>CAKNXH010000732.1:213250-272991 GCA_932178445.1 Andricus quercusramuli | reverse complement strand
CCAATATCATTGATGATATAGACTATTTTGCTACTCATTTCTACTGAGAAAACAGTCGTTTTAACAGATACCTTAGTTGATATTACTGACTGAATCGAGTAGTCAGTAGAAGTGACTGATTGATCTGCTATAAAAAGGTAGCAACAATTATTTCTAAATTAAATATCTTCACTAAATTATCGAATTTTATTACATGATTAAAATTAATTAAAATGTTTGATTAAAACATTGAAAAATACGGATTCTATCAACCAAAGTAACTAATTAAATTAATGAAAGGAACTGATTATTTAATTCAAAATGACGTACGTAATTAGTAAATGCTACTTATCACGTCATTCAAAATGACTTGTTTAATTGATGAGAGTTAGTGTTTAGATCATTCAATTTGGCCTTATTGGTAGGAAAAAAGTATTCTTGGTTAAAAAATTCATTTATTTCTGGTTAAAGATTCACAATTTTTGTTGAAAACTCATCTCTATGTTGGAAAATTCATTGTTTGTACTGTATGTTGTTGAAAATTCATTTTTAGTAGTAGAAAATAAATGTTTCTGTTGAAAACTCCTCCTTTTATTGAAAATTTTACTATTTGGTTGAAAGTTGAACTACATTGTGAAAATTCATTTTTTTTCTTCAAGATTTATCATTTTATATGGAAATACATCTGGTTGGTTGAAAATTGAACAATTTTGTTGCAAATTTCGTTGTTTGAAATTTTAACTTTCCCATTTTTGGTTGAAAATTCACATTTTTCAGTTGAAAATGCAACAGATTATGGTTTTTGGCAGGACTGCTTTAAAAAGTCAATTTCGACTTCTTTGTCAGTTGACGGTTAGACTTTTGATACATAAATTCAACTGATTTCACTAAAATCTTTTGGGGCATTGATAACTCAAATTTTTTATCACACCTGAACTTGAAACTAGTGATTCAAATTGCATTCAATATTAACAATTAAATTAATTGAAAATGTTGCATTTTAACAGATTTTTAACGATAGGAGATAAATTAGTTACATCAAAGCAGTTTTTGGCAAATTTTCAAAATTTTAGTTGCTTTCGTTCAGAAATAAGAAATCAAAATGTTACTCGAATTCGCACTCGGTGACATGTTCCTAAATGCAATTTCGCATACAAAAATTGAGAGATGGTCGAGTTTTAATCCCAAAAATTAGGAAATTTCCAATTCTTAACCTGAACGCTTTGATAATTAAGGTAATTCATTATATAATCTCCTAAAAATATGTTGGTGTTACAGTTGGTTGAAAAACATTTTTTTAAAAGAGGTTTAGTTAATTTTTCACACCACAAATTATTTCGAGTCTTAAAAAAAACTTGTTTTATTTGGCGAAAAAATAATAATAATAGATCCAAAATGACTAGATTAGTGTTTTTCACAAAATACAACTAATTGTACCAAACACCGATAAAATAAAGACCTGATGCACTTAGAACAAAAATACTACTTATAAGGGCGTAAAACTACCCTTCATAGGGGTTTGAGTGTCAAATTCTGCATTAAAAAAATTTCACAATCAATTCTTCAGATATTTTAGTACTTAAATGTATTGCTACGCTGTAGAAAAGTGGAAAATGTAAAATATCATATTTATAGAAATAATCCCTATGAATGATAGTTTTTGAAGAAGGGTAGTATTTTTAGTCTTATTGTGCAAAGTTTTCTTTATTATCATCTGGTATCATCAGTTATATTTCTTGCCAAAAAATTATTATTTTGACGGAAATAAACGTTCATTAATAGTTTCAATCATATTGGGGCGTTTAAGGTTTCAGGACCACGGTTTAAACATTTTCTTAAATTTAACAAAATTACGCATTTTTTTCTATTGATTAAGAACAAAATAGAATTATATAAAATAGAAACCAAATGAAGTTATATGTACAGAATTATAATTTTTTCTTTCGTTTTTAAGAAAAAAACTTTCTTATTTTGGAAATGTAGCAATATTGTGAGTACTAAAATTCGTTATTATATGAGACCGATTCATGTATTGAGCGAGCATGAATGTCCAACTAAATTCATGATATATACAGATTTGTCAATTTATCTATCGTTTATAGGAGAAAAAAATCTCAGTGTTTGGAATACAGCAATATTTTAAGTATCAAATTTATTTGTCTTGGTCAAATAAATCTATTGAACTATATGAAAACCTTTTACGACCTATGAAAAATACGCAATTGATAATAAAAAAGCCCAGGCAAAAATTTCCCTCAAACTCTTTTCAAAATCCCAAATCCTACTTTCCATCCTTTCAGAATATTTTTATAATCAAAAAAACCTTTTTCAACCCTCTTGAATCAATGACTTTTTCAAAGAATTAATTATCTGGGAATTGTCTGCAACATAAAAAATATTTGTAAAATCTTGGAAATAATTAAAAATACTGAAATCTAAAATTAAACTTAAAAATAGTTGTTGGTGAAGCTGTTTTAGCTTCAGGGTCTAAAATAATTAAACTCAGTTAATAATTGAAACAAACGTAATTTGTCAAATTTGCTAGCAGAAAAGACAATTAAAAAAATTATAACTCTCAGTATCAATATCAAGATGAGTAAATGAGTATTAAATGGATTACCATTTTCAGGTATGGTGATCTCATTCAATGGAGAAGCTTATCATATAAGTCTTTTATTATAATAATAGAAAATAAATCATCCCGATTTTTCTCAAAGTCAAATTCTTTTTATAACAATTATTTTAATTCATTTCTCAACTCGATCATAATTATGTTCTTGATTTTCCACTAAACCTATTTGTTTGATTTTAAAGAATTGTAATTGCAAGAAGTTTTTTTTCCGCGAAACATAACTTCAACTGTTGAACCATGTTAGTTCTCCTTTCCAGAATAACTTTTTATCCAACTGAATCTCGAATATTGTTAAAAGATGTGCTTTTTATTGCTAAAAATGTATTAAAAGCATTTCAGTCATTCCTTTATTGAATTATCTGTAAGATTAACAAAAGCGCTAGACATCCCAGGAGAAATTAGTGGCTTAAATGTACGTACATTGGCATTCTGCCGGTGGATGAAGATTCGTCCGCAATCAACCCTAGTGAATGAACTACTAATGTTATTTTAAAAAACGTGACGTGAAATTCTAGTATTTCTCTTTTCAATCTGATACGACATTTGTAGCAAGTGTGAAGTGTAAGTGAAACAAGTTCAGCTTGATTGAAAGAAGTGCAAAACCGTCATAGAATCAAAAAGCGCGCCATTTCATCGGTTACTTTCATTTTGTAACATTGTACTAACTTTGCACATACAGAAATCGCATTCATGACACAAAGGAAATTTTTTTAAAAGGTTTTTTCTATTGTTTTAGAAAAATTACTGTAAGCCAAAATAAGCCAAAGCCACTATTCGGTGATTGGTTAATCTTATTTTAATATTCTGTCTAAAAAAATAGGGTGAACGAAATTATCGAAAATCTCGTACTTATTGTTGCCGACTGATTGGTTGCATACTGCGTGAATATACTTGAAGTGTCTTATTTCAGTTTATTCTTTTGGATTCTGGAATTGCCTAAATCTCAATTTTCAAATCAGGGATTTTAATATTCTAAATATTTATTTATAAAAGAGAAAATTCAAATTATCAGTGATTTTTTAGTAAAAAGGCTACAATTCTTTTCTTGACGTTTCGACCAAATGTTTCAAAAATGAAGAAGGATTCTATTCATAATACCTTAACCATAATAAATGAGGTTATATGTATTTATCTATGAACGAAAATTACAAATTTTCTGCATCATTAATTTAGTGAATCAAAATACAAAAATACGTAATTTTATTTGATGATAAAATTTATTTTCGAACGTTTCGAAACATTATTTCTGAAAAAGAAAAATTAAATTATTAATGTTTTTTAATATCCGAAAACGATTCTGTTCTTAACATTTTGCTACCACAATATATAATTTGTGAACTTCAACAAACTTTTAAAGAGATGAGGAAAATGAAATTATGGTAACAGGTAACAAGAATTTTAAATGATTTAGGTCTTATCTGAAAATATTAATTTCAAGCTTTCAAGATTTCAAAACATATGGAAAACGAATCCAATAATCGTGAAACTTGATTATGATTAAAATATATAAATGACATTTATTCAAATTGAATAAAAATCAAGGAAAATGGAATCACGATGACTGGGAATAGGGTCACGATTAATGAGACGTTTACCTTATTTTGAAAAATTAATTTATAAAAATATTTATGACAATTTTAAAATATTTTCAATGATTTCTCATATTTACGGAAAGGAATGTAGAAGATTTTCAAGCAAAATTTTTTTATTCTGCTCCCGAACAGAAATATTAGAAGTTTTTAAGGAATTCTGAAAGGTTTCTAGAGATTAAAAAAATTTTCTTAATATTTCAGGAAGAATATTGAATGATTTCTTATTTTACAAAATTTATTTCATAACAATATTTGAAAAGATATTAAAATATTAGCAAAGATTTCCAAGATGTTGAGAAAAAAAGCTCTAAGATTTCAAGGATTTTTGTAAATTTTTATCCGATTTTTTCAACACTTCAGAAACAAATTTCAGAAATAATTAAGATTTTGAGTTTGAATTTTTTTAAATGATATTGAAAAGCTTGATAATAATAAAAAAATCTTCTAAAGATTTCTGGGTATATTTAAAGTTATTATCTTAGAAGTTTCTAATACTTTTTAAAGTATTTTTCTAAGTATTTTTAAATTGACACAAATTTTTCCTAAAATTCCATAAAATCCTGTAAAACAAAAAAATTCTCAAAAATTTTGTAGATATTTTTTCAACATATCTGAGATCTTCAAAAATCGTTTTGAAGTTTCTCGAGATACATAGAAAATTCTATTTATATAAATTTATTGCAAATAAACAAAAGAGATGGATAGTAATTCGAAATTTTTACTTTGTATCAAGCATTATTGTCCTCTTTAAACTATAATTTTGCTTCAATTTTTTTGTCTTTCTTGACTGAAATTTTTGTTTATGTTTTAAGTTAAACAGTTTTGTAGATTTTTTTTCGTTTCAAAATTAAAAACTTTGTGTATAAATTTAATCTTTTTTTATTAAAATTTCAAGAATTTGGTTTCATTAGAATCTTTTCTGGTTATTGATGCAACTTTTTTGTTTAAAATTCAACTACTTGGTGAAAATCATTTCTCTTGGTTGAAAGTTAAACTTCATTGCTGAAAATCCATTTGCTTGGTCAAAGGTTCACAATTTTAGTTGAAAATGCATCTTTTTTTTGCTGAAAAATTATTCTCTTTCGCAGGAAATTGGCGTGTATGGTTGAAAATTAAACTATTTGTTCGAAAATTAACTCTTATGCTGAAAATTAATATTTAAGGTCAAATGTTTTTGAATAAAAATCTTTTTGGATTGAAATATCAACTATTACATTTTTTGTTGAGAATTCTTCTTTTTTGGTTTAAAAACTTTCTTTTTTAGTTTTCTCACTGTTTTTGTTCAATTGGAAAGTTTTGTTGGATATTAAATTTTTGTTGAAATTTTGATTTGAGATATGTGTCTGAAATTTTCAAAAATCTTTTCAAATTTTCTCAAAAATCTTAGGAAAGTTATATTCATTAGATCTTCGAGATAATTAAAAAAAGTAACTTGAAAAAATGGTTATTCGAAAATTTGTCTTTTTTTTGTATTAAAAATTATTTTTCCTCTCAAATCCAAAAGCTACATGCGGGCATAGCGTGCGATTGGCGATGCTAGAGTTTATCTAAAAAAAGTGATGTTACGAAATATATCGAAAATATCAATCATGTTGTCGAAAATCTGATTTCTTGCATAACTGCGTGAATATTATTTTTATTTTTTTTAGTATTTTTTTTATTAAAGTATCGAGAAGATTTCAAAAAGTTTGAAACAAAATGCAGGTTTTCAAAGCTTCCGAAAAAGAGACTTTGTAGGAATTTGGAAATGTTTGAAGTTAATCTTTTTATTTTGAAATGTTAATTTAAAGAGAATATTTAAAAAGGTTCCAAAACACTTGAAATGTTGTTCAAAATAATGAGAAAATAATCTGGACAATGTGAAGGCAATTTTAGCCATAATTCAAGCCAGTTTAAAATATGTTTAAAAATTCTGAAAGTTTTGGAGAGAGTGAACATATTTTAAAACATCAAAAGATTTCCGAAGATGAAAAAATATTATAAGTTTCTTTCATACTTCTTCAAGGCCTACATATCTCTTTAACTGACTGGAATTGTTCTTAAATTTTTTTTAAATACTCATAAAATAAAAATATTTACTTTTTAGACATCTGGAATCTTCAAAAATCTTTTTGAATTTATCAATAATCTTAGGAATATTATATTCATGTAACCTTGAACAGGAAAAGCAGATAAAATTGAAAAATATATAGTCATTCCAATATTTTATTTTAAAATCTCACCTTTGTTAACATTTTGATTCAAAATCTAAAATCTTTTTAAATTTTCTCAATAATTTGAGAAAAATTATATTAATACAACCTTCAACAACTTCAAGTTATTTTAGCGTCTTACAACGGAAATGGGTATTTTTAGTAAAATGAGGTTACTTTTTAACGAATAAATTTTTTTCGATAATTCACGTTCTTCGGTTTTGCTAGCGGTTTTTTTTACTGAAAATTGAAAATTGCTATTGTGAATAAAAAATTACTAGATTTCAAAGAATCTTTAAAATATTTAAACAATAATAGAGTATGTCAGCGTGTTTCACGTGGGGTGTTTTTTTTTAACAAAAATACTTGTCTAATAAAAATCTAACTTAAAATGCAATGGGTTGATGGTTTACATATTCTACAAGAATATTATATAATAATTCTGAAGCGAGAATATGAATTTTCGTCAATTATAAAAATATTGACCTTGTTTGTCTTTTTCATTTCAAAATTCATTGTTTTTTATTGAAAACGCAATCGTCTGGTTGATAATTAAATTGTTTTGGTCAAGGATTCAACCACTTTGTTGAAAATTTGTCTCTTTTTGTTGAATTGCACTGTTTTTCATTCAAAATTAAAAGCTTTTTTAGTTCAAATATCAACTATGAGAATTTTCGTTGAAAATTCAATTACATACTTGCCGGAAGGTTAAACTACTCTTTTTTTTGGTTTTTGCTGAAAGTTGAACTGCTTCATCAAAAATTCATTTTTCTTGTTGAAGACTCATTACTTTAGTTCTAAATTCATATGTTTGGTTGAAAATTTAACTATTTCTTTGAAAATTCTTTCTTTTTAGTTGAAAACTAATTCTTTTGCTAAATATTTACCTATTTCATTTTTGGTAGAAAATTGATCTTCAGCAATTGAAAATTTAGCTGTTTGGTTGAAAATCAATCTGTTTTAGTTGAGGATTCACCAATTTTCTAGAAAATTTAACTACTTGATTGAAAGTTGAGTTACTTTGATAAACATTAATTTTTTTGTTAGGAGATTCATAATTTCAAATATGGATTTTTATCTGATATGAAATACAGAAATTTTGCATTAATAATGATTTAATATTTTGATTTAAAAATTGGGAACATTGGACAAATTTTTAAACCCTTCAAATTTTGATCACCTTTCTAAATGTTCTATGTTCTCATTTGATTGAAACTGATATACACATTTCACAATTAATCTTAAAGAGGGCAGTGGGCCAGATCTACATTTACACTTGAATCTATAAAGTTCTCTTATATGATCTCCGAATACGAAAATTACTTACCTTTGGGACCACAAACAAATACGTTGCAGACAATCTCTTACTGTACGTTGATTACATCATACTAACACCTTGTAACCTGAAAAGTTGTTTAATCAGTTGGGAACTATTTTCTTGACATATAATAATCATTCGTCGTTATTTCAGGTTCGGATATATCGAAGTTAAAATTTTCACAAATGTTTCCATTTTTTTTCGAATCATTGAAACAAATGAATCGTCTGAAAATGAATTCGCATGTAAGAAAAATAAGTTTTTACTAACATAGGAATTTTAATACTTGGATTTTTCAAATTCAATCTCAATTTCTAAGAATGTGGTATATGAAAATTAATAATCTTTGCAAGAATTTTTTTCCTAATCTAAGTATTCTTAAAAAAACGTTACCGTGATATCTCGCATACAGTGCTGTCAAAAGCCTGATTGGTTGCATATTGCGTGAATATGACTTTTACTGTACGTTTGTTCTTTCCAGTTTGCTTTTTGCAATTTTCTTGAATTTCGTAATTCACAATTTCCAAACGAGAAATATTAGTTCTAAAAATTTATTTCTAAAAGTGTAAATATGAATTGTAACTTATTTCTTAATAAGAAAGGCAATAATTATATTCTTGAAAATGACAAAATGATTCTATTTATAATAGATCTAGATAGAGCCAAATGTAGATTTCAAGATAAAATTTAAAAAAGTTTCAAATTATTTCCTAAAATTAAAAAAAAGTATAATATTGTAAAACTATTCAGGAGCATTTTGAGAATTTTTAAAGATCTCAATAGAATAACAGAATTTCCTAAGATTCCTAGGGAAATTTGAAATGATTTGTTATAAAAAAAATGGGAAATTTCCGTCAGGTTCCTTGGAGAATTCAAGATTTCCTTTTGGCTTGAAAATTATTTTAAGAGAATATTCAAGAGTATTTAAAAATATTTGGAAATATTCCCAAATTTGTGAAAGAAGAATCTGGAAGACTTATGGCAATTTTATTACTTAGACAAATTTTAGAAAATTTATCAAAAATTATTTTTTTCCCCAAAATTATAATCTGATTGAATTTTTTGTCTGCCTTAAATCCAAATCTTTAACATTTATAAGTATGAATAACATAAATAACTAATAAATACATATATAATAATAAATGATAAAAAATGCCTTCTTAAATGATCAATTAAATCATCAACTATTACATTTTTCGTTGAAATTTTTTTTTCTCGAAAATTCAACTACGTGGGCAAAACTGGAACTACTTTGTTGAAAATTCACTTTTTTGGTTCAAGATTTTGTCAACATAAATTTTTTGTTCATTTAAATCTTTTTCATTTGGAAATAAAATCTGTTTCCATTGAAATATCAACTATTATATTTTTCGTTGAGAATTTATTTATTTGTGTTGGGAATTCAACTACGTGCTTAAGGTTAAACTACTTTATTAAAAAATCACTTTTTTGGTTGAAGATTTATTAATTTAGTTTGAAATTAATTTCTTTGGTTGAAAATGTAACTATTCCGTTGCTAGTTCATTTTTTGGTTTAAAAACATTCATCTGGTTTGGTAGAAATTTGATCTCTTTAGGCTCAAAATGCAACTAGTTCGTTGAAAATTAATCGGTTTGGTTGAAAATTGGTTAAAAGTTAGACTCTTTTACTTATAATTAATTTTTCTTACGCAAAATTCATCATTTCAGTTGAAAATTTATTTTTTTATTTAACAATGTGACTTGTTTGTTGAAAATTCGTTTTCTTCTAGTTGAAAATTACTCTTTTTAATTGAAAATTTGACTATTCCATTAAAAACAATGTATCTTGTTTAGTTACAAATTGAACAGTTTAGTTTAAAATTCATCCATTATACCAGAAAAACATATTTTGTTAAACTTTCATTCTTTTGGTGGAAAAAGTAAACTATTTTGTAGAAAATTTGTCTCTCTTGGGAAAAATATAATCTTCTTTGGTTTGAAATAAACTGGTTGAAAAAAATAAACTTTTTTGGTCAAGAATTTGACAATTCTGTTAAAAATGTGATCTTTTCAGAAAAATTTTACTGCTTTTTACTTAAAATTAAGATCTTTTTTTTTATTGAAATATAAATTATGCATTACATTTTCCGTTGAGAATTGATCTTTTTTTGTTGTTGAAAATTCGTTTGTTTTATTCAAATCTCATTCAGTTGAAATTAAAATCTTTTTTGGTTGAAATATCTACTAGTATATTTTTTATTGAGAATGTATTTATTTGTGTTGTAAATTCAACTATGTGGTTAAAGGTTGAACTACTTTATCAAAAAATCACTTTTTTGGTTGAAGATTTATTAATTTGGTTTAAAATTGATTTCTTTTGTTAAAAATGTAACTAATTCGTTGAAAATTTGTTTTTTGGTTCGAAAATTCTACTACATTGTTTTCTTCCAGTTGGAAATTAATTTTTTAAATTGCAAACTTAACTATTCCATTTCTTGTTAAAAAGGTATCTTGTTTAATCAAAAATTGAACTATGCAGTTAAAAATTCATTCATTTCATTTCAAATCACCTAGTTCGATGAAAATTTAATTTTTTCGTTTGAAAAAGTAAACTTTTTTGTAGAAAATTCGTCTTTCTTGGAAAAATATCTTTTTTGGTTACAAATAAACTTGTTGAAAAAGAAACTTTTTTTGTTGAGAATTCCACAATTTTCTTCAGAATATTTTGTTTTTAGATGAATTCAACTGTTTTCTACTTAAAATTAAAGTATTCTTCTATTGGAATATAAATTATGTAATACATTTTTTGTTGATAATTAATTCTTTTGTTCTCGAAAAGTCAAGTATTTGGTTGAAAATAAACTTTTTTGTATTTTTAGTTATTTTAATTGTATTTTTATATAACTTCACTAAAAACTTGACGAAGATACTTTCATGATCGATCTTTCGTGAATGTTTGCTGTTCATGTCCAATCCGATTCGTTTACGAGCACTTGTGTCAATTTGAACTCACACATTGTATAAAAGAAATTTGCACCAACGAATTCAACAGTTTGAAAAAAGATACAACACGGTTCGGAATTTCGAGAGCAAAAGTGAATTGAAAAATGAGAGTTAATTTTTTTTCGTTCGCTTTGTCGGGTTTTGCTATTTCATCGATTCTCGCGAAGCCCTTTTTTAACAATGAGAACTCGGAAAAAAACGAATTAACTGGAGATGTCTTGAATCAATTCTATAATGATTGGCATGGTTTGAGCAACAATTTGGTTCAAACTGAGGACGTCCCAGTTTCCAAAAATTCAGAGATTAGTGACAAAAGTTTTTCGAATTTAATCCCGGAAAGTTGTATCCGGCGCAAACGAGAGCTGAGAAATTTGGGCCAGTATAATAGACCAAATATACAAAACAGAATTCCTATCTTTACCGATAGTCCAAATATACAGGTTGAAAAGTCTGATTTAGACTTGATTGAAAATAGCAGGTTGAGTTCATCGGTGAATACAAATCAGATTCTCCATTCAGGACTCTCAAATTTTCAAGGAATTCCGAATATTTTCAATAGCCAAAATATTCCGAGAACGCCAACACTAAATCTTCAAAATATACTTTCAAATTTAGGTAAAGTACCACAGTTTCAAAGGAGAACCGATGTTCCAATAAATTCTAATCATCGGACTGGAATACCAAACTTTTTCGAGAATCAGAATCGACAGTACGAAATTCCTGAGTTTCCTATATTTCGAAACTCACCTTTAGGATCCTCACCTTTGGATCCTGAGAAAGGAATGCAAAATTTGAACTTACCAGAATTGGTGTCAATGTACGAAATATTGAAAGCAGAGGCTAGAAACAATAGAGATAATAATATTTTGCAACAAATGCTCGCAAACTTTGATCGTTTTATGAATGGTGTTAGAGAATTTTTGGGAAATATGACTGGAGGACTATCGACTCGTGTCACGAATGACATTCATAATTTTTTTTCTAATGGATTGCCATTTATGAATAGGAGCTAAAGGTGAGCTTATTTTTAGTATTCAAATTATTGAGTGTTGATAAAAGATAATTTGGTTTTTAATTTCTCGCTACCAGAAATGTGAAAATTTCTTCTTCATAAAAATCAACATTTTCCTGGTTAAGTAATTTTTAACTAATTTATTAATTTATTACAGAGAGAAGAGCGGAGCCATGAAAACTATGAACAATTTGTTTATCTATATTTATAGATATTGCCAGTGCCCACATGAGGGAAAAAATTTTACTGTCAATAAGAAGAGTTTGAACTGAAGAAGAACATGTATTACTTATCGATTAGAATTTACATGTAAAGCAATTTTTTCGTTTTGTATAAATATAGTATCAATACTCTTTCAGCATTGTGTATGAAATAAAGTGTTGGTAAGTAATTACAAGTTAATAGAATGATATTTTAATATACAGACTTTCTATAAATGAGCACAATTTAAGTTCTGTTTGGAAAAATAGATGAAAAAAAAAACAGTATGTATACAATTTTTTGCTAGATAGAACTTTCCATTTTTTAGAACTACTAAACGCCTACGTTGAGAAAATAATTCTCTCGGTTTCTATACTGACTTGACACAAATCATTTAAAAATACTTTACCACTTCATTTAAAGATCGTTTATGATAGAATAATATCTATTTCATGAATATTTATCCCAAATATCGAAACATTGTGTCTCATTTTTGAAGTATCTTCACTTTTCATTAAGATCGATACCGCATTGATGGATATCCCATTGGTTGATATCTCATACGTGGATTTCCAATTGATATTATTTCTTATTGATAAATTCCTTTGTTGGATGATTCTCTATTTGAAAAAGGGGTTTTGAATGCCCCACTTGTTGATATTCCAATAACCCTCGTTCAGTAGTAGCAACATTATCAGCATCAATGATACCATTAGTATCACTGTTATCCTCAACATTTTGTGCCCTCATCGATTTTGGTATTATTAATCGCAATTTGCCCTTTGGATAATTTTCATTACCACTACCTTGATTATGACCACGGACGTTCACTGATTTTTTATTTATTCCTGGTGTACAACAGAATTATGAGTTGTAGGACCTTCCGATGATAATGTTTCTATTTTTGAAGATTCATTTGGCAATGTTCACATCACTGAAGTCAAATTTTGATTTTCCAACATTGATTGTATGTACTTCATAATTAATAACCAAACAAACTGATGAATATTCAGTCGTATAACTTCATCTTTAGATCCAGATCTTATGTTTACTGAAGCGTCAACTGATGATTGCAAGTATCTTAGAGGTGCCTCATCTGAAATTGTCATCGAACGACGACTGATGTCTTTCTTTCTTTTTAACGAAATGAATTTATGCTATAAATAATAATCATTGAGGAATTCCTCTTCCACATAATCTTCTAGAAGTTCATAATCTTCACTACGTGTTTTCGGAATTAATTTTAATTTCATGTATCCATCACAGACGTCTAATGAATACAGTATCATCGCAATATTGATAATTTCTTGAGATTTTAACATCTTGCCTGAATCAGCAGAAGAACAAATTGTGAACAATTTCCTTTAGTATTTACTGCGAAATCTAAGTAGGGAGTACTTTAAGTCACTATAATTGTTCAATTCAGTTTTATGCCCCTAGATTAGATTTGAATATGGTGATTGATTTAGAACAGAGTGCAGTTTATAGGGTAATACGTGTTCATGGTACTGGCGTTTGGAAATTGATGTTGCGATAAACGATTTTTCGTATCTTTCATATTTCAAAAACATCGTGGAGAACTTCGATTTATTTAAACTTCGACTTTATTTGAAGGCTATCTAAATTTAAATATCCTGAATATTCTTATCAATTTTATTTATTTCTTATTATCACTTTTGTTTCTTATCTATCTATAAAACATTGTCGTTTACCTCATTGATTTTAGCTCAAATAAGAGATGCCTTCCTTGATGAAGTATTCCATATGATAAATTCTTTTGTGATGGTCTCTGAACCTGGTGGTTGTAATTATATCAGTTTCTGATTGATTACTCATGATGGAAGATCAACCTAATTTATAAATCCCACTTTTTTATCATGTAACACATTACAGGTAGAAAATCAGGATATGTTGTTAGAAATGGAGTTGATTCTGATGATGTTCCTTGTGCCTTGCTGAGTATACGCCATCTCATTTCCCAATTCATGTTGTTATCTGTCTTCACTATGTACATCGCTCAATTATTATTATTGCTTAATTACTACCTTAATATTAATATTCATTATTAGAATCTTTATTGGCTTTCTGATTGATTATAAAAGGCAAAGAATCTTCCAAATCCTTCTAATTCTGAACATTATTGTTGTACTTTCCTTGTGTGGCTTGCCTTCTCCATGGATATTTTGGATAAGATATAGGGAAGGTCATTGGTGGTGGCAGGATTGGTGCGGAAAACATATTCACCATAGGTGGTGCGTGAATGTTCACTGCATGTGGAAATGGTGGCAAAATTTGCACGTATATTTGCCCCAGCTGCTTTAAAATTGATTTACAATCCATGCCATCTTTAACTGATCTAAATGAAATGTCATGCATTATTTCTTGACAATCCTCAGGCCGCAGATCTCGAAATTCAGAAATAGTTGCTAAACAATCACAAGGTGTTCCTGTTACTGGAGGATTCATTGTAGATAGAGGTTTCTGCGTTGATGGCAACATAGGCCTACTCGATGTAATCTCTATACAATCCGGTTCTGTATCTTCTGTATCTTCTATAGAATTTGGTGTTGTACTTTTTGCAGAATTCCATAATCCAGGTAGGTTCCCTTTTCTTGCGGAATTAAAATAAGGGTCATCAATTTTTTGTTTCAATTTTGGGTAGTACTTGAAATTTTGCAATCCTTCAATAACAAGAGTTCCACCATCATCGTTAGAATTCTCTTCCCACATATCTCTTGATTTTACCTCCAATTGTTTCCATTCCTTATTAACTTTCTCGTGGCCATTTTCCTGTTCCCCTTTCCTTGACATTTTTTCTGTGTAGAAATCATCCACCGAAATGTCGTGAAACAGATCATCAAATCTCTTGATTCTATGATTTAGAGATCTTGTCTTCCCTCTTGAGAAATATAACAGTAATAGGATAATGAAAATTTTGCAGAATTTTGGCATCTTGTCCGACAGTTGATATATGAATAACCTTCTTACATGTTTCCAGCGTTTGATCTCCTGTTAGGATTACGTTAGCACTGTAAATCATTCCGGTCGTTCAAGTCAGTTTTATGCTGCAAGATTGAGTTCTAAGTTTGTGATCGTACATATAAGATTACACTTTATGGGTCGATGCATTTCCATGGTACAGTCAAAGAAAACAGTGTATTTCTGTTCATTGAAAGTGAAATCAAACTGTTTCTTATTTTTGTGGTATTGTTAGAAATAATTTAAGATACTAGAAAATAGTGACAAAATTATGTAGATGAAATTATCATTTTTAATATCAGTAAAATACTATAAAATAGTATTGTGATGCATACTCTTTGATTTTTGACTATATTTTTGCGTATCCGAAGCTCTTGTATTCTCTTTGTAGATAGATAGATAAATGTGTCTTTTTCAGCCTGCTGGCCTTAAAAATTGTCTTGCTTATCCGTCCAGTTTGTACAGAATTTTCTTAAAACTAACCCTTAAAAACTAACATCCATCCATTCCTTATGTCGAAGACCGCATGCTCTTATCGCCTTGCCTTCCCCGCTTCGCCCCGCCTCGCTTGCATGACCCTACATTTTCGCATTGCCTCGCTTGCCAACGTCTGCGTTCGCGGCTAATATCTACTACTTACCTACTTTTTACAATATTTACAACTTATTTATATCTACTTCCTCTCCTATTTGCAATCTTTCCTTCTCCATCTCTCTTCCTCCTTCCTTCTCTTCTTCTACATCTTACCCAACATCCCTTCACCCATGCTACTGCCCTTTTTCCCCCTTTTCATGCATCAATACCTCCATGCTCACCTCACTCCTTTCCACCTCTACACACTCTTCCAATCAGTGCTCCACTCCAGCATCCTCCTTTCCACACAGTTCACACATCCACTTCTCCCGAGAGAGCCAGAACCTATTGAAACCCTCCATGCACCCACACCTGATCCTCGCTATAAGCTCCTGACTTCCTTTCTCTCCTTTGTCGCATAAATATTGCGCTCTTGCCCTTGGCATAATCCACACATAGTTCCCGTTAAGCCTTGAATCTCTTATTCTCTCTTCCCCTTCTGTCTTCTCTCTCTCCATGCCGTTTTTCTTAACCAACTCATATACTTTCCTTCCTTCCTCGTGCATCTTTCTCACTTCATTCATCTGCAGTCCCTTCGTTCTAAAGTACGTTTCCCTCTCAACCTCCATCTTCCCGACCCCTCTCCTGTTCTCCTTCTCTCACCAACACTCCCTAACCAGCCTACTTCACCTCTCTCCAAAGAATTTCTCCTCATATCTACACGCCCGGCTCCTAGCTAGAATCCCTACTCTCGTTCTCCCCGTCTCCCGCCTGACAACATAATTAGTCGTGTCCCTTGCCAATCCCAGGGTCCGCTTTACATACCTCTCCTGCGTTCCATTTACCTCTTCACTTTCCTTCCACCTCCGCACCTCTACCCCATACAGTAGCACACACATCAATCTCTTTTATGTGACCATCCACTCCCCCATTCCTCCGAAACACGAAGCCCAGGTAAACAAACTCTTTCACCTCCTGCACCTTCGTTCTCTTCCACTTCCACTCCCTTATCCCTTCCCCCTCCTTTTCAGAGCACTATAACCTTGGACTTTTCCGCATTCAGCTCTTACCCCTTCTTATCCAGGTATCTTCTCAACCTCTTTATCAACTCCTTTAAGGCCTCCTCGCTGCTTCCCAGCAACACTATGTCATCTGCATACGCTAGTGACCAAATTCTAACCCCTCCTATCCTGAACCCTACTACCACCCTGGCCTCCAGCTTGCTTTCCATATCCGCAACTAAAATCGACAAAAGCGTCGGGCTAAGTGGACACCCTTGCCTTAAAACCCTATCCATCCAGAATCCCTCCCACATCCCCCCCTTCTCTCACCTTGTCTTTGGTCTCTTCATATATCTCCCTCACCCTCTCAGTCAGGCCACTCTCCACTCCTCTATCCTCCATCGCCTGCCACAATCTCCCCTATCCACCGAAGGAAACGCGCCTTTGAGAGCCACAAAAAACGCATACACTCTCGTCCCATTCTTCGCTGATTCTCTATCCAGCACGTTCTGCAGAACGTAGATCTTGTCGAATGTATTCCTACCCGCCGTAAAGCCCACCTGCGCTTCCGGTAATATTGCTTTCCCCTCGAAATCCTTCCGGAGTCTCTCTGCCACCACCATCGCGTATACTTTATACGCCGTATTCATTAGCGTAATCCCTCTATAATTTTCCTGTCGATCCATATCTCCTTCCTTAAACAGTGGCGCTATTAAACCTTTTCTCCACTCTCCTCGGAATCCCTCGCCCCTCCACACTTTCTTCACTACCTCCTTCAGCCTCTCCCTAATCTCTTGCGTACTAAACAGCCATGCTCCGTTCTCTACCCCATCCAGCCCTGCTGCTTTTGACCTTCTCAACTTCCTTATCTGCTGCTCTATCTCCTCGTCATTTAACTCCTTCATCTCTGCCACCCCCATTCTTCAACTCCCCCCATCCCTCTTCCTTGAATCTGAGCCCTGGAATGATTCTTTAAAAAACTTCCTCCACTCCTCACTCCCAATCTTCTCGCTAACCCCGATCCAATGCTTCCTAAACCTATTCATTTCTTCCAGATGTCCCCCTTTGTCTTAACATTTGCTAGCTCCTCTTCCAGATCATTCTCCGTTTTCTGTTCATTCTTCTTACACATCAATCTAAACCCCTTCCTTATTTCTACGTATACCTCCCTTTTCGCATTACCCTCTTTCCACTTCTTGTACATCCTCTTCACCTTCCTTCTCATCTTTGTACATTCCCTATCTCACCAAGGCTTCACCATTCCCTTCTTCTTCTTTCTAAATACCTTCTTTTGCACACACTGATACTTCTCTATCGCCTCCCTTGTCCAGGTCACTCTCTCGCCTATCGAGACTTCTTCCTCGCCTTGTCTTCCACCACCCTCCCCTCTTATCCACAGATTTAATGGCTGATGGTCTCATTCCACCTTCCCATTTCTTACATATGTGTATTCTCCCTCTTCGTCCCAAGTTGCCATACCTTTATTATCTTATCCTTCGATTTCCTTTCGAAGCTCTCCCCTTTCCTGTAAAGGCCCCCTTCCCTCCCCATCCTCGCATTAAAATCCCCACCCAGTACCAGCATACCCTCCTTTCTTTCACCTAGCAAGTTTTCCACCCTTTCTTTAATTATTTCCATCCCATCCTTATTGTACAGTGTCACAAACTTACACGTTATCCCTCCTATTTTCATTTTCCTCATTTGCACTCCCTCCCCCTCTTCCTCTCCATGAACTTTTTCCTCTAATCCATCTATAACCCCGGTTATAATTCCCCCACTGCCCCTTCCTTTCTTCTTCACACTGACCGCCTCCTGGTGTCTCCACCTATACCCCCTCGGCAGCTTTGGCTCCATTCTATCCCATCCCTTTATTACTACCCACGTCTCCACCAGTCCCACAACATCAAATTCTTGGATATACCTCCAGAACTCCTCATCCTTCTTCTTTATCCCTGCTACGTTTCAGTACGGCACCTTCACTACTCCTCTATCCTGAATTACCCCCACCTCTCTACTTCCTACGAAACAAAGCCCCCTGCACTTTCTTCAACACCTCTTTCTCCTCATCCCAAACCCACATTTTCTCGTCTACTTTTATTTTTCGATATCCTACCTTTGCCGATCTCCATTCACTCCTCTTCCTCCTAACCCTGTCGTTCAGCATTCTCTGCACATCCCTTTCCTTTCTTGTTAAATCGTGATCGATAAAAACTCCCTTATCCTTCATCCTATTCTTGTTTTGCATTACCCCTAACTTTTCTCCCCAGCTCTCCAAGTCTACAACCGCCACTTTCTTGCCCTTTCTCCCCTCCAACTTAACTTTCCCTACCCTACCTTTAACCCACCCTATGCTCTGTAGCAGCGCTTCCACACCCTCTCTTTCTTCCCCGATCTTTAGCTTCGACCCTTTTAACACAATATTATTCCTCCTGTCTGCCTTCCCTTTTCTCTCCATTTTCAACTCCATTGCCCTTAACATTTCCCTATCCGTCCTCTCCTCCTTCTCACTCCTACGCTCTCCCACTTTCTCTTCTATCATATTTTCTACCCTCTCCCAAATACCCTCAATATCGCTAACACCACCTCCATCTCCTACTTCCATTTCCGTCCTGCTCTCCATCTTCTCAAGCCTTTTTTCCGTCCTTTCCTTCCACACCCTAATTTCCTCTTCCATCTGCTTTATTTTAACTGCTCTTTCACCTCCTTCTCCCATTTCTCATCTCTAATTCTCAAGTCCTTCTTCATGCCTTCCATCGGCTCTTTAGCCCCCCTTACGTCCTCCTTCAGCACCCTGATCTCGCTTATCAGCATCCCGAAAGCCTCTGGTGGGTTCAAGCTTTTTGTAATACTTAGACGGAGAAGGGGTGAAAAAAAATAAGGCTAATGTGACGCACTCGAAATTGACAAATTTTGGAAGAACTTAGGTTACATAATTGAATCTGCTTATGTACTGAGTGATGAACAGAGGAAAATTCATGCCATTGGAAGTCATTGTGTATTTTGTATCCTGAAAAGTTTACTTATGTCATTTTTGAACGTTTTATATTTATCATTAAAGCAGGACTAATGCTTTAGCTTTAGTGCTTGAATCTCAAATGAAATTATTCAAATTTGGCATAAAACTTGTTGAATCGCACACTATGTGAAATATTTCCTTGACTCTCTGAAAGGTTTTCTCTTCTGACACAAGGATGTTTCTTGACGCAAATGGAAGTTCCGAATATTTTCGATCGCCAGAATATTTTGAAAATGTCGACTATGTATCTCCAAAATACACGTTTAAAGAAAAATTGATGCTCCAATACATTCTAATAATCGGACTGGAACGCGGAACTTTTTCAGAAATGAAAATCAATAGGACAGAATTCCTAAGTTTCCTAGAAGTGCAAGGAACCAGAAAGGATGAACGAATATTTTAGAGAATTTAAATCCTCAAAAGATTCCAAAAATTAGCTTCTCAGAAAGGAATGAAAAATTGGAACTTACCAGAATTGGTGTCAATGTACAAAATATTGAATTCTGAGGCTAGAAATAATAGAAATAATAATATTTTAAACCAATGCTTGCAAACTTTTATCGTTTCATGAATGGTGTTAGAGAATCTTATGGAAATATGACTGGGGGACTATCAAATCGTGTCGCGAATTGAATTCATAATGTTTTTCTTCATGGACTTCTATTTATGAATAGGAAATGAAAGTGAGTTCTTTTGTAGTATTTAAATTGATTGACATGGATGAAATAGTATATTGCGTGACGAGGGTCGAAAGGCAACGATTTCACGAGTTTGAAATTAGCTGCCCGAGCGAAGCGAGGGCTGATATCACACGAGTGAAATCGTTGCCTCGGCCCGAGTTATTCATACAATTTTTCATCATATCGATAATCGAAAAGTCGACTTGAGATGACTTTGGACGCCATTTGCATTTATCTGTCACTTTCTTCCCTAGGGTTGAAAATTCGATTTTCGACCCGCTCCACAGGCGTCGAAAGTCGAATTTTCGATTGAGGTATGATGAAAAAATGTTTACTGTCTTAGAAGAAGAGTTTGAAGTAAAGAAAAAATGTATTACTAATTGATAGGAATTCATACGTAAAGCAGTTTTTTCACTTCGTCCACATTTAGTAACAAGATTCTCTCACTATTATGCAGCTATGAAGTGCTGTCAGGTAATTACAGGTGAATAGATTGACATTTTGTTACAAAAACTTTCCACAAATAAGCACAATTTAACTTAAGCTTGAACAAGTGTTTAAAAAAACACAGTAGTATATATCAAATTTTTTGCTCGATTCCAATTGTTCAAATTTCATTTTTTAAATGCCTAAACATTCACTCTGAAAACAATATTTTCTTGTTTCCCATTCTGACATGACACACTAATTCAAAAATACTTTACCAATTTCTTCGAAGATTGTTCATCATAGAAGAATGTCTATAACCGGAATATATTATTTTAAATATGGAAAACTTGTGTTACAGTTTGGAAGTATCTTCATTTTTTATTAAGATCGATACCCCATTAATGGAAAGCCCTTTTTTGTACCCCATACTTGAATTTCTTATTGATAGATGCCTTATTCGTGGAAATTCTTTTGATGAATGATTTTTTATTGGAGGAAGGAGTTTACAATGCCCGTCTTGTTGATTTTCCAATTAACCTTTTTCTGTAGGAGCACCATCATTAGCATCAATGACACTGTTGGTATCACTGTTATCCCCACCGTTTTGTGCCCTCATTGGTTTTGGTATTGCAAATCGGGATTTTTTCTTCGGAGAGTTATTATTGTCACCACCTTGATTATGAACACAGACGTTAACTGGATTTTATGTTTGCGTACCATGGTTCCTTGTCCGCAGAATTGTTAATTGTTGGATCTTTCGATGACAATGCTTCTATTTTTCAAATTTCAGTTGGAAATTTTTTGATTACTAAAATCAAATTTTGGATTTTTTGACATTGATTGTGTGTACTTTATCATCAATAGAAAAATAGATTGTTGAATGTTCAGTAGTATTTCTACATATTTAGATCAAGATGGAATACCATTTCTGTTTACAGAAGCGTCAACAATTGATTTAATGAATCTTAGAGGCGCCTCATCTGATATTGCCATTGAATTTGTTAAATTACTAGACTTAACATAACGACACAAATGTCTTCCAGACCACCAGGAAATGAATTTATATTATCTAAATCCATCTCATAAGAAAATTTCACTTCCAATGCATCTCCAAAATATTCATAATTGTTACTATTGGTTTTCGGAATTAATTTTGCTTTCGCGTATCCAGCATACACTTTAGATGAATACAGTATCATCGCAATGTTGATTTGAAAATGGTGATTCAGTCAGATCAGATTGCAGTTTATAAGGTGAAAATAAAATATCGAACTACATTCTCTTTATCTTTTTGCAATAAAATCACTGATATTATTGTTTGAATTGAGAGATATATTTTGATGCGCTGTATTAGGCGCAGGTCCCCCTACTACATCGCCATTGAAAAATTAGGAAGTTTGAAACCCTTCCAAGATGACAAATGCTTCTAGAGTGAAAAGTGTTTCTTTGATGGAGTTTTGATCAGATTCGAGATAACTTGAAAGTAAAAAAACTTGAGAGAATATTTGTAGAAGGAATGGTTGCATCCCAGAAGGAAGTGACATCCAGGGCGCTGGTTGTCTGCTGACAGGGTTGGTTGATTGTTACGACCCTTCAGGGTGACACAAAAGCCTCGGCGGAAGACCGCATAAAAAGAAGGAAAGAAAAGTCGAATGGCCTCTTGGTGAGGAAAAAGGATAAAATATGAAAGTCTGGCGAAAGTACTTCTTTTTTCATATTACATGTTTTGTCACTTTTACATTATCCCTATGATGGTGAAAGAAAATAAAAGAGCTTAAGTTAAATTTGTTAAAATCCTCGTAGCTTCAACCAAAATGATTATAAAAAGTCCCCATTAGGTACTTATATAGTTTTTATCATTATTCTCTTAAGTTTTCGGACCCACTCAAATCGTGGAAGAAAAATCCCGGATCACCACAGCTTTCCCTTTTAATTGTAATCTAAGTGGTTCTTGTTGTCCAAAGAAAAACTAATAGAAATTATTCTATAATGTCATTGGCGAATTTCAAAATAACTTCCTGCATGAATCTTAATATTTCATTTATTTATGTTAAAATTATTCAAACTTTCAATCAACTGGTCCATTGAATAATTTGGTTTATTTGATAAGAAAAATAAGTTTATATTTTATAGAAATACAAGATAAAATCTGAAAAAATTTGGTAGGTCAATCAGTGTCTTTGAATAATAATAAGTAAATATAAGTGTGCCAATATGAACACATAATAATGACATCATTAAATTTATTCATTTTACTAAAGAACATTTCTATAAGTAACTTTGCTAATGTTCGCACGTGACATTTTTTTTTGCTTCCACAACTTTGATTACCTTTACTTGAATAAATAAACATTTAAAATCATACAGGAACTTAATGAAGTTTTTATCGCACGCAGTCTTTTGTTGGGATTACGATTATTTTTTCTGACAACCTTGCAATGAAATTGTAACCTATAGTTGACATTTTCTTAGGCTTTTCTCTAAAATTCAAACTCACAGAATAATTATTTTCAACAATATTTTCTCTGAGAATTTGGTACAAATCAGTATAATTCATTCCATCTTAGGTTAGTGTCTGCATATTTTCACTGGGTTAGGTTCATGGATCACTTTTTTCTAAATATTGACCTAAATTGAATGAATAATTAAATTCAATAAATTGGATTGCAATTCTCAAATGACTACTTTTCATAATTATTTATTGGTATGAACAGTCAACTATGTTTTTTTCTATAGTATGGGACAACATTTTTTTCAATATTTTCAAAAACTCTGTGTAATTAAAAATTATTATTGTTATTGAAAATTTCAAACATAAATATTCAATTTGTTTATTGTACTTGAAGACGTATTTTTTGTTTCACACTGAACCTTAATAGCATAATTTAAAAAGTGATTTTCGATGATAAAAATAAAACATTTAAATTGTTAATAACAAATTTCATAAACAAACACGCATTTTTGGCCTTTTCTTGCAAGAAAAATTGTTTTTACAATAAATATTATTACAAATCATTTTTATATTATTAATGAAGTGTTCTAATACTACCAAGAATAATTATGACTGTTTTCAACAAATTTATAAACAAATACCCATGTTAAGCATTTTTATGTAAATGTTTTTTTCGCTACAAAATTTTGCATTCGATAATTTATGATGAACAGTTTTATATAACTTGATAATTCAGCACCCTTCTCAGAAAAGGCATTATTTTTTCTCTTAATCTTATCAGAAAAAAGTTATAGTGCTTAAAACAGTTATAAATGATTTGATTAATAAATATATCAGACTTTGTTCATTTTCACGCAGACAAAAAAAAATCGATTCGTAACACTTATTTATTGTTGATGATATTTATTGATTAACAAAACTTGTTTTTCTCATTCTGAGAAATGAGAGGAGAAAAGCCTTTCATAAAACTAGGCTTGAATTCGAAAATTATTTACACTAAACAACAATAAAAATTAGAACAATTATTCTCCAATGTAGAATTATTTTGGGCAAAATTATCGAATATAGTTATATGAAACTTTCTATCATAAAGTATCAAATGTAAAATTTTATAGCAAAAAAAACGTCTACATAAAAATGCATAACATAGGTATTTGTTCATACATTTGTTAGTAACAGTCATAATTATTTTTAGTAGTATTTGATCACTTCATTAATATTATTTAGCTGATTTATGATAATATTTATTGTAAAAACAAATTTTTTAGCAAGAAAAAGCCTGGAATAGGTGTCTAGTTTATATAATTTGTTCTTATGAATTGAAATATTTCATTTCATAATCAAAAATCACTTTTTAAGCGAAACTACTAAGGTTTACTGGGAAATTAAAATTCTGTCTTTGCGTAAAAATTTACATATTCGTGTTTCGAATTTTCAATAATAATAATAATGATAATTGTTAATTAGAAAGAGTTTTTATACACCAACTATCATTTTTTCAAAAAGCTCAGCAAATATGGTTAGAAAACATTTTTTTACCACAGAACAGAACATGAAATATATTATTTATGCCCTTCAAGTATATCTGCCTTAAATATGGTGCATAAGGTGTTTATTTTTTTCAGGGAAAAATCAAATTTGCACAATGCCCTTCTTACCACACTTTGCGTTAAATCATTGCGATCATTTCTAAAAGAGACATCCAAATCGGTTCAGAATTGCGACCAGTAGACTATTTTGATCTGTAAATACCAGATCCTTCCCAGGGTGTGTCAGTGCATCTGCCTGTTAAAAATACACCAGAACTACGATAGATGATCGCGCGATTGCAGGAGTTATTAGAATTTCTAGAATTGCTGGTCCTCACAGTTTCTCAGGGGCAGGGTGAGAGACGGTTGCGACTCCGCCTATGAAGGGACGCATTCACTACTACTCAGTCAAGTAGATTGCGCAATGTCGTGGAAACGGTTCAGGCGGCCCTGCCTGTTTACGTTCCGCTCCTGCGCTATATGATCAAGGCTATTTTCAGGCAACCCCCGAGATTGATCATCTATCGAAGCTCTGGTGCAGTAAATTTGTTGATGAATAAAATTTAACTCCATGATATATTTATTTTTGTATTCTGATTTATTATTTACGCAAAGTTTTATCGGAATCAATGGATTGGCTTTGGCTGACACGACTAAAAAATTAAAAATTTTATTATAAATTTGAGAAACTTCGGTTTACGACGCTTCTAGAATTTCAGTCCTCGGCTGCGGGAACCGAGGGATCGAAAGAGGTGCGATGCTCAGTTATGCATTAAAAATAGCAGCGTAGCAACAAAAGGGAGCAGTGCGCGGGTACTTACGAGCGTATATTGCGTATATCATGTATTCCAATTGGAAATGTTTCACTTGACTCTGAATGTTTATGTTTGGATTCCCTGGATTCACGATCAAGGCCACTGCAAGCTATGCTCAAAACTGTTCCTAAATCCAGCTTCCAGTGTATTTCGTCCTGTTTAATATGTAAAATCGTAAAATATGATGTGATTGTAAAAGTCTTAAACCCTTAAGAATAGAATTTTGAGGCCTGTGCGGAAAGTATCCGATCTTGTGCTTTATCTTTGTATCTAGTTATGCCATCGTCAAAAACAGGTGATTATCACTAAGATGGGTGTGTGCTCTGTGAGGCCCCCTACTAAGTGATGCGGACCTGCGAATTTTTATTTGTCTATTAAACACAGTTACGTAAGCGTCCGAAATTGTACGCGTCGCATTTTAGGATGACGGAACGCACCGAACAAGAAAAGTGCATTGAATGTTGCCAAAAACTTGACCACTCTTGTTTGGAAACCATCTTTATAATTTTGAAAGGGTATGCTGATGAATGTTAACTAATGGAAATTGTCGCTTAATAGTGAGAGAGATAGAGGAAGACCTCGGGACTCCAAAAACTATTGTTTTCGAAATTTTGAGTTTGATTTGTGCAAATGTGGCGACTGAGTCCTTCATCACTACAACCCACCTGCCCGTTCATTGCAGCTTATTCAGCGGTTTCTGGTTGAACACGGCCTTACACAACTTCGGCAGCTCCCATACAGTCCTGTCTTGGCTGCCTGTAGTTTATGGATGTTGCTCTTCAAGTGCGCGCCAAAAGAAAAACGATTTCAAGACGTAGAGGAAAGAAAACAAAATGCGACGAAGCAGCTGGTATCTATTCCGAAACGCGACTTAAAGGAGTGCTTCCGAAAGTGGGAGAAGCACTGAAAGGAGGTTCTGGCTTCCAAAGAAGAATAATTTAAAGTAGATATCATCGCCATTGACAAAAATTAACTCATACTCCAGGGAAAACCACAAGGACGGATATTTTCCGGACCGACCTCGCACTGTAATAAAAGTGGTTGAAAATTGCAAATCGGTTTGTAAACGTTTTACTATGATTCATGCGTTAACTCTACAAGTTTATTGTGAACTTGCAGTGATTAACAGTGAATTTCACAATATTTGTGTCAATTTCTTGGATTTCAAATTAATATTTTCACTTCATCGAAAATTGTTTATCTTGTATCGGTATTTAATTCAGAAATTTAGGATAGAACCTAATAAATCGACTTCTTCCAGACTAATGATCATCAGTCTGGAAGAAGTCGTATTCATTAGGTTCTATCCTGAATTTCTGAATTAAAAAAGTTTTCCAGACCTAAAAAAAGAAATTTTATTCTTCTTGTAAATTGGGTATTTAAGAACTTTTTCTGCTTTTTTTATTACTTGGCATCGATTCGCTACCGCGAATCTTGATATGCCAATAAATTATTTTTATGAGCGCACTTTGATTTGTAATCGAACAGATGAACATCGTTAGGGCATGAAATTGATTGGGGCATTATTCACACGTATCAGAAGCAGATATAATATTTGATAAACAATTCACATGACTGAGCTTGATGATACTAATTAAATTGATTGATTGTGCAAAACAATGATGAATAAGGTCATGAATTTTCAATCCAAATTTGCCTATTTCAAGATTATGTTTTGAAAATTGATTTCCATAAAGGTTATTTTCTCTCCCAACGAGACTAATTTTCAACCGAGTGGTTGAAATTTCAACTAAATAGTTGAATATCCAAGCCAAAAAGACGAATGTTATCGAAGACAGTTCCACTTTCAACAAAAAAGTTGAATTGCAACCAAAAAAGATGACTTTTCTACCATGAAAGGTCAATTTGTTTACCAAAATACTAATTTCAAACCAGTTTGATTGAACGAAAAAAATTAGGTTCCAACAAAATAGTTAAATATTCGACCAAAAAAGACGATTCCATCAGAGTAGTGGAATTTGTAATCTGAAAAGATACATTTTCCACCAAATGGTCGAATCTCTCAACAAAAAAGATTAATTTTCTGACCCAAAAAATGTATTTTCATCAAAATACATGATTTGTCTACCAAATAGTTGAAACTTTAACTTATAAAGTATTCCCAATCAAAAATAGAATAGTTCAATTTTCAGATGAAAATTAATTTTTAACAAAAAAGATGCATTTTCCAGAAAAAAATTAAATTTTCAACAAAAGAGTTCAATCTTTAAAAAAAATTAACTAAGTAGTTATTCTGCCAAGTATTTGAATTTTTGATGAAAAAATATCAATTTCTAACAAAATAATTAGATTCTCAACCAAAGAGATGGATATTTACAGGAAAGATTAATGTTATATCGAAGAATATAGATTTCCAGCAAAATACATCAATTTGTAAATAAGTTTTCTAACTTTTTAGAGAAAAAAGCGAACTATCTATAAAAAAGTGTAGCTTTCAAGCAGAAAAGTTGAATTTTCAACCCCAAATGTTGAATTTTCAACAAAAAAGGTGGATCTCTTCACCAGAAAGATTGATTTTCTAACAAAAAGATGAACTTTCAAGAAAATACATCCATTTTCAGAAACGCTGAATTTCGAAAAGAAAAAGGGTAATTATCTACAAAACAGTTGAATTTAGGTCCTGAAAATATAATTTTAAAACAAAAAAGCTAATTTTCTACAAAATAGTTCAACTGTTCTCAAAATAGTTCATTTCCTGGAAAAATAGTGTGACTTTTAACCAAATATTTGAATTTTCAAGAAAAAATATGAATTTTCAATAAAAAAGGTAATTTTCAACCCGAACATATGAATTTTTTAATTCAATAATGGAACTTCAATTTGAATTTTAGATTTTGAATTTCGAATTTTGAATTGCGAATTTTGAACCATTAAAGATGAATTCTCAACAAAATATGTAATAGTCAATCAGCTATTTTCACTTCAACCATCAGCTAACTTCAATTCTTTGAGTGCGGAGGGGAAAACAATGGACCAACTACATGGGATTCGGTCTATTTTTTCCCTATTTTGCTTATATCTTCTTAAACATCAATTTATTCTATATAGGTGTACTTGAAAATGGTTTTCATTTTTGATAACTATTTAATAAAATAATAATGTGATAACAATTGTTATTCATAACAAAGATATTGCAGAAATAAAGTGTTGTTCCATGCATTTGGTTCATTGCTTTTCACACAGCACTCATCGAAGTGAAGTTAACCGGTGGTTGAAGTGAAAATAGCTAATACTTCTACTAAAAAAGATTCTAATATAAATTTAAAATAGTTGAATTCAACCAAGAAAGTAGAATCTTCAACAAAAAAGTTGAATTATGAACCAAACCAGATTAATTTTCAACAGAAAAGTTCAATTTTTCACCAGAAAGATAGATTCTCCCACCGAGAAGATCAATTTTCTGAAGATTGAATAGTTGAATTGTTAACAAAAGAGATATATTATTAACCAAAAAAAAAAAAAAAAAAAAGTATTTCTAACGAAGTAGTTCAACCTTTAACCAAGTAGTTGAATTTTTCACCAAAATAGATGACTTATTGACAAAATAGTTGCATTTCGCAAGAAAATAAATCATTTTTCAATCAAATAGCAGAACCTTTAACCCAGTGAGATAAATTCTAAACCAAAAATATAATAGTAGATTTTCCAATCAAAAATAGTTGGATTATAGTAATTCAGTTCAACTTTGAGCAAAAAAATGAGAAAAACGGAAAGTTCCTTGAAAAGAGAGCGAAAAGAAAATTCCTTGAACCATCTTACCATATTGCAGGATCATCTTTCACCCCCTCATAAAATGTTACCAGCCGTAGTTTTTTGGCGCGACCCCCTCACCCCCCAAATTGGTAACGTCGCTTATGGACAGCCTTTAAGGTAAAATTAATTCAAATATCCGTAATAAAAAATTGAATTTGAGAAGAAATGATAATTATCGACTAAGTTTATACTGGAAGTTCAATGGTTGAACACGAGACGAAAATCTCGTTACTATATTCTTTGTAATAAAAAAAAAGATACGGTTACTGGCCTCAGGCAATGAAGAGATGTTACATTGAGCAGAAAATTTTCGATAAAGAATTTATGAGGTCATAGAATCGCCTCTGGGCAATGCTTGGTTCGTAATTGTGTTTGCAAGTTTGCAATATCTTGGTTTTTTAGTAATATAGTGCGGATTAATTTCGAACTCGCAATGTTTAAAGTATCGAAATAGGATCTGATATTCATCAAGTTTAATTATTCGATTAAATGTTGATTGAAGACAAAGATCTAAAGTCTTGATTTCTTCAATTATAATGGAAAGATAATTTTTCCGGTTCTGATAAATTCAAAATATTTAAATATTCTTGATCAATCCAGAAAACTTCAGAACATACCAATGTTCCAAAATAATCTGAAATAATCCAGGAGATTTTATAAAATTCATGGAAATTTCAAAATTACTCTATAATTTTATAATTTACATTTTTGGAAAGTCTATAATATTCTAAAAATCTGAAGCAAATTCTATATCAAGCAACAAGATACTACAATATTCCAGAAATATATATTTGTGTCCTAATTTTTAGATTCACCAAGAAAAATGTAAAATATGAAAAATGGAAAGCAATAACCATATAGATATCAGTTTCAGCTTTTTCGGCACTATTGTAAATAAATTTATTAATTTTATACAGCTGTACGTAATAATAAGATTTCAAACATATAAGATTATATCATTGGAAAATAACATTAAAAATGAAGAAATTGTTATTAATGTTCTTAAGGTGTTTATATTACTGCGTTACAAATAGCTTAATTACTTGATGAATATTCAAGATAAGAAACTATTATTATTTTTAAGAAGGTTGCCTGTTAGTTTGTATCATCTTTCTTAACTCTGCGACACGTGAAGCAAATTAAACTGATGAAGTAACGCAATGTAACAAACATGACATTTACGATTCTTCAAATTGTAAATATAATAGGAATGTGTGACATTTGTATGCTTTCAAAAGGAAAAAACAGCTTAATAAAATACAAGTCTTTCAGAAAAATAATGCTTCCACCTCCAAACTATCTTAAGTACAAAGTGAAATAATATAGAAGAAGGATATACCGAACTTGGGAGGCAAAAAGACCAATTTTGTAGAATTCAGTCGAGTTTTTAGCCAAAAATGATGAATTTTATATCAAGAATTTTTCCATACAAAAAATATGACTTTAAAATAAGAAAAAGAAGAATTTTCAAGAAAGTAGTTTGATTTATGAACGAGAAGTCACGTTTTTAAGAAAATAGTTTTTGAATTTGCGAAAAAATATCAAAATAGTTGAATTTCTAACCACATTCTTGAATTTTCGAACAAAATTTTATTACCAACAAAAAAGTTGAACTTTTAAGCAGAAAATAGGAATTTTCATCGAGATTGTTTACTGTTGTATCGCACATGAAAACATTGTGTGCGCTTAGCGCGCAATAATTACCTTTTCTTCAGAAAAAAACTCTGTTCATTTTCCAACATTTTGTTATGGATTTCACAGTAATTTCAATATGAATGTCACCATTTTTTCCACTTGCAATTCTGTGAAATGGGCAGATTATTATTTTCAACGACAAAATATGACTCTCTGCGTGTGTATCTGACACCGTACTTTCAATATTTCAAAAAAATGTTTAAAAACATAAATGACACATTCTCAAGGTATTTCCGGATAAACTATTCATCAAGGTAGAATTGAGTTCGACTATTTGAATTTGATTCGAATTTTCTATGAGGCTTCGTTTACCGCGTTTTCTGGACATATTTGTCACATATACATAATAAATGATTTTTGTTTTATATGAAAATTTATTTTTAAAGTTCAAGAGTAAGAAAAATAGGACATCTATGTTTATGGCGAAATATAGCACGAACGGGTAATTTTTGCTAGTTTTACACTTCGGAGGTTTGTCATTTTTTTCAAGATGTATACCAAATACAAAGAAAAACGATTTTTTTTCAACTGAAAATTTATCCATCACAAGCTTTCTTGCACATTTATCTTCTCCAGTTGAACATTCAACTTTTTGGTTGAAAATTTCTGTATTTTGTGAAAAATTAATATTTTTCGTTCAAAATAAATTCTGTGGCTTGGAAATTATTTTTCTTTTATCCAGAAATAATTTTGTCAACTGGAAATTTAACTACTTCATGTTTGGTTGAACATCGATCTTTTTCAGTTAAAACCTTAACTATTTCTTTCAAAATTTCTGTACTTTCTTAAAACTTTGTCTTTTGTGGTAGAATATCAATCTTCTTGTTGAATAATTCACCGTTTTGGTTGAAAATTCAACTATTAGGTTCAAAATTCTATTATACATTAAAAATTGAAAATTCATGTATTTCGCTAAAAAAATTTTTTTTTATAGAAGATTAAGCATTTTTGTTGAAATTAATTTCTTTGATAGAAAATTAGTTTATTCATTGAAAACTAATTTTTGAATTAAAAATTCAGATATTCCATTTTTTGTAAGAAATGTCTTCTGATAGACATTTAATCTTTTTGGTAGAAAATTCATCTATTCTGTTGGAAATTTGTCTTTTTTAGGTGAAAAATTTATTTTCTTGGTTGATGATTTAACTATTTTGTTAAGAATTCACTTTCTTGATGAAAGATGAATCCTTTAAGATAAAAGTTTATTTATTAAGTTAAAAATTTAACAAATTAGAATATTGTTCACGCTATGCGCACACTATTCACCCTTTCTTCAGAACAAAACTCGGTTTATTTTGTAACATGAATGACATTATTTTTTTAAATTTACTTACAATTCTTTAAAATTGGCAGATTATCTTTCTCATTTAAAAAGTATGTCTCGCTGCGTGTAAAATTAGCCGACACCGTACTTTTAGGATTTTTTTAACATTTAAAAAACATCAAAAATACATTTCCAGATATTTTTGGATAAACTATTCATCAAAGTAGAATTAAATACTATTTGAATTTGATTCGAATTTTCTATAAGATTCGATCCACCACGTTTCAGGAACAAATATCAACATTTCATTTTTAAAGCTAAACAGTAATAAAAATGTAACTTTTGTGTGCACGTTGAAACTGAACGAAATTCAAGATCTATAATGTAACGTTTTATATAATCAAGCCAGACGCATACAACTGTATTTCAATTTAAATTTCACATGAGCACTAGTAAATTTATTGTTAAATAACAGGCTAAATATCATGTTTAGAATAAATTAAGAATGGGCTCTTTTCTATTCTTTTCTTTGCATCATTCCCATTTAAATAATAGTTTTGAAAATCAAAACTTACCACCAACGGTTCATTTTTTATAGTTCTTTTAAAATTTTGAGCTTCCCTTTATTCCTCGACCCTGTAACATGACAAATTTCACTTCGAAAGTTGAAACTTTAGAGGCTTTCCTCTAAATGGAAAAATCTGGAATATACGGGCTATTTAAATCAGTTCTTGCTCAAATTATCCTGTCAATCTTACGCTGGTCCCAGGATATTTCTCCTGATATAACGATTTGATTAAGTTTCCAAGATTTTCGCCATTTGTGAATAGCGACAGAAAAAAATTATTTGGTTCTCGGTTCAAGTAATTACTTGAAAGTGGAAGTACTTTGTTAGAAATTCATTTTTTTAAATTCAATTTCTTGTTATTTTCGTTGAAAACCCTTCTCTTTGTTCAAAATTAGAGTATTTCGTTGAAATTTTGTTGTTGTAAGCTAATTTTTTTAACTGAAAATTTTACTATTCCATGTTTGGTTAAACACTTATCATCTTCAGCTGAATATTCAGTTATTTGGAAGAAAATTTCTGTATTTTGTTGAAACTTTGTCTTTTGCGGTGCAATATTAATCTTCTTGGTGGCCAATTCACCTTTTTGGTTAAAAAAAAATCAAGTGCGTCCTAAACCATGACCCAAGACAGATTTATGTGTAAACATCGTCCGTAAACGTTGACTGAAATTGAAATCGTACATAAAGCAAATAATAACGCACGCAGATGTGGGAGTATAAAAATTTATTTTCTCTTATATATAATGTCGTGCAAAAGGTTCTGGGCAGTTATTTTCCAATAGGATAATAATCCTAATCTAACAATGTAACAATAACCCTACTTTAATAATAATAAACTGTAGATTTTCTCTCTATAGACATATCCGGCATATTTTTCCGGATTCGAATGAACAAATAATTATTGTTTGAATAATAAAAACTTATTTACAAAATACTTGGAAACTCGTCCCTTATTAATTAAAAATAATTCTTGTAAAGAAAATCCGAAGGACACCGGTTTTAGTATGAATTTAATAGAGAACTGCTATTTTGCATTTTTTGGGGTCACTTTCCAAGCATAATAACAATTCACAACAATTTTATAACAAGTAGCTCTTTTCCCCATTTTTTTCTAAATCAAGCTTTTCCCTTTTAAAACCCCATGTTAATTTCAGAGGCTCGGTGGTACGGGTTAACTTCGACAAAAAAAAAAGAAAACAAGAAAAATGTTAAGTTGATAAACTGTAAATATAAATTAAGTATTTATTACATTCTCATTCTAATGAGAAGGTATTGGTTTTATGTAAAATTTGACTTGGTCGGTTTTCATCAAATCTCCACGTTTTGAGACCCCCTGAGCCAGAAAAAAAGGTTTTTACCAAGGTGTCTGTCAGTCTGTCTGTCTGTCTGTCTGTAGGCACGATAACTTTCGAAAAAATAATCAGATTGGGTTGTGCTTTGGCACACTTTTTTAGGGCCTAAAAAGAAAGAACAAGTTCGTTAACCAGCTACTTCGGATGAAATTTCAAAAAGTGAGCACATTTTGAAAATTTTTGAGAACACTTTTTTTGAAGATTTGGAAATTCTATGGACGGTTGTTAGTAGTAAGCAAAAAGAGGAAAAAAATATCCTAATGACTTTTTCAGATAAAAAAAAAATTACCAGAGTTATAGCATTTTCAAAATTCCAAAAAACAAACGAAAATGAACATTTTAAGCCGAAAAACGCACGTTATGAAAAAAAGTCAAGAGAAGAAAAACGTTAATTTTTGAACACCTTACAATATTTTCATAATAACTTTTTGAATTTTTCAAAAAATAAAAAATTTAAATTCTGATCGCACAACAAAATAATGAGAAATCAAAAATTCCATTTTGCTGTGAAACTATGCAAGATACGACAAAAGATGACTGGACCAAAATTATGCACCTAAAAAAGATCTACAAATTTGTTATTATTCACTTTTTGATATGATGCATAGTTTTTGTTTTATTCATAAAAAACAACATTGAAAATAGAAAAAATAAATTTTTAGACGAATAACACAAGCTACGAAAAACATGACGGAGACAACATTTGTTCATTCAAAGAAGAGGTACAAATTTGTTATCCATCATGTTTCGATAGGACGCGTAGTTTTTATTTTATTCGTGAAAATAACATTGACAGTAAAAGAAATCAAATTTTTGGAAAACTTTGGAAAAATCCATTTTCGTTGTAAGAATATATTCAAAATGAAAAAAATAACTTTTTTGAAAAACGGAAAATCTAAAATAACATTTTAACTAATAAAATTTGTCGCTTAATTTATATAATTATTGTTCATTTGAAATCAAATACAAATCGCGAAGCGCGACGCCCAAATCGCGCGCCGTAAGTGCGCTCAAACTTTTTTGTTTCTATTATACGGTGCACAGAACCGAGCGTGGAACGCAGGGTTCAAATGAATTTGAAATCAAATATCGAGCGCGAAGCGCGGGTATCTGGATGAGAATGTGTGTAGAGGTTTTGATAATTTTCTAATATTTAGAAATAAACTTTTTCTTTTCATCGAAGTCGAACACGAAGTTCACAGATCTAGAGGAATCGAGCGTAAAGCGCGATGTGAATACGCCCGAGCGCGTAGCGCGAGGTGAATACATAATCGAGCGCGAATTTTTTGGAAAATGTATATTTTTTATTAAAAAATTCATCTATCTGAGCAGAAAATTAATCTTTTTTTGATAAGAATGCAACTGTTTGGTTGAAAATTCAACTATTTCGTAGAAAATTTATCTTTTGAGAAAAATTCACATTTTGTGTAGAAAAATTAATTTAAATATTTTTTCGATGAAAATTCAACTATATTTTTGAATATTTGTCTTTCTGATTTAAAAATTCATCTGCTTTAGTAGAAAATTGATCTTTCTTCGATGAAAATGCAACTGTTTGATTAAAAATTAAATAATTGTTTTAAAAAGGCATCCTTTTTGCATGAAAATTTAACTGCTATTATCGAAAAATCGTCTTTTTGGGTTGAAAATTCAAATACCTTCGTAGAAAATTCACTTCTTATTTAAACAGTTTTTTGTTTGAAAATTTTTTTTGAACCACTTTGTTAAAAAATAATTATTTCGTTGAAGATTCATATTTTTATTTGAAAATTCGTCTCTTTTTTGTTAAAGTTTGACTATTTAGTTGAGAACTGATTTATTATAATTGAAAATTTAACTGCGTGGGTAAAAGTTGAACTATTCTTTTGAATTTGTTTTTAATGAAGCTTTACCTCTTTGGTTAAAAATTTAACTATTTTGTTGAAAATTAATTTTTTTTCTGAAAATTCCTATTTTATTTGTTGAAAATTCAATGTTTGTACAGAAAATTCGTCTTTTGGTTTTCAGGATCAACAATTCAGGTGAACTTTTTTTTCTTTCATCACTGAGAAATCTTTTTATTTGTTGAACATTCGTCTTTTTGATTTTGAAATTAATTTTTTTTCAATTACATTTCATCCTTCGAGGTTGAACTATCAACTATTAAACTTTTTGTTACGAATTTTCTTTTAAGGTTGAAAATTGAACTATTTCTTTGAAAAGTCAATTGTTTTGTAGAGAATTGAATTATTTTGTAGAAAAGTTAAGTATTTTCTTAAGAAGTCATCTCTTATCGTAGAAAAGTCACTTTTTTTGTTTAAAAGAAATAAATTTCAAAATTTTTGATTTGTATATGCATGTTAATGGGATTTGAATGTTAATGGTTAAAGAAAAAAAATTGGTCGAAGAAAAATCATAGAATTTTGAAAATGAAGTTTTCTCCCTGCACAGCACGCATTATCTTAAATACAACTAATTTCCACTAGTTTCAAGTCCCATATCTTATTATTTCTGGAAACCATAAATTACGTACAGCAATAGGGGGGTAGAAACATTTTTTTACGGTTCGTTACATGGGGGGGGGGGCGAAGAGGTTCGATTATCCGTTACGTAATTTACGTACGGCCCCTTTCCTAAAACGCATTTTCTCCTTTGCCTGCTTAGTTAAGCTTTGTTTATAAAATACCGGTGCGGACCGATATGAGTTCCCTGAAAGAATACATTGTGTGCATTTATATTACGCATCTACATTTAGAATTAGGCTAATTATAATTCCTGAAGAAGATAATTAAATTCTATCACTTATATCCAGAAAACAATAATTTTCCACGATTTTAAGATAATATAAGATCAAGTATTCTAGTCCGGCAAAATATGCCGGATTTCAATTTTCTTTTCCGGTATATTTTATCGTACACTAAATTGAACTCTACAGAATTTAATATGAATTCAAAATGCGTGAGAGAGAAGGGGTGGAGAAGGAGAGAGAGAGAGAGAGATGGAAAAGGAGAGAGAGAGAGAGAGAGAGATGGGCAAAGAGAGACTGAAGGGCTCCTGTCTGTGGGTGAAGAAAAGCGAGCCTCCGGTCTGTGCCATAAGACACAACGTGTGCGTGACAAGCCTGCGTTACATGTAGCATTACACTATGCAGTCGTGGTTTCATTCGAATCAGGCGCGACTACCCATATCGAGGTCTAAGATGTTTACACATCAATTAATTTCTTTGATTTGAAATTTAACTATTAGGTTAAAAATTGTTCTAAAAATTAAAAATTAAAAATTTGCTTGCAAATTCATCTGTTCAATTGAAAATTGAACTATTTTGTGGAAAATTCATCTAATTCTTTACAAATTTCTTTGTTTTTGGTAAAAAATTCAACTATTGGGTTGAAAATTTATTTTTTGTTGGTAAAGATGAATTATATTAGTTTAAAAAGTAATTGTTTGCTTAAAAATTCGACTATCATGTTGAAAATTTTTTTTTTTCGTTGAAAATGAATTCTCTTTGAGTGAAAATTCAACTATTCCATTGTTAGTTCAACCTTTATCTTCTTTACTTGAAAATGTAGCTATTTGGTTGAAGATTCCTGTATTTTGTTGAAACTTTGTCTTTTGTGGTAGGATATTAATCTTCTTGGTAATTAATTCGCTTCATGCACTTTGTTAAAAATTAATCTTTTTTTATATAAATTAATCTTTTTCGTTGAAAATGCATTTCTTTAATTTAAAAATATGTTGTTTTTTTTCAATTGAAAATTATTATTTTTAACTGACAATTTACAAATTTATTTTTTGTCCAAAACTTATATTTTTTGATAGGCATTTTTAATCTTCCTAGTTAGGAATTCATCTGTTTGATCGAAAATTCAACTATTAAGTTGGAAATTCATCTATTTTGTTCAAAGTTTGTCTTTTCTTGGGACAAAATCCATCGTTCAGGTTGAAAGTTCAACTACTAGGTTATAAATTCATTTCACGTTGAAGATTCATTATTTAAGTTAAAAATTAATCTCTTTGCGTAATGATTTAACTAATTTGTTGGAAATTCGTTTTTTGTTATTGAAAATTTAACCAATTTATTTTGTGTCGCACATTTATCTTTTCTGATAATATTTCTGATGATATTTCTTCTTCGTTAAAAATTGACCTGCTCCGTTGAAAATTTAACTATATTTTTGACAATTCCCTTTTTCTTGGTTGAAAATTAATTATTTCAACTTTAAATGTAATTCTTCCACTTTTTGTTCAAAATTTCGCTTTTCGAGTAAGTTTTGGTTTTCAAAAATAATAATGTCAATGTAAATAATGCAATGCAAATTCTGAAAAGCGGTAATTTTTCATCTGCTGTTAAAATACAACTGTTAGTTGATATTTGACAATAAAGTTAATTTTGCAAATATCAAATACAAATCTTAATTCTGCGGAATGTTTGGATTTGGTTATATAATACAATTTTACATTAGTAAATCTAACATTTTTGTCAGTTATTCTTCATCAATGCCCTCTAACTGAAACTGAATTCTCAATTATGTATGTCAATTTGGTAATATCCTTCCCTTCGAGATTTTCCAATTACCCAATCGTCATTCACTTTTTCAATTAGGAATTCACTTCATTGTTAAAAATTTAAGTTTTTCATTCGAAAATCCAATTATTCTTGTAGAAATTGCATATTTCTCTGTTGTAAATTTCACTTTTTCCAAAACTTCATCTTCTTTTTTCTTTAACGATAGAAAAATTTTCATTGTCTGAAAATTCTTACTACTTTGTTGAAAATTCTTATTTTTCAATGTAACAGTTTTCATTGAAAGTTGTGACATTTTTTGTCGAAATATCAACTATTACACTTTTTGTTTGGAATTCATTTTTTTATCCAAAGTTCATCAGCTTGGTTAAAAATTTATCAATTTTGTTCAAAATTTCCTTTCGTTTGGTTGAAAATTAATTCTTTCAACTTAAAATGTAATAATAAAATTTTACATTGTGTGTGAATTTGGAAACATTCCTTCCTTTCAGTTTTTCAAGTCACCCATTCGGCATTGAGGAAAAGCGACAAAAATGCTTTCAATTTATAACAAATTTTATAACAATTTATAACAAAGAAAACAGTTCAATTTTCAAATAAGTAGTAGAATAACAAATCAAATAGAATATGTAAATTTTAAGTTAAAAACGATACTCTTTAACCAGAATTGAAATAGCTAAATTTGTAGTTAAAAAAAGTTATTTTCAGTCAAGAACAAAACATTTTCATAACAAAATAATTAAATCACGAAAAAAAGAATGCTTCACTGAGTAGTGCAACTTTCCACTAAGTAGTTGAATTTTTAACCAAAAAATATGAATTCTTAAAGAAAAATGTGAGAGTGGAATTTTAAACTAAAAAATATCAGTTTTCAACCGATAATAGAATAGTTAAATTTCCATTTATAAAAAGGCCAATTTTCAGCAAAAAAAAAAAAATTTCAACAAAATAGTCCAATATTCATACAATAAAATGAATTTTTAATAAAGTTGCTCAACTTTAAATCATGTAGTTCGAGTTTCAAACAAATAAGATGAATTCTTAATGAAAAATTTAGTGGTAGAATTTTCAACCAAAAACGATGAATTTTAAATTCAGAAAGAACATTTTCAGTTAAAAACTATAAAAGTTCAACCAAAAGTGAAATATTTAAAGGTGCTGTTGAAAAAATTAATTTTCAAACAAAAGGAAAAGCAAATTTTCAACAAAATAGTTAAATCTTCAACAAATAAAATTAATTTTAAAAAAATACATAGATCAACTTTAAATCAAATAGTTAACTTTTCGACCAAAAAAGGTGAATTCTTCATGAAAAATTGAACAGTTGAATTTTCAACTAAAAGCCATTATTTTTCAGCCAAAAATTGATTACTCTAATTTTCAGTTAGGAAAGTTAACTTTAAATTGAAAAAAAAAAACGAATGATCAACAAAACAGTTAATTCGTCAACCAAATAGTAGAATTTTTCACAAGAGGAGATTAATTCTGAACCAAAAATAATATAGCAGACTTTTCAATCAAAAAGAATAAACTTTCAAAGAAAAATGCTTAAGTCTGATCATTGGGTTCTAATAATGCAGTTCTTAGTTGAGTCAAAAATGAGAAAACGTGGAAGTTTCTTGAAATCAGGGAAAAAAAGAGAAAGTCTTTAAAAATAGGGGTAATGAGGAAAATAGCCCTGGCCATTCCACTTGTTCCGTATCAAAGTTTATCATAATTTTGAAAACGTAAGTAATCACCGATCTAAAATTTCACATTTTTTTCAATTCCAAACAATAAATATTTAAAATTGAGAAAAGTTTTGGTTCAAATATCAACCATTATATATTTTGTTGAGAATTAATTTTTTGTATTGAAAATTCAACTATTTGGATTGAAACTGAAGTTCTTAGTCAAAAATATTTTTTTGTTCTTAAATTAATCATTTTATTTACAAAATTAACTATTGGGTTGAAAATGCAGGACGTATTTTGTTAAGAATTCGTTTTTCCAGTAGAAAGTTAATTTTTTTTCTTGAATATTTTTAATTTTATTTGAGAATTTATCGCTGCGGTTCCAAATTGAAATTAATTGTTGAAAAATATTATTCTTTTGGATTAAAAATTAATTTTTTGAACTGAAGATTTAAGTATTTGGTTGAAAATTCAAATCTTTGATCGAAAATGAACTCTTTGGTTTTTATTTCATAATTCGGGCTGAAAATTAAACTTTCTTGTAGAAAATTCATTTTCAAAAACTGCTAATTTATTTTCGTATTATCAGGAAAATATAGAAAGAGACTTTCAAGGCCTTCAAATGAATATGTGAAATATATGCATTTCTTGATATAACAAAGTTAAAAAAATGTTTGAACTAGAATTTAAAAGTGTATGAAAAAATATGAAAATGAAAACTGGATAAGGACCAATAATAAAATTATTTCTATACTACGTGTTTGAAAATGTACTCAAAATCATATAAATACGTGGTTATTATTCAGAAATTTTGTAAGAAGGTGACAGCATTTTTATTTATGTTCATGCTTTAGAGAGGAGAAAACGAATTGTCATCAACCAGTCATAGATATGGATCAAAACTATGATGGATAAATTGAATTTAAGTTTTAATTTTTGATATTGTTTAAAATTGTTTGTTCATTCTCATTTTCGATTCATATATAATTTAGAAAATCTTGAATGACTTGTCTATTACTCTATTTCATCATAAATATTTGCTCCACGTGCCGCAGAAAGTTGAAAATATTGATATGAATTACCATGGAACCTTGTAAAACATCGCAATCATGTTTATCTTAAAAAAAGCACGAGCCTATTTGTAATTTTAGAAGAAGTGAATGTCGAATAAATTTCAAATTTTCTATGATTATAATTTTTGTATAGCAAATGCTATAATTTTTTTATAAATAATAATCATTTTTCGCCACAAAAGTATCAAAAAATAGCCTTAGCAGCAGTTCGCGAAAGGTCCATCAAGCTAGAACCTCCATAATCGAAATTCCCAAATTTCTTCATATCAGAATTTTTTTTTTCTGGGGCTATATTGCCGATTTTTGGGCTCTTCTATTTTTTTTGAAATTTTAAATTTGGAGTGGAGGTGCTGGCTTGATTCAAGTCAGTGAGACCTGTGCATTTCAAGTATTTGAAAAATGGTTTTAATATTATATAGCGATTTTAAATTCCGAACTTGTAGATTTAAACAGGTGCGTGACAGGACATTTTGCGTAGTTTTTTAAAAATAATTTATAAGCGAAGTCGGCTGAAATTTTGAATTAATTAATACATTTTAATTAATTAAAAGAAGATGAAATAGAAATGGATAAACTTAAAGAATTTTCATAGAAGAGCTTAATCAAATAACTTTGTATGTGTACCATTTTCTGCGTCATCTTCAAACGGAAAACAATAATTATTTATACACGTAGCCTATTTCCTCTTACTTAATTCATGTCGCAACCTCCAGAAAAATTCCCATGACAACTCTCTAAATCTAAATTATTGAAATTCTATTAATTGAATTAGAGAAAAATGAGTTAATAAACATCATTGAAAAATTTTGAAGGGTCTATGTTTACCGAAAAATGCGGCTATTTGTACTGAAATTTCCGCCAAAATAGTTCCTTTTCCAGATTTTATCAGATAACTGATTTGATACATTTTTGACTATTTGTAAACATTTGAACAATTTTTGGCGGGCGATTGGGATTATAGAGAGAATTATTGATATTGTATAATTTGTTATAATAATTGGTACAAAAAAGGAGTGTAAAAATAGACTTTCTCACGCTAAGGTAGTTTAAAAATTCGACTTTTGACATTTGATGATCGATCTCCCTCTAGTTTGTTTGTTTTCCGACAAAAAATTCTATTTTATTCTCAAATCGGTTCACTTTAACCCGAGCCCCCGGATATTTGAACTCAATATATGGGTTTAAATGGAAAAAGCCCGGTTTTCGATGAAATGAAAAAAAGAAGTATTCGTTGTTAACTTTTTATCAATAAAAGTTTAGTTACCACTCAAAGAATGTTTAGGAAACATTTCTTAAACAATACATTTTAATATTGAATTCCCCAACCCCTTTGTATTGTGCCCGGAAAATTCCCCAAGGAATGAAAAATATAAATTTTATGTAAAATTCATACTAGAAACGGTATCGAACAAAATTTAAGATAAATATTTATATTCAAAAAGGCACAAGTTTCCAAGTATTCCTAAACTAATTTTGTGTGGCTGAAACAATTATTATTGGTAAAAACAACTTTTTCTGCCTGTAAATCATGAAAAATTATAATATTACTTGATAAATGATTAGTTGATGTATTTGAAGGATAATATTTCTTGCTTAGCATGTTCTGTAATTCTTCGAACAATCTATATTTTTTGAACCATTTTTGCCCTGTTAATCGTACAAAGTTTTCTCACTGGAATTAATGACACAATTAACGAATTTAAAAAAAAAATTGTTCAAAATGAAAAAATTTCAGTTTAAAAAAATGATTAATGTTTAAACAATGAGGGTATGAGTTATGTTAGAAAATAAGAAAATACTGAACAATAATCGGCATAGTCTAAGAGATTAAAATTTGAATTATTGCGAAATATCATTTAAAAAGTACATTAGTCTCAACATTCCTTAATTGTGTCATTAATTACAGAAAATAATATATTTTTACAATTTACAGGCGACAAACATTGTTTCAACAAATAATAATTTCAAAATTTGTTGCTCATTTTCCGGGCACAATGCAAGGGGATTGGGGCGAGGGGGTAAAATTGTAAGCTATGAAGTGAACATTACTTCTTGAAGATTCCTTAGTAGTTGACCAAACTTTAATTCACAAAAAGTTAATAACAAGTACTTATTTTTTCCATTTTTTCGAAAAACGTGCTTTTCTCATTTATAATTAAAAAAATCCCATTCTTTTTCTTAAATTTCTAAAATCTTTTAAAACCATTTGAAATGTATTCAAGAATTCTTTTAAATTGTTTTTGCTAAACAAAAATCATTTTAATTTCCACGAAATCTCAAGAAAATTTGTTTATTCTCTTGATAACATTTAAAATTCTTAAGAAGATTTGAAACTTTTGGTCGAAATCTTCGATAATTTAAATTTTGTTTTATATTTCTTTAAACCTTTTCTTGAAAAATTGAAAAATTTGGTTATAAAATCTTCTATATTCTTCTTCGAAAATTTCTAGAATCTAGGTTTTATATAAAACGTTTCAACATCTTCTGGCAATTTGAATTATTTTCTAATTCTTTTAAAATTTGTAAAATTCTAAAAATTCTTCAAATCTTCCAGATTCTTCTTTGAAATATTTGAAATCATTAAGTCTTCAAGTTTGGCTTTTAGCATAAAACTAAATCATTTGAATTTTCCAGAAATCTCTTTTTCGTTATCGGATTTTTTTTGTTGCCAGTAAACCACAGTGTATACACTTCGTAAATTAAGATGTTCTGAGTTTTTTCCACAATTTCATTTTTGTCATGCCTTGAAAACTGTGAAAATGTTTACAATTTATAGTGTGCTAGAAGAATGTTGGGAATAGATTTCCTATTATTAAAAAATCACTTGCAATTAAAATTATCTCTTTCATCAATAAATTTCAGAAACATTTTGAAGTAAGTCTTATCATGATATAAAATTACTTATTCCGAAATTTTGATTAACAAAATCAATGGTGTAGAAAATTCGTAATATTTCATAAAAGATAAGCGAACTGAAAAAATCAATAAAAAGTCATTCACTCAGTAATTTCGGAACCAACAGGTTTTCGACAACAATTCATGCGAGAGATCGTGAATAGTGTTTCCCAAGAAAAGGATAAACCATCAAATTTATTTGTCTTGTTATCTCGGTTAATGGAAAATATAACACATTCCAGAAATTCGAATGTGATTCCCGTTTTGAATCAGTATTTCTCGGTAATTCCCTGCTTTCTCAGTTTTATTCTAATTCCCGGCTTACTACGTCGTTTCCAAATGGAAATACAAGAATTATTTACACACTTATCTAGTTTCCCTTACTTTATTCACGTCGCAACCTTCAGAAAAATTTCCGTGACAACAACTAATCCTAAATTAGTGAATTTTCATTGATTGAACCAGATGAAAATGAGTCAATAGATGTTATTGAAAAAATTTGCAGGTTCAATGTAGACCGAAAAAACGCGGATATTTCTACAGAAATTTTGGCGAAAATTATCCTTTACCCAGATTCTTCAGATTACTAATTCGATACATTTTCGAGTATTTGTGATCATTTTTCAGCATAAACGCTTATTTTAACCATTATCAGCCTTTTGAACTTTAAAATATTCTACTAACTCAGCCAATGATTTCTAGAGTCGGATCCTAGAGTCGTTTAATCGGTTGTAATAATTGATTAAAAAAAAGAAGTGTAAAAATTGAATGAATTGATCTAATTTAATCACATCATTCATGTTGGAAACTCACTAGAGGAGTTTTAATTTTTAAGGCTTTAATGAAAGGTTTCCCTTTCATGTTGAAACCAATTGAAGCGAAATTTCATGCAACACATTGTATTCAAGGGACTTATTTGCATGCTTTCAGTTATAATAAACGGAATTGAATGAATAATTGAATTAAAAATATATAAAAATATATTCATATATTTTTATATACAATTGCCTGTAAATAATATTGTACTTTTGGTTTTTTTTTCAAACATTGAAAATACATTCATTACATTTATATTGCTGTCATATGAAATGTATGTCCTCCCTTCCCGGTTTCCTTCAGTCACAGGTTTTGCTACATCGAAGTTTCTGCTATCGTATTGTAGTAAAGTTTACTACGTGCAAATAGTCTCATTGATGAGTTTAAAATAAAACACAAGTATGTATTTTGAGAGGTTTCGAGGTAATGTATTTCAAAATTCTTAACTACTATCTGTGGCACGTGAAGCAAATATAGCTGATAACGTAGCTGAATATACAATAATAATAATAACAAACAAGGTCGTAGATGGTAGATTTAGCGCAGATTTAGTTAAAATGACAGTGGCAATTTTTTATAAACATATATTTGGTTAATTATTTTTTATATTCTAATATGTGAATAATTCTTAGATATAACTTTTAATATCTCTAGTATTGACGATTAATAAATGATTTTTTATTCATAAGTAATTTCCGATATTAATTGATCATTGACAATTATATTTTTCTCTTTTATCAATAAACTTTAGAAACTTCTAGAAATAAGGCATGTTATTGTAATATTTATTAACAGATAAAGGAACTAAAAAAATCGACTAACAGTAATTCACTCACTAATTTCGGAAACAATCAGGATCTCGACAGCATTGCATGCGACAATCGTGACTAGAACTTTTTAAGGAAAGGACAAACATTCAAATTTATTTGTCTTGTTCTCATCAATAAAGAGAAATATTACACTTTTCAAAACTTAAAATTTGATTCCGGTTTTGCATTTGCATTCCTTGGTAATTTCCGACTTTCCCGGTTTTATTTTAATTCCCGGCTATTTTTTGGTTTTCCACGGGTTCACGGTTAGAAGACACCCTGATTTTTTTAACAACATGATACATTTGTTTGTAAAAATTATGCAAAAATAGTGATAATTATATGATGTTATTTGTAATTAACGTTGTTGAATCGATTTTTGACTATAATGAAATATTCTTGAGTATCAAATTAAAAATTTAAGCCGGCATTATGATTAGTTTGAATAATTATTTTTAAATTTTATACCGAAATGGCAATGCAACATGACTAGACAAAAAACGTGCAGGACAGACACGTTTCAGACAAAGGTCAGTTCTAAAATTTCGAACTTTACTCTGGTTTTGTGTTCTTTTCAACTTAATTTTACTTTTACTTAATTTAGTAATTTTTCATTTTAAATTTGTAGGTTGAAACAGTTGCGTGACAGGAAATTTTGCTTAGTTGAAAAAATATAATTCCTGAGCGAAGTCGACTAAGATTTTGAAACTTTACTAAATTATGCTTTGATATAAGTATTTGGCTGAGATGATTTCAGAAATTATTTATTATTCAATGGAAAAGTGGAAAATTACTAAGACTTAAAGTGGTCAACCTTTTGGCAATCACACATATAATATATTTTACATATTATTATTTAAAAGAAGGTGAAATAGAAATCGATTGATATGAGAAATTTCCAGAACAGTTTAATCAAATAACGTTATTGTCTAACATTTACGACGTCGTCTCCAAATGGAAAAACAAGAATTATTTACACACTTATCTATTTCCCCTTACTTTCTTCAGGTCGCAACCTTCCGAAGAATTTCCGTAACAGCAGTCTAATTCTAAATTAATGAACTTCCATTAATTGTGTCGGAGAAAAATGAGACAAAAAATATTATTTCAAAAAGTTGCACGGTCTATGTATACCGAAAACATGCGGCCATTTGTACCGAAATTTTGGCAAAAATGGTTTCTTTCCCACATTTTTTCAGATTACTCATTCGATACATTTTCGAGTATTTGTAGAGCGAAGTTTAGATATCGTATAATTCGTTGTAATAATTGGCACAAAAAAACTTGTGAAAATGGAATAGATTGAACAAATTTAATTTGATCATCGATTTTTGAAGATTACTTCGAGGAATGTTAATTTTTGAGGTTTTGATGAAATACTTCCCTTTCATGTTGAATCCTCCCTGATTTGTCTGTTTTTCAACGTAAAATTCTCAATTTTTTTTTAAATTGTTCATCTTTAACCTGCGCCTAGGGCTTTTGAAGATACACATAAGGGTTTAAATGGAAAAAATGGAAAATGAGAAAAAGCGTGGTTTTCCAAAAAAATTGAAAACAGAAGTACTTGTTATAAACTTTTTGTTGATGAAAGTTGGGTGAACTCTCATGGAATATTGAAGGAATATTTTCCACACGACAGGTATTGGTCTTACCTCACCTACCGCTTTGTATTGTGCCCGGAAAATTCCACAAGAAATGCAAAATATGAGATCTATGTAAAATTGATGCTCAAATCGGTATTTGGAAAAAAATTCTGAAGGAGTTAATTATATGCGAAAATTCACAAGTTTCGAAGTATTTTTAGCTAATTTTTAAAGGCTCAAACAATTATCATCAGTTTAAACAGTTTTCCTTGTAAATCGTGGAAAATTATTTTTTTTTTTATAAATGATCAATTTCTGAACTTCAAGGATAATATTTTAACAATTTTCATTTGTTTATGCAATTTTCGCCCTGTAAATCGTATACATTTTTTTTCTGGAGTTAATGACACAATTAACGAATTTCAAATGTTTTTTTTTTTTATTTAGAATACCTGGGATTTGTTTAAAAAATTTATAATTTTTTGAACAATTTCTGTATGATCTGAAAAAAAGTATTATTTTCTAAAATTATTGTTGCAGGTAATGAATTTTAACAGTGATATTTTTTTCTGAGAGACAGCTTGCAATTATTTAATCGATTATTATAACTTGGTAATTTTCATATGAGAGATGGAGAAAAATTTAGTTAAAAAAATTGATTATTGCTTGAACAATAAGGTTACAAGTTATGTTCTGAAATTAGAAAATACTGAATAATAAGCGACATATTGTAAGAGATAAAAAAAAAAAGAATTTTGTCCACCGTTTCATAATAAATATTACTCTGAACATTCATTACTGCATTATTAATTATATAAAGTGGCAAGTTTTCAAGATTCACAGGGGAAAAATTCTTTAAATAAATCAGGGCATCTAGAATTTTTTTTTAAATATTCCAGGTCTTTTCCAGGTTTTCCAGGACAGATGAAATGATTTTGCCGGGTACTTTTTTTTTACAGTGGAACAATCATTTTCACGTAATATAGTAGAATTTGTAGGTTTAGTGAAACAAACGAAGTTTCATTTGCGAAATTTCATTTAAACCTCCAATCTCTGATTTTATGGTAAAAAATACAAATATAAAAAAATTCCAATCCAACCATTTTTTCTGTTTATATAATCGAAGTGAATTCAATTTTCTGTGAAATTAACTTTTTTTATTAGAATTGGTTGAAATTGACTGAGTTATAGAATTAGAAGCTAATTTACGTTTACTTCCCAATAAAGTAATTAAATTTTCAAGGAAGTAGTAGAATTTTTAATAATAAATTGTTGAATTTCCGACCTACAAAGATGAATGGTCAACCAAAAAATAAAAGGTAAATTTGTAGTTAGAAAATTAGTTTTCAACTAAAGAGATGATTTTTCAAATAAAGTGATGGAATATTCAACTGGATTGCTTAAATTATCAGTCAAAAAAATTAATTTCAAAACACGAGTTTTCGAAAAATATATTTCTAATTGAAATAGTTAAATTTTTAGTTGGAAAAAGTTATTCCTAAACATGAAAAGAAAAATTTCAACGAAATAGATTAATTTTCAACGGAGGTAATGAATTTTTATTAAAAATGATGAATTAACAACCCAAAGAATGAATTTTCAAAAAAGAATTGAATTTTCAAAAAATGAATTGAATTTTCAACCAAAATCATTAGTTTTCTACCAAAAAATACAAATTTTAAATGAAATATTTGAATTTTGAAATTAATAGTATAAATTTTCAACCAACTAGGTTAATTATTAAATACAAAAAAATAATGAAAAATGTTTATCGAAAAATGGAACAGCTATATATACAGTTTATAACATTAATTTTACAACAACAAAAATAATTGGCATCAAAATTGTGGAGTATTCAACTAATTAGCTTGAATTATTATTAGTTGAGAGAAATTAATTAGTAACAAAAAAAATAATTGTCAACAAAGTACTGAAATTTTCATTTTAAATAATCAAATTTTCATCAAAATACATGATTCTTTAACTCAATACTTAAATTTCCGAATAAAAAAAAATGTCAACCAGAAACGGAAATGTCAAATTTCTAGTTAAAAAAATTAATTTAATTTTTAACAAATAAAAATTGCATTACATCAATCCAGAAGGTCGTATTTTCTGTCCAAAGAGAGAAATGTTCAACAAAATAGTTGAATTTCCTACCTACAAAAATGAATTCTCAATCAAAACGTCGAATGTTCAACAAAATACATTATTTTCAAATAGATATTCGACTTCTTGCCTAGAAAGGTAAACTATCATCAGTAAAAAAAGTTCGAAATTATAACAAAAAATTAGTCACGCTCTCGAAGAAGATTCCCTAAAATTTTCAGGTTTGTCCAGGTGAGTCGACACCCTGATTATTATATACATGCATCTAGAAAAAAACGGTTTTTGCAGCAGTCTTTTTTTGTTCAGCAGATTAGAAATTCGAAAACAATTTTTTTTTTCCTCAAGGGAATACAAGTTCCAGGACCATGAGCAAAATTAAAAGACATTTCCAGGTTTTTTTCAGATAGAAAAAAATTCAAGAATTTTTCCAGGTTTTCAAGGATTTCCAGGACGCTAGACGCCCTGAATAAATTAAAAATTGTTTAAATAATTGCCAAATATTTGAAAAAAAATACATCAATCTCGGCATTTGTTAATTGTGTTTCGACAATACAAAATTAGTAATACAGTACTTTCAAACTTGTCACTAATAAACTAAAATAATTCATGTTGCAAAAGTTTGAAAAATGCGAGGAGGGTATAATTAAAAGTTATTAGGTGGAAATTATTTTTTGAATATTCCATAGTGGGTGACCAAACTTCAATTTACAAAAAGTTAATAATACTTATTTTTTCCATTTTTTCGAAAACCAATCTATTCTCATTTGAACCCCCATATTAATTTCAAAAGCCCTGGGACAAGAGTTAATGTTGACCAATTTGACAAAAAAAATATGGAATTTCTATTTCCGGAAAACGAACGAAATGGGGGATCGATCACCAAAAATCAAAAGTCGAATTTTTACAGGTACAAATTTAGACCACCCTATTCTTACACGCTTTTAATTATAATTAACGGAACTCAATAAATAATTGAATTAAAAACCAAATAAATACAATCGCCTTCAAACAATATTGAAATTTTAGCTATTTTTGAAACATTGAGAAGACATTTATTATATTCATATTGCTGTAATATAACAATATTTTTAGAAATAAACATTATAGCATTTCATGATACGATAATGAATTAAATTATTAATATGTATGGCCTTGCTTTCCGGATTCTTATGGTCCAAGGTTTCGCAACATGGAATTTTCTGTATGATATTTTAGTCAATGGTACTACGTGCAAATAGTCTCATTAACTGGGAAGTTCAAAATACATACAAAATTATGTATTTTTAAAAAGTTTCGAGGCTAGTGCATATCAAAATTCTCAACTATCTGAGGCACGTGAATCTATGACAAATATAGCTGATAATATAACTGAATGTAACAAACAAGTCAGTTTAGATTCTCTTATTTGTACATATATTTTTAATATTTTCAAAAATGACTATAAGAAAAACAATTTCTAACTAAATTCTTTTATGTGACAAATTACATAAAGGCCGCGGCTACGTGTACCTAAATTTCGGTACGAATAGAATTGTATAATATAAAACGGATTATCAGAGAGAAATATTTCAATATTTCCGGATCATCTGAGACAAATACCAATGAAAAGAAGGAAAAAAAAAGAGAAAACATTTTTAATGTTTTGAAATCTTTTTAAATTTTCTCATAGAATTTATTTTCCAGAATAAAAATCATTCTAGTTTTTCCCATGGATCTTAAGAGAATTTTTCGATTCTCTCAAAACTTTCAAAAATTCTTAAAATGCTTCTAAATTTTGTTTCTAAATGTTGAAATATATGAGTTTTCAAACAAAAAAGTTAACTTGAAACCAAATAGTCGAATTTTAAACCAAACCAAAAATGGAATAGTTTATTGTTCCGTTGAAAAAATTAATTTTCAACGACAAAAAGCATATTCAACCAAACTGATTTCATTTTCAAATATTAATAAAATTTTCTTCTTACAAATTTCAGTTGAATTCAACCACATAGGACAAAAAAAGGTTGAATCCTCAAATAAAACAAGTTAATTTCCAATTAAACAATTAAATTTTTAAGTATAAATGTGATGTTTCTACCAAGAGAAGATTTTTCAAACATCTATTAAAGTGACCGGTATTATCTTTAGAATTCGGAAAAATCTTCCAATATGTAAAAAAATTTCCTCAAAAGCCTTCAGATTTTCTTCGATATTTTTAGAAATATTTTTAAATTTTTTGAAATGTCCTCCAATAAATAAATGAATATGTAAATAAATCTATAAATGAATAAATATATATACATAATCTTTTTAGGAATGTTAAGAAAAGTTGTTGCGTTTCTTGAAACTTATCAAAATTCTTAAAGCTTTAAAATTTTTGTTCAAAATCTTCAAATACTTACATTTTCTTTTGAATTTTTCTGAAAAATTGTTAAGTTCCAAATTATCTTTGTGTCCTTTTAAAAGTTCTAAATCTTCTAAATATCTTTCAAAATTATTCGGATTTTTCTGAAAATTTAGAAAAGAGTATGCATATTCTTCCAAACCTTCTGAAAATCTTTTCAAATAATTCGTATTTTTTTAAATTTCACAAAATTTGTGCACAATTGAAAAAATCACATTCTTTTTTTCAATTTCATATATTTTTTGAGATCTTTTAGAATGTTTTTAAAAATTCTCTCAAAATGATTTTTCAAAATGAAAATCATTTTCATTTTCCCCGAAATCTATAGAAAATTTGTTTGTTCTTTTAAAGACATTCAAAATTCTTAAAAAGCTTTAAAACTTTTTGGTCAAAATCTTTGACAATCTGCATTTAGTTTTAGATTTTTTTAAACCTTTTGAAGTTGTAAATTATTTTTGAATTTTTTCAAAACCTGTAAATATGTCTTAAGCTGACTTGAATTTTTTACAAACTTTTTTGGACTTCACAAATTTGAAAAAAATTGTTTTAAAATCTTTTAAATTCTTATTCGAAATTTTCAAAAATCTAGATTTCATTTAAAATATTTTAAAATCTTCTTGAAATTTAAATTATTTTTGAATTCTTTCAAATTTTGTAAACTGAAAAAATCCTTTAAATCTGCAAGATTCTCTTTTGATAATTCAAAAAACTTTAAATCTCCAAGTTTAACCTTTAAAATAAAACCTGAATCATTTATTTTTCCCAGAAATCTTATTTTCGTTATCAGAATTTTTCGTTGTTGCTATTAAAGATAGTGTATAACTTCCTAAATTAAGATATTCTTAGTTTTTGTCCTTAATTTCATTTTTTTCATCTCTCTGAAACTGTGAAAATGTGTAAAAATTGGAGTGGGGCTAGAAAAATGTTGAGAACAGATTTCATCTTATTAAAACATCACTGACAATTAAAATTGTCTCTTTTATCAATAAACTTTAGGATCGTTTAGAAATCAGTCTTATCATGAAATAAAATAACTCATTCGGAAATTTTGATTTGCAAAATTAATTTTGCAGAAAATTCTCAATATTTATTAATAGATGATCAAATTGAAAATATCGACTAAAAGTCATTCAGTCCGTAGTTTCAGAATCTATCAGGTTTTCGACAACAATGCATGCGAGATCTAGTGACTGGAACTTTTTAAGGAACGGATAAAACTTCAAATTTATTTCTCTTTTTATTAGGATCAATGAAGAATATCACACTTTCCAAAACTTTGAATGTGATTCCCGTTTTGAATTTATATATCTGAGTAATATCCCGCTTTCCCGGTTTTATTTTGATTCAGGGTATTTTTGGGTTTTCCAGGGTTTCCAGTCAGTATACGCTCTGATCTCTGAACAACATTGGACATTTTTTTAAAAATCCGACGCAAAAATAGTGATAATTATTTACTGTTATTTTAAATCAAAGTTGGTAAATTGATTTTGGACTACAATAAAATCTTCTGAAGTATCAAATTAACGATATTTTAGCCCGCATTATGATTGGTTTGCATAATTATTTTCAACATTTATCCTGAAAGAGTAATGCAGTATGACCAGACGAAAAACGTGTGGGGCAGACTTTGAACTGAATTTCAAAATACTTCATTGAAAAATTTGGAACTCTGCTCTTGATTTTTATCATTTTTAAATCAATTTCAGTCATATCTGTGAATTGGCAATTTTTCATAACAATTTTTTAGTTTTAAGCAGGTGCGTGACAGGATACTTTGTGTAGTTTTTAAAAAATAATTTCTGATCGAAGTCGGCTAAAATTTTGAAACTTTACAAAATTTCTCTTTGATATGAGTACTTGACCGAGGTAATTGCAGAAAGAATTCATTATTCAAAGGAAAAGTGGAAAATGACTAGGACTTAGAGTAGTCAACTTTTTAGGAATCAAATGTATAATATATTACATAATAATTAAAAGTTGGTGAAATAGAAATGAAATTTGATAACCGTGAGAAATTTCTAGAACAGTTCAATCAAATAACGCGATTGTGTAACATTTTCTACGCCAACTCCAGATCGATAAACAAAAATCATTTACACACTAAGTCTATTTCCCCTCACTTTATTTACATCGCAACCTTCAGAAAAATTTCCATCAGAACTCTCCTGATCTGAATTATTGAAAATATATTAATTTAATTAGAGAAAAGTGAGTCAATAAATATTATCAAAAAAATGTGCAGGACATATGTATACCGAAAAAGTTCGGCCATTTTTAATGAAATGTTGGTCAAAAAAGTCCTTTTTCTAGATTTTCTAGATTACTAATTCGATATATTGTTGAGTATTTGTAAGCATTTGAGCATATACGTCTTATCTGCAATTTTTAAGGCTTTTGTAATTTAAAATATTCTGCTGACCCGGCCATTGATTTTTGGCTGGCGATTGGGATCATTGAATCGTGGAATTCTTTGTAATAATTGGTACAAAAAAACTGTAAAATAGAATAAATTAATGAAATTCAAACTTTTCATAAATTTTTGGGGATTAACTGGAGTAATTTAATTTTTTATGTTTAGGCGGAAGACCTCCCTTCATGTTGAAACACATTGAAATTAAATATCATGCAACAAATTGCATTCGAGAGACTTCCTCACACGCTTTAATTTATAATAAACGGAACTGAATGAATAATTGAAATAAAAACTATATATATATATATATATATATATATAATTGTCTGTAAATAATATTTCACTTTTGGCTTTTTTTTTAATACAAATCAAATAAAGAATATGTATGTGCTCCCTTCGAGGTAATGTCTATCCAAATTTTTAACTACTGTCTGGGACACGTGATGCAAATATAGCTGATAACGTGACTGAATGTAACAAACAAGTTAGTTTAGATTCTCTTAATTGTACATATATTTTTATTATTTTCAAAAATGAATGTAAGAAAAACAATTTCTAACTAAATTATTTTATGTAACAAATTACATAAAGACCGCGGCTATCGTGTACCGAAATTTCGGTACGAATAGAATAGTATAGCATGAAACGGAATGACAGAGAAAAATATGCTTCCAAACCTTAATATTTCCGGCTCATCGGGGACAAATAAAAATGAAAAAAAAACAAGGAAAAGAAAGAAAAGAGTGGTGGAAGTCAACCAACATAACCTCCCACTCATTTCCTTATTTTTTCTTGTTTTTTAATGTAATATCTCTTCAATAATTATTAATCGATAATTCAACTTTCAAAATGTTTTGAAATCTTCTTCAATTTTCTCTTAGAATTTATTTTTTGAAATAAAAACCATTCAAATTTCTTTATTCTCTTGAAACTTTACAAAATTCTTAAAACGCTTCTGAATTTTGTTTCAAATTTTTCACAAATCCACATTGTATTTTGAATTTTTTTAAATCTTTTCAAACTTGAAATTTTTGTTCAATGAGTAGAATTTTCAAAACATTCTTTGTATTATTAACCAAAAGAGAACACTTTTTATCTAGTTGCATTTTCAACCAAAAAAGATCAAAAATTTCCAAAAGAGACAAATTTTATACAAAATAGTTTAATCTTTTAAAAAAATTAAATATCTCGAAATTAAATTAAAAATTTATAATTTTATAATTTTAGTATATATATTTTTTTCAAATATGAGTTTTCAATAAAAAAAGTTTAGCTGGAACCGAATATTCGATTTTTCAACCAAACAGTGCAATTTTCGATCTCAAAATATGAATGAAAAAAAAACAATTTTCAACCAAGTAATTGAACTTTCCACCATACATATGAATTCTTAACCAAAAACGGTAATTCTTTACAAAAAAAGACGAATTTGTAACAAAATACATGAATTTTCAACTTAAAAAGATCAATTTTCAAATAAAAATAGCATATTTTAGTCTTCAGTTAGTTGAATTTCAATGTTTTTTTCTTAATTCAACCATTTGGTTGAAAATCCATCTTCGTAAGTTGGAAATTATACTACATGGGTAAAGATTCAACTATTTTTTAAAAATTTTAATCACTCTATTGAAAATTCATTTATTTGGTACAGACATTTTTTTGGATTCAGAAGTGAACTTTTTTGCTGAAAATTACTCATTTTTTATGAAAATTCATTAATCTTTTTTGGTTAAAAATAAACCTTTTCGTTATAAGTTCAACCATTTAGGTGATGATTTAGTATTTTGAAGAAAAAATCAACAATTCTTTAGGGAAGCTAACAAACTTAAACAATTTGAACAAATTTTCATACTTTCTCGACGAAAATAGATATTTACTGAAAAAATTTGAGATAATTTATTCTTCGTTATTTGAGGTTCTCGTTGTAATCTTCAAATTATTTCATTTTTCAGAATTATTGGCAGTACTAGATTTTTAACTTTCTTAATTTCCTAAAATTTGTATTGAAACTTTTTTCATTTTTCCGTATTTCTTACTAACCAAAAATTTTATATAGCTAATTCAAAGATATGAAAATAGTGGAATCGAGGTTACAGTTAACTGTTTAAAAAACATTGACATAATTCTTCAGTATTTTCCTGTTTCAACTATAAATTTTTTCCGGTTAGAAGTAAACATACGCTTTGCGCCAGGCCTGCCCAGAGAGGGGAAATCGACTCAAAGGCCACTTGTTCGAGTTCCACCACCACTCCCCTCTGCTCATTTACAGAGGCTTGGGGTGGTGGCACGTCAAGTAGAATCAGCAGAGGCCACTGGAGGTGGAAAACCCCTATTTGGCAAATAAGCAGTTTCGACGAAATTTTCCCTCTCTGGGCAGGCCCGCTTTACGCAACTTATTGTTCAAACTCCAACCCACCGCTTAAATGTAAGCAATACTTCTGGTCAATAATAAGCCATTGGGTAGTATATATACGAGTAAAAGATTCAACATTTTATCAGTTGCAAAATGAGATCTTTTATTTTTGCTTCGCTCGTCACTTTTGTGATATTCATTCATTCTGCTCGTGAGTATGATATAATATATTTAACGCTAGACTTGCAATTCACAGTTTCGGATATAAAACATTATAAAATTGTTGCAAAAGACATTTATGACTTTTTGTGATATTCGTATTTGGCTTCAGTTTTTAATTTCACGCAATTCGTTATTGTGTTATGTCATTTGGTCTTCAAAATAAAATGTGTTCTACGTTAAGCCCCTTTTACTGAATTTGTTTTGATGAATGAAGAAAAATATTATATTTTCCTGGAATATTAATTTTCTCCCAAAAATCATATATTTTTATTATTTTTAAATATTAATTATACCAGGGTAATTAAAAATCAGTCTTAGGGTAAGTGTTTTACAATAACAACATTAATACTATCCTATATGATTTTATCTCCTGAATGTGAGTCATGCTTACCCCGAAAGAGAAATGGCTTAATGGTGTAATGTTTCTGATCATTTTCGATAGATTTTTGGACGCTGATTCTGAGACCAGCAACGAAAATGCTCCATCAAGTTAAAATTTGGAGAGAAATGGGGTTAAATAGTTGAAAAAGCGCGTTTTTCGCGGGTGACGGACAACTTTGCACGTAGAAACTTTGCACGTGCCCAACTGTGCACGTCGATGGCCGGACGGACAACTGTGCACGTCGATCTGTGCACGTCCAAGACCACAGGAGCCCATCTGTGCACGTCGAAATTTCGACGTGCACAGTTGTCATTTGGACAACTGTGCACGTGCACAGATGGTACTTGGACAACTGTGCACGTCGAAATTTAGGCGTGCACAGTTGTCACTTGGACAACTGTGCACGTGCACAGATGGTACTTGGACAACTGTGCACGTCGAAATTTAGACGTGCACAGATGGACTCATGTGCACTTTAACGTGCACAGATGACACTTTCCTAACTGTGCACGTGCACAGTTGTCACTTGCCCAACTGTGCACGTGCACAGATGTCCCTTGCCCAACTGTGCACGTGCACAGATGTCCCTTGCCCAACTGTGCACGTGCACAGATGTCACTTGCCCAACTGTGCAGGTGCACAGATGCCCCTTGTCCAACTGTGCACGTGCACAGATGTCCCTTTCCCATCTGTGCACGTGCACATATGTCACTCAAGGAATTCAGAAAATGCAAGGAATTAAAAAAAGTCAAGGAATTCGGAGAATTGGAGTAATTCAGAGAGTTAAAGGAATTCAGAGAATTCAACGATTTTAATGCATCCATCGAATTCACTACGAATTCACGGAAATCTGTGAATTCCTTGAATTCTATGAATTTGTCGAAAGTGAGGCTCGCGGGATTTTCAAATTTTTGCGCATGTCCGAATTCTTTCTCCCATTTGTTCTTTAGAAGTGAACGCTTTCTGGCTATAGTCTTCGAAAGTTTATCGTTTCACAGTCGAATTTTGGGCTGCAAAATATTATTATTCAACTAGGAAATATCAATTTAACAAATTTTAATAGATTTATGAATCTTACCTTTTGAGTGATCCGTACAGTTTTTATATTCGGAACCAATTATGAATTTTTGTACGAAAAAGCACTTAAAACTAGGCCAATTTATGAGATACGATAAATAGAGAGAATTTGTAAGGTTTTATAGTTGTTTTTATGGAAGTTAAACTCTGGAATCCGTCGATTTCAAAAAATTTTGCACTTTTTTTCACCCATGCTTGAGGAAGGGAACTTTTTTTCTTGCGGGACATAACACTTCATTTTTCCACTTATGAAGTATTAAGCAGAAAATTTTCAAGAAAATCGTGCCAGGTTCAGCAAGATAATTTAATATTAAAGATTCTATCGCAAATTTTCAAAAAGGCCTTTTTCCAGAGGAAATGCACGTGAACATTCATAGGCTTTGAACAACCTCTAAAAATCAATTGATTTTAAAATGAGAAAAATACGTGCTTACTTTTTTGTGTTTGAATAAATCTGGCGGGCGAGACCAAGAAAATTTGAAGAAAAACATGTGAACCACCCAAATAAATAAACCTTAAGATTTCTCTAACCAATGACCAAGAAAAATGTGTAACCTGTCATTATACATCGCCACATAAACAACAGTAAAACACTCATTAAAAATATTTTTTTAAATTTCTTTTCCAGTTTATTTTTTGTGAAATCATAAAAAAAGGCATAAAAGAAATAAACGATTTGGTCAAATCAAAGACAGATAAGTAACTAGAAAGTCTCTATACCCACTGGAAGACTCAAAGAAGCTAAATAAGATGAAACTATTGAAAAGTAAATTCAAAATAGTACATTGTGTATCGAGGGCGTAAAGAAGGCTATTTTGATGAGTCAAAATAGCCGTAGGCCCTTGACACACACTGTACTGTATTTGTATGTGTAGCGGGCCTAAAGTTTTATATAGCGGGCGCAAAGTTTCATGTCAGCCCGGTGGCGAAGTGCGCATGTCCGAACGTCACTGGGCTGGAAGTGGCCACATTACGCCTGCTTCACGTGCATGCAATGGCGCGTTTTTAAGGGGGTCGAACGAAAAGAGATTTTCGCATATCTTCAATAATTTGAAAGGAATAATTTCATCAAAATAATATTTGAAATATTTTAAAACTAACTTTAAGAAAGTTAATACGCTCCATTCCACCAGGATTGAATAATTTTAATTGTTGAAAATTTATTATACGTAGATACAAAGGATCACCCTCGTATAAACCCTTACGTAAGGACATAAACGTGCACAGTTGGGCAAGTGACATCTGTGCACGTGCACAGTTGGGCAAGTGACATCTGTGCACGTGCACAGTTGGGCAAGTGACATCTGTGCACGTGCACAGTTGGGCAAGGGACATCTGTGCACGTGCACAGTTGGGCAAGTGACAACTGTGCACGTGCGCAGTTGGGCAAGTGACAACTGTGCACGTGTACAGTTAGGAAAGTCACATCTGTGC
>CAKNXH010000732.1:127026-205247 GCA_932178445.1 Andricus quercusramuli | reverse complement strand
TATATATATATATATATATATATATATATATATATATATATATATATTTTTCTTGGTTCTACTGGGGGCTAGTGACATTTTTTAGATGGCGGTTGCTCTTAGTGGGACCCCGCATTGGTTGTTTAACTCTTTTTTCAATATTATATTCAATTACACTGTTAGAAATATCTGTTTGAATTTTCAACCACATGTGGTTGAAGTTTTATACAATTACCGTTGTTGAAATTTCAACCATGCAGTGGTTGAAATTTCAACCACCCAGTTGAAATTTCAACAACATGTAATTGAAATTCCAGTAACGAGAAAAAAATTTTATTCGGTACAGATAGTGAATTTCAAAGCAATTTTAATTTTTCAAAAATCTGGCATGAAACCCATAAAGATTCGTGGAAAATACTTTGCTTTGAGATTCATTAACTGTACCGAAAGAATTCTGATAAGGAATCAGTGAGTTATTTCGTACGTTTGTGTCGTGTGATTCATGAGATTAACAAAATGCATGTAATATTTAGGAAAATAAGCAGCTTTAAAGAAGACAAAAAAGGTACGTTGTAATCTCGGTTGGAATTATATTACCGTAATGAGTTGCGCGCCCAATTAGACAAAGTTTTCAACACTCGTTTTTGTGAACATAACCTAAAAAAAACATACAGCAGTTAGTACCGATACTGTGAATGAAATGTTCCCATTATGATAATATTATTCCAGCTTACCTTTTGTTTTTCTTCTCTAAAGCTGCTTCTTTTCCTGAATATTATGTCCTTTATTAATATTATTCATCTTACGACACAAACGTACGAATAACTCCTCGTGGGACTCTTTCTCCTTGGGGTCTGGCCTCGCGGGAAGTATGAGGGGGCATTGTGTAGTTGAATTTTCAACTACATTTGAATGAATTTTATTTCAACTCCGTGGATGAACGAGATTTCAACCACAGAAGTGGTTGAAAAGTGGTTGAATTTTCAACATATTTCTAACAGTGTACCTTATTCACCGGATAGGTTCACTTCGGCTTAAAATTTCGGGAAAGAACTCCCTGATTATGAATACATATTTAGGGTACTTTTTCGAGAAGTAGGTCGTTGAATGTCAAAGTTATAGCATTATAAAAAATTATATTTGCATTAAAATAAAAATATTTGCAGGCAGATATTCCAGCACACATAGTTGATGTTTATAACGCTACTACTGAAAAAAGTTTAAATGTACACAAAAAGTGCATACAGAAAAAAGTCTTGCCTCAGTTCAAACATTCCGAAAAATATTTTACTGAATATTCCTTTTAATAAATTTGGGCATCTTCCAATTGAAAATGTAAAATTTAGACATTTTTCAATCGAAAGTGTCATATTTGGACATTTTCTAATTGCACGGGTCAAAATTTGGCAATTCAATCAAAGTTTAGACACTTTCCCCTTGAAATATTTCAAATTTGAAGATTTTGATTAACACTTCGAGTACATTATGGGTCAATCTGAGCCACAAACAATTTCCGACCCAAAAAAAGTTTCCATTTAAATTGTCAGCCTAAAATATTAACAACTAAAAAAGTTACAATGTTTTTCCTAACATTTAATTTTGAAAGAAAATTTTTTTCGTGAATTTTGTTCGATCTGTTAAAGACTTTAAAGACCCTCATAATATTTATAAATTTTTTTTAAATCAATTCAAATTATACCTATAAATTTTGGTGAGTGAAAAGGTTCAGTAGTAGTGAAGTTATAGACGATCAAAAAGGGAACATGGTCAGATTGACGTGCAGGTGGGATCAAGACTATCTTACGAAAGGAAGCGTCATATGATTTTAATTATGCAATTTCGAAAACATTACTACAGTTTGCAATAAATCGGAAGTTTTATAAGGATCTACAAATATATGAATATATATATATATATATATATTTTAAATAGATTTTTTTCCAGACAAAAATGCCTAATTACACTCATTCTGTAGCATCAGTTTTTTCTATACCAGAAGGTTAATCACATACTATTGGACATTAAAGTGCACAATATACAAGAGTACACATAATATATATATATATATATATATAACACCCCAGTGTCCCACTGAGAGCAACTGCCATGTGTGATTGCTATTTTGGCACATTTTCCGTTATTCGTATTACTTAATATTATCAGTAAAAGTGTTAAGTAAAAGTAAAAGTGTCAGATCCCCCACTGAAAACCTGCGTCTGAAACCGCCCGTGGCGTGTTTCATAAACTAGAGTGCACACAAAGTAAAGATCCTCAAGGCACATTTTAGTCAAACTTGTGGAAATTTATATTATATACGTAATTTTTCCAACCAATAAAATATTGTTAGGATTTATGGAAAAAAATTGAAAATTACATTCCTTGGACAATGATTAGTATACTTTAAATTGATAGTACAATTTGGTAGATATCTATAAGTAAATTTTTTCAAATATTCAAAACGATTAGTATCAATATTTTTTTTACTGTTGGTTCATCACCATTTTCAGCATCAAGTTCACAAGGGCCACCCAAGTTAAAAACTCATACGGAGGCCGGCGTTAAAGACGGACATAGAATGTGGGACGCAGATGGTAAAGAAGTTGGAGTATTCAGGGGTGCAGGGGTCTATTCGAATACGAATCCAAACGGTAAGTTAAAAACTAAATCAGAATTAAAAACAATCATTAGAATTATTTAAGAATAAGGTTACGAATTTTAACTTTTTTGAAGTATACCCCGACACTTTGGCTTACGGCAGCTCAGGCTTTTAGACCTTTTTGATCAATCAAAAATTAAATTACGTGTTATAGTATTTAGAAAGTAACGAATAAATAAAACAGTAAATACTGACTTCAAAACAAAAAAAAATTATTAATTTTTGTCTAAGACATTGCAAAAATTGTGAGTTTCAATCTTCAAGCGATTCGTTTATCGAGCGAAATTTGAGCAACAAGAAACTTTCAGCTAGAAAGTTGTACATTGAAGTATAGAGAAGTTTTTTGAGAGTTTTTAGCTTAATTAAATTAATATTCAAACCATTATTTATTCCTAAGTCGCTAGGATTCGGGTAATATTAAATTAATATGAATAAATAAATACAATTTCATGATACAAAATAATGTATTCAATGTATATTAGGTACAACAGAATGGCTCTAAGAGAAAACAAAAAGTGAAAGCATTTAATAGCTTAGTCTCAAACTTTCCAGAAAACTTCTTTGTACTGTACTTAACAACTTTCTTTCCGTAATTTTTCGTTGCCCAAACTTCACTCTATGAACGGAACGCTTAGAGATTGAAATTCATGATTTTTCAAATGTTTTATAAAAAAAATTTATAACTTTCTTGTTTATAGAAATATTAAGCTAAGTTTCTGCGAGTTGAAGTGAAAAAAGAACATTTTTCGATTAAAAAAAAAAAAAACTAGTTTCTTGTAAATATTCTGAAAATTATTATAAATTATATAAATTATCGCACTTCTAGCGAAATAATAAATTTTACTTGAAGCTTGATCCCGCAGCTTAATTATTTTTAGTAGACTCACAATTCAGTATGATCAAAACAAATTAATGACTATATTTTGCTTACTGCAACGTGTCAACCAGTTCCAATCAAACATGGCATAGGTTATACGGCAAGAGAATATGGCACTAATAACAAAATTGCAACATTTAAGAAAGACTTCGGATGGAAAGCGGCGAAACAATAAGGTAATATATTTAAATTAAATTCAATCTTAGACAAGTATATGATAGAATGCAGCTTAATATGGCTTCGATGAATGATAGCTTCTTTTCTCAGAAAAATATGTTGTGGAACATTACGTCATTCTGTTTTTATTAATAAATAAATAATAAGAAAATATAGTTATTCGTTCATAAAATTGTTTGCTTAAAAAATGTTTACATTTTCATCATAATGAGAAAGTATTAGTTTTATGTGAAGACTGACGATTGATGATGTGATGATTGTCGCCGATGTCGTTTGTTGTTTTGATCGTAAAAAAAAACATTAAAATTAAAAAGTTTAAATTTTTGGAAAAACGATACAAAATAATTGAAAAAAATAATTAGACAAAAGTTGTTAACCAAAAAAAATATCTATTTTCAAATTCTTTTTTCAATAGGACGCGTAGTTTTTTTTCTAATCATAAAAAAGTGTATCATAAAAAAATTCATTTTTGGAATTATGAAACAAGATACAAAAACTGTCTTGACAAAAGTTATTCACCCAGAAAAAGATGAACGAGTTTGTTATGAATCATTTTTCGGTGAAACGCGATAGTTTTTCATTCATTCGTGAAAAATAACATTTAAAAAATTGGAAAAACGGCACAAGATACGAAAAAGAAAAATAGAAAAAAGTTTTTACACCAGAAAAGATATGAAAATATGTTGCGAATTTTCATTATAAAAATACATGAAGAATACAAAATTGAATTAATTTAATAATTAAGTTAACCAAATCGTTCGCCGAAATTATATTCACAAATTTTTTCGAACCACTTTACGCTAGAACGCGTATTTGTTGTTCGTATCGTAAAAAAACATTGAAAATAAACAAATTAAGTTTTTGTAAAGAGGACACAAGGTAAAATGAAATGTTCAATAACAAAATTGTTCACCTAAATTAAATCTACAAATTTGCTTTCGGCTATTTTTTGGTAGTACGCGCACTTTTTCGAATTATAAAAACAAGACAAAGAAAATACGTCTAGTAGCTTTCTAATGAAAATAATTGAAAAATAAGTAACAAATATTAACAAAAGAAAATTCATGATCACCAAATTATAGTTGTCGAAGGTTGAACTTCAATTCTCAAAAACCTATGTACAAACGTGATGTAGTACAAAGATCGAGCGTGAAGCTCAAGATCAGACAAACGCGCGCCCCAGGCGAGCTCAAACGTGCGAGTGAGAGAAAATAAGCTTTCATTTTTCGAAGTATCATTTTGCAAATCTTGGTGAGAAGCGATAAGATATATATGTTTTAAAAAGTATGTTTTGCACCGCTAATGTAAAATAAAATTATAAGTATATTTTTTGATAGCTAATATAATGAACTTTATATTTTTTCATCTCATTAAATAAGTAATAATAGGCAAGACATAACACAAACTAAAATAATATATGCCTCCTTCTCCCATCAGGTTGAAATAATGAAGTTCATCCACCCACGTCATAGGCCAACATAATAAGGAGGACGGCGCCTACAAATATTGCTTGGAAATAAAAAAAATAAAAAACAATGTTAAATTAACAGAATAAATAAAAAGATTTAGCATTGACACGAATTCTCTCTTCGTAACCACGTTTTTTGAATTTTTCATGTATCTAAAGAGGATCATGTTATTATTCGCACGCAGCACACCACAATAACGTCCTTCCACTTCTATGTATACTCAGAAGCTTCTAGACTTGAAATGGACAACGGATAAACTCAAATATCTCCGAATATCGATAACATTAATCTTTGTTAAGGATTGCCAAGGTCTATTCACATCGTTATATACTGAGAAGCAAAATTCCTTCCATTTTCCCTTGTCCTTCAGTGTATATATGTCATAGGGATTTAGGAAAATCAGAGTTTTGGCTGAAAAACTAAGGAATTCTCTGAAATCGGGAGTTTAAGGAAACTTTCCATTCATTTCATACATATTCTTCAAATTCCTTAAGCGTTTTTTGTATTTACAAGAATCTGTTTAAGCTAAAAATTAATTTTTTTAAAGTATAAAATTCAAATACATGAGGGTCCGTCAAAAAATACGTAACGCCTCAAGCGTTGCGCCAATTTTAAAGTTACATTCACCTACTACAGATGCAGTGTTACAGGGGGGGGGGGGGGGGGGTGAAAATTTGTAGGAACATGTATTAAAAATGTATTCATTAAGGAAGTTCTTATACGAAGACAAAAGGACAGGTAATGACATGAAATACTTTCAAGAACACAGTAAATCCCAAGAATAAATTCTGTCTTTAAATCGGATAAAAACGCTGCAGCACGTTTATCTACTCAAAGATAAAATTTATCTGACGAAAGATAAAATTTATCTGGCGGAAGATAAATTCTTTTTCACGAAAATATTTATGTCAAATGCGTGAGCCTATGTGAACTGAAAAGAGCGGCTAGGTTCACCGAAATTCGGTGGGCCTAGATCCAAAATTATCGGTGGGTCTATGAAACCTGGAAAGGACGGTTATGTTTACTGAAATCCTCGAGGATCAACTGCCTGACTCGATTATTTCCTTGAGAAATTTGAAAATCCTGGCGGCATTCTTTGGTTAAATCACCTTCGAAAATTACGCGAGGGTCTTATCAATAGGGCTGACTTACTGAACTCTTCGCAGATATTTTGAAAATCCATTTCCCCTTATAAAGAACACTTTATTTAAATGATTCAAACTAAAAAAGCCATTAATCTACACTTACACGATATATAGACTGCACTTAGGTTACCTTATAGAGCTTGTTTACAAATTTAAAAGTCTTGATCAGAGTCGACAGAAACTAAAGGTTCGTCCAACAGAAGTAAAGGACTGAACTTGGCTTCTAAACCCTGGCCGGTTAGAGCTTCTGCGATGCGGAGGACAAGGACGCTCAGCCAACTTCAGTCCTTTACTTCTGTTGGACGAACCTTTAGTTTCTGTCGACTCTGATCAAGACTTTTAAATTTGTAAACAAGCACTATATACATAGTAACCTAAGTGCAGTCTATATATCGTGTAAGTGTAGATTAATGGTTTTTTTTTGTTTGAATCATTTAAATAAAGTGTTGTTTGTAATAAGGGGAAATGGATTTTCAAAATATCTGCGAAGAGTAGAAGACCCTCGCGTAATTTTCGAAGGTGATTTAACCAAAGAATGCCGCCAGGATTTTCAAATTTCTCAAGAAAATACTGGAGTGAAGCAGTTGGTACTCGAGGATTTCAGTAAACATAACCGTCCTTTCCAGGTTTCATAGACCCACCGAAAATTTGGGATCTAGGCCCACCGAGTTTCGGTGAACCTAGCCGCTCTTTTCAGTTTACATAGGCTCACGCATTTGACATAAATATTTTCGTGAAAAAAAATGTATCTTGCGCCAGATAAATTTTATCTTTCGCAAGATAAATTTTATCTTTCGTCAGATAAATTTTATCTTTGAGTAGATAAACGTGCTGCAGCGTTTTTATCCGATTTCAAGATAGAATTTATTCTCGGGATTTACTGTGTAAGAAACGATGGTTAGTTACAAAACTAGATGAAAAGATATAACAATAATTGTTTATGCAACTATTGTCCAAAGTTTGCCAATTGCTCTTTAACAATTTCGAAAAGTTGTATTGGGAACTGTTCGCGCATGTGAATATGTGTATGTGCCGGTAATAACTCGAACATCATTTGAGCTAGAGTCAAGAAATTTAGAGGGATTGTAATCCTAAATAGTGTCAATTACAATTGGTTAAGTTCAGAGCCGTCTCAGATAAGAATATATATTTTTTTTCTATTCTATTTTTTTCTCAAAAGTCGTTTGAGATGTGAATATTTTGCAATTTTCATTATGTTTAGAAAAAAATGCATACCAAGGATTTGTTTACTTCAGTTGAGTAAATATTGTTGAGAGGCAAACAAGTCATGCCTTGACTCAAGGAAGTCACTTCTCAGGTGACATTTTTTATTGACAAAGAAATACTTGTTTCTAATAAACTTGAAAATGATAAAGTCAAAGAAATTATTTCTTGGGAGCTAAGAACCTAGTTTTGAAAAAGAAATATTCCCCCATTTGAATGAAGTCGATCGTTTAAAGTGAAGAAGAAACGTTTGTTTAGTTAATGTAGAAGAAATTTATCATTTCAAATCAATATTTTTTCCAAAAGTAAATTTCTGATTTGCAGCTTCCAGTAGTTAAGGACAAATCGCTCTAGGTGCAGCAAAGCGTATATCTCATAATATAAATTAGTTATCAAGGTTACAGCTAGGTTAGCCACGATCTGTGATTTACATATAGATATGTCACCAGATCTCTATTCTCAGCATCAGTACTGACTATGCATGAAATATTTTGAAAATATTGGTTTATTCTGTAAAAATAAGAATTAACATATTATTATTATTAGTATTATTATGGTTACAGTAATTTATCAAACTAATGATATATTTAAATTTGTGTCTTTTAAATGTGTAAATTTTTTTATGAACGGTGTTATTTTTGTACGTCAATTAAATATTTGTACCATTCCAAGTGGAATTTATTTTTATAATTATTATTATACCATTAAGCCATTTCCCTTTCGTGGTAGGCGTGACTTATAGTTTTCAAAATAACTCTCACTCACTTATAAATGAAGGACTTGCTTCATTGAATCACTTATTATTTTTTGAACTTTCTTAGACGCCTATTCTAAACAAAATATCGCACCTTAGAATCCCATACATATTCATTGATATGAGGAACGCATTTTCTTGCTTCCAAAAAATAATGAATGAAATTTACGGGACGCTTTTTTGAATTAGGATATCACATCTTCGAATTAGGCGTTTTACCGCATATATCAGACAGGACTTGCAAGCCAACCGCGTTAACTTTACTCCTATCTTTTTCTTGATATGTCCATGTCTCGCTACTGTACAGGACAGTGGGTGCAAGTACAGAGTTATATATTGCAAATTTTGGCTTCATGTGTTACATTTTTACTTTTGGTAATAGCTTCTACACTGCCAATGACCTTTCTCAGGATAAACGTAATTATCAACGTGTTTTATCCTCTCATCGTCTAAGCACTAAGCCAATGTTGCATACTTTTTTCCTACCATTTTCATCGAACAACCTGATTTTTGTTGAATTTAGGTTAATCTCAAGATCCACGTTCTTCATGCTAGTGTTCAATCTGCTCAGAATTCTGTGCAAACCATCGACTGATTCTGCCGCAACAACCTTATTATCTGCAAACGCCAACCCACACACCTTCACTGTCCGAAGATCCACACCTTCTTCATCGAAGAGGGCCGTTCTTAGACATTTATCCATAAATATAATGCACAAATCTTACAAAAAACAAAAAATAGATGAAATTGAAAATTCGTAAATATCAGTGTTGAACCGTCACACTCGGATGTCGCGAACTTCAGCCCTATGAGTTACCTTGATTTCTAAACTTGACAGTTTAGAATTTGTTTTATCAGATTTAGTTAATGACAGGTGATTCTCATTTCAAGCCTATTTCAATCCATAAATCGACCCTATTTTATTAGATTGGCGGATCAAACTGAGGTGCAATTGTTTTGTTGCGTGAACTGTTTTGATACCAAATAAAGTTCTAAATCGAATGCTAGTTTTAACAGTGTGAATAGTTGAAAGGACATAACTTTTTCTTGTCTGGCTAACTTACAACTAAACAACCCTGTATAAGATCGAACCAATTATACAGTTGTGCATTTACTCTTGCACTCTCTTCACTACCTGCATATATTGTTTTTAGGCGCCAACCATTGACTCCATACTCTTTTCTCGACCTTTCCGAAGCTTAATTCTATTCACCTCATCAATAGCTTCTTCCAAACCAACGAATGCAGAGAATACTTTTTTGCTTACTCTACAAATTATTCCTGTGATCTGTCTCAAACTGATCCGCACATGATAATCTTGGCATACATTGGACTTTCCACGTATTTATTTTCTTCTCTTATTTGCATAACCTTACAAACAAATATTTTTCAATAGATTTTACCCACGGTACATAGTAAGCTGATAACCCTATCATTATTTTCATTACCATAATCACCCTTTTCCTCGTAGATTGGAACGAGAATCGCTTTTTTTTAATCATTTGAAACTTTTTCAATCGTGGCACATAAATTCATTAACTCGATTTAGCTCTCAGACAAATACTCGTTGCTGCTTTTAAGAATTTCAGCGGTAATGCCATCCAAACCAGCAGCCATACCATACCTCAAGTCCCCAATTATAGCATTAATTTCAGAGGCAAATATTCAGTCATCGGATTTTCTAACGTATTTTCTTCTTTGGTCCCTAGAAATATTTGTCATGCGCCCTCCACATCTTTATTGCGTATTTGCGTCTTCCATTTTATCCTATTAAAGATCTCCTTCAACCTTACTACAAAATTCTATTCGTACTTCTGGTTCATGCAAATTCCCTATTTCGATTTGGTTCTGCTTTGTTTTTTAGTTTCCTTTCTCCTTCGTCCTTGACCTTATAATTCTTGTATTTATTACTGGCCCTCTGAGTCTCTCATCTGCAGCAAAAAAGTCAATCATGCTATGGCTTCCGCCTATGCACTAAGTATATAAGTGGATATTTTTATGCTCCCCGTTAGCATTCGTTTTCGGATTTGCAAAATGACCCAGCGGCTAGCACTCTGTCCGTACCTTCGCGTTGCACCACAACACGTCCTTTTTTTATCTTCACTCACCTTACTTCTTCTACCGATTCAAATTTAATTAATTTTGTTTAATCAATAAATATTCAGCGTAGCATGCTGTAATACATAATCTTCTGATACCAACCTTTAATTTAACCCGCAAGAACACACATAAAATATCCAGCTTCATTACATGTATTGTTTTTTGCAATTCTCCTTTCTTATGATTATTTACACCTCTAGAATTTCGAAAATCTAAGTGTGGGCTTGTCAATGCACCGACCAGTTTTCTTTCCTTGTGGCATGGCCCTGGTTGGGTAAAATGGCCCTGGTTGGTAAATGGTGTATGCCTCAGCATACACAATAATTATGAAGAACTATTTAATGAAAATATTTAGACCACCAATACACATTATAAAAACGCCAATTATCCAAACTAGATTATGCTGACCAAACGTTCGACGAGAGCGACATTGACATATATATGTGCCGTAACAGAGTATCTCTCAAGAATTATCGACTTGGTGCTAGCCTTCACAAAACTCCACAATGGGGATGGCAAATTGGCAAGCTCATCTGAGAGGGCAGCACCGTGAATAGTGATATACCTTGTACACAAGAACAAGGCATTATCTACGGTTTCCTTAGTTTTTTATTATTTGGAAGCGATGTGCTCCTTTATTTGTACACCCAGATGCCACATGCAGACCTGGTATTTAGAAAATAGTGCTTGAAGCAATCACCTCAAAGCTGCGTTATTAAGAACTGATAAAATTCAAATAGCAGACGTTACCACCGAATATTAGGCTATTGTTCCGTTACCGTTGAGCAGGGGGATGTCTCTCCTATAAAGGCCTGTAGAATAAATGTGACATGAAATTTGAAGACGGCCGAGTGGCGAGTAAGCTTGCAAGCTTGCATGTTTGGTCATACTTGTGAATCGTTCAAACCGATTGCTAGATTTTCAATTCCATTATTTATATTCTACATTAATTACTAGTACTCAAACTAAATACCAGAATATGGCTCCTTTATCCATCAGATTCTGTTTTTCGTCTGGTCTGATCTTTTCTCCTGTCAGCCTGGTCGACTAGGGGAAGCAGATGCTAAGCCAGACTCTGGCCTCTGTCATATAAGGCAGACGTTGCTAATAGGGAAGACACCTATCTCCCTTCCTTTGCTCAATATTGTAGAACTCACAGCACTTGGCATAAAAGGCTTCCTCACATTATATGCAAATCGAAGCTTCCTGAAGTTTTTTAATAACCTTGCTGCAAGTTTTACAGAAACGTATCTGAGGTTCAGAAGAGGCCGATTGTGATTGAGCAGGTGTATTACGCATCCTCATAAAATGTGAGAAAAATAGCCAAGATGTAATTAATTCAAGTTTTCAAGTGTTCACGAGGAATAAGTTAGCACATGAAGTAAGTTAACACCTGAAGAAAAGCGCCTGCAGAAAGGAAATCCAAACTACTTCTCTGCATGACAATTCCCCGGAGAATAGAACGCCTGGACGTAGGATATCCGTCTGACTACGCTGAAAGAATGTATGCCTGCTGGTATGTGTGATGTCACGTAAAATGTTCATCAAACGTTGCCAGTAGAAAAATAGATAAGCAAAATTGTAACATTTTATCAGGGTCTCTCAAGTAGTACAGAAGAGTATTCAGAATAGAAAATCTTGAGTGTAATGTGAAATTGGGTACCTAGTGCACTTTATTCACATTTATCCCTTAATGATTGTTAGCCGGTGGTTTACAGAAGCTAAAAGTACCCCTTACCCAAATAATTATAAAAAACTGATTTATATATATCACTGAAAGGTACAACAGTAAAGGAGCTATCACTGCGTCACACACAGAAAAAACTAAGTGTAAACTTTACCCGGATTTCGGGGTAAAGATTACCTGCATCAAAAATTACCCCATGTGGGTACATTTTCCTTGACGTCTCGGTATTTTTCGGCTTTTATCCACACTTGTAGGGAATTTTAGACAGCTTTAATGATTCGGCAAGTCAGCCTTTATGCAGCTTCACTTCTGCGATTTGCCTATTACACCAATCATCAGCTAACTTCACTTCAGCGATCAAAGCTAGTGGCTTCTAATTTGCAAGACGGCGGTGACAACTTTCATGAGAACAAAAGACAGTTTCTGCCCATCGAGGGTAATATTTGTGTTTTACCAATACGAACAGGTAAAAAACAAATTTGCCTGCAACACTATTTACCCTAAGTTTTTTATGTGCATCAAACTTGTAGCTTCTCTTCACTTTTTTTAGTTTAATTCATCAAATGATCCTTTCTAGATGAAAATTCAACTATATGGTTGAAAATTGAGGTATTTTGTTGAAAAGTTTTTTCTTTTGATAGAAAATTAATCTCCTTGGTTAGAAATTCATCCTTGTAATTGATAATTGAACTAGTTGGTTGAATGTTGAACACTTTTATCAAAAATGTATTCAATTTTTCTTGAACATTCAACATTTGAGTGGAAAATTCATATTTTTTTATTGAAAACTCAACTACTTGGTTTGAATTTGAACTCCTGTTCCGAATAAAATTACGTATTCTTGACGCTAATTAAATAACTGTTATACGTTCTTTCACAAATGAACCTTTCATTTCTTTACACAAAAAAATTATGTAAAAATAATCTCAGTCTCGAAGAATAAACTCATCGTGTTTACAGTTTCTCGTTTCATAAGATAGTTGATTCTTTTATGTATTAGTTGATACTTATTCCAATACTAAAGGTATAGATTAAGTTGCTTTAATTCACCGAATATTGTTATACTAAGGAAGAGTCATAAATTATCTCTTTGTGCGAAACGCCGAATTTAGCTTTTAGTTTTTGACATTTCTTAACATTTCCTTAAATTTCTTAAGTTTTCAAAATTTTATAAGACAAAACATAAATTTAAAACGCAAAAAAATGACATCCGCATACCCGAAGTTTAGTGAAGCTTATTTTTCCCAGATATTTGTATTTCATTGTTCTGATTTTCGGGACGTCCATATATCACGTGACTCTGAAAGGGGAGGGGGGCCGGGTCAGGAAAAATATCACGATAAATCACTTGGGGAGGGGGGTTTCAAAGCGATCACGTGACGTTTTTACTTATAAATATATTTTCAAAAAAGGTTATAACAAAACACAATTTCTAATTAATCAACCGTCTGATTTAACAAATTACTTAATTGGCGTATAATTTCATTTACCAAACACTATTAAATTCAATCAATTAAATTATTGAGTTAGATAGAGGTAGTTTTGAATACTTTAAAATTCATTTCAAGTCTTTAAATATCAGTTACAAAAATTTTTTTTTCTTCAGAAAACACATTATTTTTATTGTTGTAGCATTGATCATGTCCTAATTCATTTTAATTGTTGATGTGTGTTTTCTACATTCTTGAACCTTTTTCATTTTTACAACTAAATCTGTAAATAAAAATACCGCCAAATATAATCTAAGGTTAGAATCTCGGGAAGTTTATTTTTTTAATAACTTGGCTGAAAATAATTTTTCACTCTAAATGTATTTAAATATTATTTTTTTGTTTTTCAAAAGCTGTTCAAATGATTGAAAAAATTGTTACAGAAATGGGTCGATTTTCTCATTTGAATGAATAGCTTTTGTAAAAGATAAAATAATATCCAATTACACTCATGGCGAGAATCATTTTTTTCCAAGTTATTAAAAAAATAAAGTCTTCGCCCATGCAGTTAGTATTATTGTTCGGCCATCAGCCTGTAGACATCTTGGATTTCCGACATCAAGCATGAAGTACCTAATTCTACACCATGTTATCCACGCAGCCGATGTGCACTTCAAGAGAACCAACCTCAAAAAATCCTGTTTAATGTTCCCTGTCATGTTATATAAATTTTCGTCATTTTAAAAAAGTCACGTGATAATAGAGGGGTGGAGGGTTCAGCAATAATATCATGGACAGTTACGGAGAGATTGGTGTCGAAATTTAGCGAAAAACCGATCACTTAATTTATGGACGGCCCCTTTTTTCTTTGAAGGCATGAAAATATTACAGTTTTTCGATTCATATAGAATTTAAAAAAGTTTCGAATGATTTATATATTACGCTTTCATCATTTATATTTACTGTACGTGCCGCAGAGAGCTAAGAATGTTGATATGAATTACGGTGGAACCTTGTGAAAATTCGTAGTTGTGATTACCTTAAAAAAACATGAGCCTCTTTGCAGAACGATTCAAGAAGCATATCTAAGAAATTTTAGAAGAAGAGAATGTTGGATAAATTTTGAATTTTCTATAATTTTAATTTCTGGTTAGCAAATGGTATATATTTTATGTATATTATAATCACTTGTTTCCTACTAAAGTTTCGAAAAATAGCCTCATCTGCACTTTTTGGTGCAGATGTTATCTTATAATACAGAATTGGTTCATATCTAAAGCTAGAGCATTTTTTTAATTTCATGCCGACATTGATCCTATTTCATTCATCTTATTAGAATTTCAGAATTATAATTGGAAGCTTCATTTTTGACAAACATTTCAATTAAATTATAGTGTTAATATTATAATTTAATCTAATCAGTCCTATTAGATTCATAATTTTCAAATATTAGAAAGATGAAGCACATCATCTCAGGGTGCCGATTAATTTTCTCCTACCAAATTCCCGGTTTGTTCCCGGTGCCAAATATAAAATATCATCTTACTAGAAGCCCAAATAAAACTAATTTAGCATGAGGTTTTCCTCTGTGTAATTTAATGTATTATGATATCTTATCATATTTAAACAAAATAATATTGTGGTAATTCGTGGCGTTAAGTATGATTGCTTTAAACATTTCAGCAATAGATGTTGGCCATCTTCAATGAATGATTCATAAAAATTTATTACAAATATAATGGAAAATATATGAGCACTTCGATGTTCTAATAACGTGCGCAGATTTTATTAACATGACAGTGTTTATTTTTGATAAACATATCCTTGGCTTTTTTTAGTTCCAACTAGTTAATAATTCTCAAATATAATTTGTAACGTCTTCGATATTAGCGAATAATTAATTGCTTTTCATTCAAGAGTAGTTACAAAAAAACTATTTTCAATCTTTTATTATGGCAGAATAATTATATTTATATGTGTTTACAACAAAGTTAATGTAAAATTCACTTACTCTGGGGATTAATCATTCAAAACAGAAATAATTTCCTTTTTTTCCATGAATACACAAATAATATTTTTTATTCACTCTTATTTTTTCAAAATTCGTGAAACGCTTCTGAATTATTTTTGAAAATCTACAGTAATCCACATTTTCTTTGAAAATGTTGAAATTTTTCTAACTTTAAAATTTAAAAAAAGACGAAATTTCAACAAATTATTTGAGTCATCAACCAAAAAGAATATTTTCCAAGTTGCATTTTTAACCAACAAAATGAAATTTTCTCCAAGAGGCACAAATTTTCAACCAAATAGTTAAATCTTCTTCTAGAACACATCAATAAAAAGCCTAATAAGCTTAATTTATAAAGAAATTTCGGGATAAACAGCTGCAGGATTTTAGCTGGGCTATGCGTACTGAAAATTTGCATTTCTCACAACAATTCAAGCTAATTACTGGAGTCAAATCAGTTATTTTTTTCACATTGAACTCCTATGACTGGTCTCAAAAATATATAATGTTTCCTGTTTTAACTGTAATATGAATTCATAAAAATACTATTTTTGTATGGAATGATATTTTCCATATTGATAGCTAGGTGCGAACTCCGAGCTATTCATCCCGAAATTTCGTGATAAATATAGCCCAGATCGTTGCATTGGCTATTTTTATCAAAATTTCGTGATTAATCGGAACTGCCTTTTAGAAACCTTTCTAAATTTTTTCAAATTTTTTATAATAATTAATTTCTGAATACTAGAATAGAATTATAATGTCTTTAGGAATGTCGAGTAAAGTTTCTTGTTTTCTTGAAACTTATTAACATTTTTAAAAAGCTTTAAAATTATTTCTTTATATCTTCCAAAACTTACATTTTCTATTAAATTGGTTGAAGAGTTTTGAAAATCTTTCAAAATATTTAAAATTGTTTTAAAAAATTATCTTACAATTATTTTTCAAAACCATGTCTCAAATCACTTTCGAATTCTTCCAAAATCTGCAAAATATCTCATAAACTTATACAAATTATTCATAAACTTCTCTAGCCAAGAAAAGTTGAAAAATTTGGTTTCAAAATCTTCTACATTCTCTTTAAAAAAAATTAAAAATCTACATTCCGTTTGAAACGTTTTGAAATCTTGAATTCTTCAAATTCTTCAAAATATAAAGAAATCTTAAAATCTTCTACAATCTTTTTTGACATATTTTGAGATCTGCAAATCTTCAAGTTAATCTTTCGAAATAAAACCTAAATCATTTAAATTTTCTAGAAATTTCATCGTCGTTATCGGTATGTTTTTGTTACGAGTGACGACAGCGTACGTGTACACACTCCGTAAATTAAGATGTACTAAGTTTTTGCCTATAACTTCATTTTTTTCATCTCTCTAAAACTAGGAAAAAGTTGACAAATTACAGTGTGGTCGCATAATTTTAAGAACAGAATTGTTTTCCATTATTAAAAAATCATTTACGATTCAAATTATCTCGTTTATCAATAATGTTTACAAACATTTGAAAATAAGTATTATAATAAAATAAAATAATTTATTTGTGAAATTTTGATTCAAAAAATTGACCGTGTTAATTAATCCTGTTTTGAATTTGTATTCCTTGTTAATTTTGAAATATTACGCAAAGATAGTGATCATTATTCACTGTTATTTGGAATCAATGTCGATGAATCGATTTTCAACTATAATATAAAATCTTCTTAACAATCAAATCAACAATTTTAGCCGGCATTATGATTTGTTAAAATAGCAAGACAAAATTTTGAAACTTTTGTCAATTGTGCTTTGATATAAGTACTTGACTGAAATAATTTGAGAAATTATTCATTATTCAAGGGAAAAGTGGTGAGTGACTGCGACCTAAAGTGGTCGACCTTTTGGGAATTATCCATATAATATATTATATATTATTCAAAAGAAGGTAATATAGAAATAGAAACATAAACGTGAAAAATGTATAGAAGAGTTTAATCAAATAACGTTATTGTGTAACATTCATTACGTCATCTCCAAATGAAAGAACCAGAATTATTTACACACTTATATATTTCCCCTTACTTTATTCACGTCGCTACCTTCAGAAAACTTTTCGTGACAACAAGATAATTCTAAATTAGTGAAATTCCATTAATTGTATTCGAGTAAAGTCAATAAGTATTATTGAAAAATGTTGCAGGATCTATGTTTGTCGAAAAAATGCGGTTATTTGTGCCGAAATTTTACACAAACACAGTTAATCCCCAAAATATTATTTATCTGAAGTTGGGTAAAAACGCTGCAAACAATTGAAAACTACAATTATCCAAGGACAGATAATTTTTATTACGAGGCAGATAAAAATTATCCGTCGTCGGATAATTGTAGTTTTCATAAAGTAGCAACTTTTTAAGATTGATAAAGGAAAATATTCTTCAAATAAATATAAATTGTTTAAATAATTGCCACATAATGTTGAAAGAATACATTACTCTCAAACTGAGAGAAATTGTGGCCACACGAACCACAGTTTCGTAGCTGAAAACATCTTTACAAACTTTTATAAGGTTGTGATGACAATCACGACAGTGTTTGTCATACAGTCAAAAAGTGTTGAAATAAAAAAATTCCCTTAAAATCTTTCATATTTTCTTGTACATGTTCAGAAATCGTTTCAAATTTTTCAAATTTTTCATTAATATTTAATTTCTTACAACAATATCAAAATAGATTTATAATATTTCCAGGAATGTTGAGAAATTTTTGTTTGAAATGCACGTCGCAAACTTCAGAAAAATTTCCATGAAAACTCTTTAAAAAGGTATTATTGAAATTCTATTAATTGATTTCAAGAAAAGGAAGTCCATGAATATTTTCGAAAAAATGGTTCAGGGTCTGTCTATACCGAAAAAATGCGGGTATCTGTACTGAAATTTCAGACAAAGAAATCCCTTTTCAAGATATTTTTTCAGATCACTCATACAATACATTTTTGAGTATTTGTAAACATTTGAGCACATACGTTTTATCTGAAATTTTCCAGGCTTTTGGACATTAAAATATTCTGCTAACCCAGCCATTGATTACTGTCAGGTGATTGGCATCCTGGAATCGTATAATTTATTGTAATAATTGTTACAAAAAAGAAGTGTGAAAATAAAAAAAAAATTAAACAAATTTAGTTTTATCATACATTTTTGGATATTAGCTTTAGGAGGTTTAATTTCTGACGTGCTTATGAAAGAATTCCCTTTCATGTTGAAACATATTGAAATTAAATATCATGCAATACATTGCATTCAAAAGACTTTATTACATGCTGAAGCTACAATAAATGGAACTGAATAAATAATTGAATAAGAAAGAATCTATATACAATTGCCAGTAAATAGTACTGCACTTGTAGCTTTTTTTGAAACATTAAAAACACATTTATTACTTTTGTATTGTTGTAATATAAATTTTTTCATATTATTCACATTTTATAGTTTTCCATGTTATGCTTACAAATTGAATAATTAATATGTATGCATTTCCTGCTTGGTTTCCTTTCATGACAGGTTTTGCAATATAGAATTTCCTCCTATGATGTTGTAATAAAAATTATTACGTGCAAATAGTCTCATTGAGTGACGTGTTTGAAATACAAACACAATTGTATTTTGGAAGGTTTCGTGGTAATAAGTATCGAAATTCTCAGCTACTATCTGTGGCTCGTAAAGCAAATATAGCTGATAACGTAACTAAATGTAACAAACAAGTCAGTTTAGATTCTCTCAATTGCACAAATATTTTTGATATTTTCAAAAATGATTATAAGAACAACAACTTCTAACTACGTTCTTTTATGTAATAAATTACATAAAGGCCGTGGCCTCGTGTACCGAAATTTCAGCACGAATATAATAGTATAACATAAAACGAAGTGCCAGAGAAAAATATGCTTTGAACCCTTAATATTTTTGGCTTATCAGAGAAATATACAAATGAAAAAAAACAATGAAAGGAAAGAAAAGAGTGGTGGAAGTCAACCCACATAACCTCCCACCCCCTTCCTTATATTTTCTCCGTCCATTTTTGTTATAACTCCTCATAATTCAAGATTTGAAATGTTTTTAAATCTTCTTCAATTTTCTCTTCGAATTCATTTTTCTAAATCAAAACCATTTGAATTTTTTATTCTCTTGAAACTTGAAATTTCTGTTGAGTACGAAGAATTTTTAACAAATTAGTTGAATACTTAATCAAAAGAGAATATTTTTTAACCCTTAGTGCCCGACATGGTTTTGGCGCTTTTACCCGACTAAATGTCTGAAATACACTTATTCCCTAAAATTCGTATTTTTCATATTTTCCAACACTTTGACTTGTTTAAAATGATAAAAATTGATATCTGCATATAGTTTTATTGATTTGCAACAATAAAAACGATTTAAAAATTCCTTTAATGTCTGTGGCACACTGATTTGGGCACCAAGGGTTATACCAAGGGCATTTTTAACCGAGAAAAGATAAAATTTTTTCCAAAGGTGCCAAATTTTCTGGAACATAGTTTAATCTGTCAACATTATCAAAATTCTTGAAGTAAAATTAATAATCTCTTATTCAATAATGTTTTGAAAATAAAAATTTTCAACAAAAAAGTTCATTTGAAACCAAGTAGTAGAATTTTCAACTGCACAGTTCAATTTTCAATCCAAAAATATTATTTCAGAACAAAATATTAGAAAAAAAACAACAATTTTCAAGCAAGTACTTGAATTTTCTACCATACAGATAAGCTTAAAACCAAAAGCAGCAATTGTCTACCAAAGAGGGCGAATTTTTAACAAAATACATGAATTTGCAACTCAAAAAGATCCATTTTCAAATGAAAATGGAATTGTTTCATTTTCAGTTTGTTGAAGTTTTTTTTTTATTCAACCATGTGGTTGAAAATCCATCTTCGTAAGTTGGGAATTAAGCTATCTGGGCAAAGATTCTGATATTTCGTTAAAAATGTAATTACTCTGTTGAAATTCAAATATTTGGTAAAGTCATTCTTTTTGGTCAAAAATTTAACTTTTTTGCATAAAATTCGTGCTTTTGGATTAAAAATTCATCTTTTATGAAAGGCAAGTCATATTTATCGGTTGAAGATGAACCTTTTGGTTGAAAATTCTACTGTTTTCTAAGAAATGTGTCGCGTAGACTTGAAAATTTTACTATTTGTTTATAAGTTCAACTATGTTGTTGAAAATTCGTCTCTTCTGCGTGAAAGTTCAACTGTTTGGTTGTTAATGACACTGATGGGTTCAAATTTTTTTGGTTGAAAATCCAACTATTTGGTTGAAAATTTATCTTTTTGTGTTAAAAATTTAGTTCCATTTTGCCGTATTACTTACTAACCAAAAATGTGTACCTAGAGTTTCTACTAAATGTATGACATATGAAACTTATGACATCACTTCAACTTACCGCCTAAATGTAAGTAATATTTTTGTCAATGATAAGATAATGGTAAGTATATATACAAGCGAAACATTCAACATGTTTTCAGTTGCAAAATGAGATCTTTTATATCTGCTTCGCTTGTCACTATTGTGATATTTATTCATTCTGCATGTAAGTACTATATAATATAATATGTATGACATATTCAACGCTAGAGTTGCGATTAACAGATTCGAGAATAAAAACATTATAAAATCGGTGCACAAAACTTTTATTTATGACTTCTTCTGCTATTTGTACTTAGCATATTTTTTTAATTTTACACAATTAATTGTATGAAAGATACTGAGCTGTTCATAGAAAACATACATTCGTAATTGTGTTGTCATCTGTTCTTCAAATTTAAATTTTTGCTACGTGAGGCACCTTTCAGTGAATTTGTTTCAAGGAATGAAAAAAAATATTATATTTTTCTGAAATATTTTTTTTTCTCTTGAAAACAACATATTTTTATTATTTTTATTAATGAATCATGACAGGATAATTAAAAATTTGAGTCAGAGTAGTATGTTACCATAATAATATCAATACTATCCTAAATGATTTTATCTCCTGAATGTTTCTGGTAATTTTTTATAGATTTTTGTACGCTGATTTTAATTCCAGCAAAGAAAATGCTCTATTACGTGAAGATTTTAAGAGAAACGGGGTAAAATGCCACAGTAAATCTCAGATATATTATTTATCTGAAGTTGATGTTCAGATAATGTTGACTTCGGATAATTAATATTCCTAAGATTTTGTGAGTGAAAATTGTGAGTTGAAAAAGCTCGCTTTTCGCTATACATGAGTATTCCATAAAAATTATTAGAAGACGTGATAGAACTTTGTATGCTTTAGTCCCGATAAAGATATAAACTCGTGTTTTCCTCTTTAAAATTAGAATGTATGGGCTACAGTACATGAGTAAATCAACAGTTTCTAACAGCTCTACATTCAAGTCTCATAGTTGTCCTTATCTCCATCTAGTTGAAGGTTCTCCATAAAACTTTCATTTAACTCCACGTAGAATGTTCTATAACTTTCTGTTAATTTGTTACAGACATTCAAGTATACGCAAAAAAGTGTTTTTTCGACCCTTTCATTCCTTCATTCTCAAAAGCTTAAGGCACTGTAGCATTTTTTTAGCCGGATACATAATCAGCATACTAAAATCTAACAGAAATGACCATAAACATTCGGAAGAAAAAAATTAAATTGTGTAATTGGTGAATAATATCTTTATAAATAAATGCAAACATACAAATAAGTTTTAAAGCAATTCAGTAATAATAAATAGATTTTAAATAGTAACATTTCGATATAACTTAAATCTGTTTAAATGATTCAATTTTCAAGAAATTTCAATCAGTATTTCAATAAATTATAAGAAATTGAGAGAAACGATATATTTTAAGAATCAGTGAATTTCTTTTAACTGTTGCAAAATTACAGACTTTTTTTTGGTATTTTAGTGTTTTTCTTATACATAAGATACTTACTCGTAATGCAGAAAATCTGGGATCCCTAGCTTTTCTAGATACCACGCTGAAAACACCAGTTCTCGTAAGATCACTGAAGTTAAGCACTGTTGGGCGCGGTGAGTACTTGGATGGGTTACAGTTCGGGAATACTGCGTGCTGTTGGCCCGCCGTGGGTGTGGTGGGCCCACACTGGTAGTAAATATCCACCTAGAAACACTACCCGAATCGGGTAGTGAGGCAATGAACATTCGAGTTTGAACTGCTATCAATTTCTTTTTTTTCTTATCAAAGTAATCCTGTAGACCTCCCAGTGCCTAAAGAAGTTTAGTGCAGGCACAATCCTGGTGAAAGTCAAGAATGAAAAAAAAACAGTTATCATAAACTAGATAACTAATGATAAAAATTTATAGAGAAGATATAATCACTATTGTTATTATTATTGTTATGTCAACATTTGATGAACATTTTTAATAGATGCTGGATACATAACTGTTCATTATTTGTTTTATTTAGATTTTTAAGATATCATTCCCTAAACAGATAGCCAATATGTAATAATAGTAAAATTATTCCAAATTACCAGAGAGTATGAATTTTCAAGAAAAAAATAAATTTTCAACAAATAATTTGAATTTTTAACAAAATATTTAGATTTTCAGTTGGGAAAATTAATTTTTAACAACATAAAAACGAATTTTCAACTAAATTTATGAATCTTTACCCCAAAAAAAATGAACTTTTCAGAAAGTAGTTCCACTTTCAACTAGCATTTCTAACCGAAAGAGATGAATTGTAAACATAAATATAATGAATAATATTCAGAAAAACAAAATGTTTCAATTAGAAATTAAAAAAAAACTGCATTCCATCAACAGAAAAGAATTTTCAACAATTTACTTGAATTCTCTACTGGAACATATAAATTTTCAATTGCCATTTTTGTTGCAATTTCAAATAAAGAAGCTTATTTTTGCAGAAAAAAAATGTTTTTTTTTGTGATAAAAAACTAGTAATTTTGTTGAGGCACATTCTGAAGCACACAATCCTGATCAAAGTCAAGGATGAAAAAGAAACAGGCATCACATACCAGATAACTAATCTTAAAAATTTCTAAGACGATATAATTACTATTGTTATTATTATTGTTATGTCAAAATTTTTCGAACATTTTAATAAATATTAGGTACATAGAAATTTATAATTTCTTTATTAAGATTTTTTAAGATAACGTTTCTTAAACAGATAGCCAATGTAATAAAATAGTACAATTCTAAATTGGTAGAGAATATGAATTTTCATCGAAAAAGGTAATTTTCAACAAATAATTTGAGTTTTCAACAAAATATTCAGATTTTCAGTTGGAAAAATTTATTTTTAACAAAGAAAAAACGAATTTTCAACGAAAGTTATGAATCTTAAAAAAAAAAGAACTTTTCAGAAAGTTGTTCCACATTTAACTAAAATTTTCAACCCTAAGAAGATGATTTGTAAACAAACGGATAATAATTACTATTTGGAAAACGAAATATTTTAATAAAAAGTCAAAAATAACTGCATTCAACCAACAGAGACGAATTTTCAACAAAATTCTTGAATTCTCTACTGAAAAATATTATATTTCAATTGCAATTTTTGCTGACTTTTCAAATAAAGAAACTTATTTTTGCAAAAAATAATCTTTTTTGTGATAAAAAACTAGTATTTTTGTTGAGGCACATCCTGAACCACAGAATCCTGATCAAAGTCAAGGATGGAAAAAAACAGGCATCATATACTAGATAACTAATCTTAAAAAGTGATACAGACGATATAATTACTATTGTTATTGTTATTTGGAAATTTGCTTCAAATTTTTAATATAATATAGATTGAGATTTTTCAAGGTAGAAAAAATTCTCTAAAGGTATTAGTTATGTAATATTTGTATCTGTTCATTTTTACACGAACTGTTGATGCATCCAAAATCTCCTACCATAACTTTACATTTATTTTCATGATAGGTACCTTTACCTTATTTGTTTTAGGAATGTTATTTTGAAAAATCTGAATTAAAAAAAATCTAATGAATAGGCATGTTCCTAATAATGATTAAAAATGTTTTTGTAAATATTAATTTCTTTGTTTAAAGATGCAACTCAAAATTGCAATTAACTCAAGGCCAAGCTTAGTTAATTCATTCCATCTAATACATCTCGCCCTCAACAAATTATTTCATTTTGACGCTTAATTTATTTCGACAACGGTAAAGGTAATGAAATATATTTTTCATTATATAGAATGAAATTGTTCGATTACAGAGCACTATAACTTGAAGACGGTCGCCGATAAATTAATAAAATTTGTAAGTCTTATTTTCAACAGTAATATCTCTAAACTGACCAAAGAATTCTAGAAACTATTCATCTCATTTGTTTGGCGCTTTATACTTTTTTTAAATGGGTTTGTTATAGCAAGACTTTTTTTAGTCATATAATTCAAAGTTGATGTAGGAATAAAAAAGAATGATTGATTGATCTTTATTTGAAAATGCAAATGAAAACTGCAATATAAAATTAATCTGTTTCAGTAGAGAATTCAAGCAATTCGTTGGAAATTCTTTTCTGTTGGTTGAATGCACTTATTTTTTATTTCCAATTGAAACATTTTGTTTTTCTAAATATTAATTATTATATTCAATGGTATCTTAAAAATCCTAAATAAAATAAATAATGAACAGTTATGCACCTAAAATTTATTAAAAATATTCATCAAATGTTGACATAACAATAATAATAACAATAGTGATTATATCGTCTCTATAACTTTTTATCATTAGTTATCTAGTATATGATAACTGTTTTTTTTTTCATTCTTGACTTATCTCAGGATTGTGTGCTTTAGAATATGCCTCAACAAAAATACTAGATCTTTATCACAGGAAGAAATTATTATATTCCCCAAAAAGCATTCTCTGTATCTAAAGACAACTAGAACGGGTTCGGGACGTTTCAGTTTTGCCCGAAAAAAATACTGTTAGGATTCATACAAAAAATAAAAATTAAATTTCGTGGGCAATGATTAGTATACTTGCCATTGATAATACAAGTTAGTAGATATCTATAAGTAATTTTTTTTTGAATCTTTGAAACGATTAGTAACAATATTTTCCACACTTTTGGTTCATCGCCAGGTTCAGCATCAAATTCACAAGGGGTGGGTAATCTAGCAGAGCCTTGGGAGGCCAGCATCAAAAACGAAGATAGAATGTATGACGACATGAATAAAGAAGTTGGAGTATTCATAGATGGAAAAATTTTTGACATCAGGAATCGACAATGTAAGTTAAAAACTAAAACACAATCTAGAAAGAAATATTAGAGAAGTCTGCTCCACGGACAGATCCAGAGGTGGCCCGGATGCCTTCACTCCCCATCCAAGGTTTAAACACGATTGATTGTTCACAGCTTCTCAAGTGGAGGAGGAAGAGTAAACTTTTTTTTTTTTGGGTATTACTCGCCAAACCTTTCTCTGGATCTGCCCTTCTTCGGCAATTAAGCTGCCGGATTAAGGAAGGGCGCGTGAAATTATTTCGCTGGAAGTGGCAAGACCCCTGGCCATTCAAAAATAAGGTTTTCAATTTTAACTTCTTGGAGGTATACTTCGATACGGAATTTTATTGCGTGTATATTTCTTCAATAAAATATTTTATGTGTTTAACCGTTTTCGAGATATTTACAAGAAACTACTTTTTGTAAAATCCAAAATTTCTCTTTTCTTACTTTGGCTTGCGATAGCTCAGCCATTTTCTAGACCTTTTTGATCCATCAGAAATAAAAATACATGCTATAGTATTCAGAAACCAAGAAACAAATGAAACAGTTAATATTGATTTGAACGAGAAAGTTATTAATTTTTGTCTAAGACATTGCGAAAATCATGTGTTCCAATCTTCGAGCGCTTCGTTCATAGAGCGAAGATTAAGTAACAAAAAACTTTTAGCTAGAAAGTTTTTCATTGCAGTACAAAGGAGATTTCGGAAAAGTTTTAGCTTGATCGAATTAAAATTCAAGAAATTATTTACACATAAAGTCGCTAGGATTCGAATAATATCAAAGTATTATGAATGAATCAATAATATTATATAATGCGAAATAATTTATTTATTCAGGTTGAATTATGCAAAATAAAATGGTTATAGAAGAACACTAAACATAAACACATTTGATACCTCAGGCTGAAAATTTCCAGAAAACTTCTTTGTACTGTAATCAACAACTTTCTTGCTGTAATTTTTCGGTGCTCAAACTTCATTTTATAAATAAGGGGATTAAAGAGTGAAATCATGACTTAGGCAATGTTTTACCAAAAAAATTTATAACTTTTTTGCTTATAGCAACATTAGGCATTTTCTTGGTTAGGTACTTTTTGATTACTGTAGCACGTATATTTTCTTTTTGCTTTTTGAAAACAGTATGAAAATTGGATGAGTTTCTGCTAGTTGAAGTGAAAACGAAAATTTTTTGATCTGACAAAAAATTAATTAGTTTCTTGTAAGTATTTCGAATATACTTCAAAACAATTAAAATATAAAATACAAAATACAAAATACAGAATACAAAACAATTAGAATGCTTAAAAATGATTTAAAAGAATTATTTTCAAAAGGCCAGTGGATTTCGCACTTCCAGCTAAATAATGTTACCCTCACCTTCATCCTGCAGCTCAATTATTGTTAGTAGACTCACAAATTATTATAACTGAACAAAATTAATTACTATAATTTGCTTACTGAACGTGTCAATCAGACGAAATCGCACCTAGACCTGGTTTTACGGCGAAGTGCAGGGGCTTTGACGTTCCAATTGCGAAATATAAGAAAAATAAAGGATGGCAAGTGAAAAAATATGAAGGAGGTAATATAAAAAACTATATTCAATCTGAAGCTAGTATATAATAGAATATAGCTTTCTATGTCTTTGATGAATGATATCTTATTTTCTCAGGAAAAGATGTTGTAAAAAATTACGTCATTCTGTTTTTATTAATGAATAAATAATAAGCAAATGGTAGTTATTTGTTTATAAAATATTTGGTTCGAAAATTTTTCACAGTCGTATTATGATGATAAAGTAATAGTTTTATGTGAAAAGTGACTATCGCCAATTTCTTTAAAACTCCACGTTTCGAGATCTGAATCCGAAAAAAAGTTTTGAGGATGGTGACGGTTGTCGTCGTCGTTTGTACACCACTTAATGGTTGAAAAAACAATTTGATTGGGTTGTGCTTTGCCACACTTTTTCAAGGACCAAAAAGAAAAGTCAAGTACCACACACAAAAATACTGAAAAGTCAAAAATTCAATTTTACGATCAAACTATGCAAGATACGAACAAAAATGATACTACAATAATTCTTCACTCAAAAAAGATCTACAAATTTTTGATTCTCTAATTCTATAGGACGCATAGTTTTTATTTTAATCGTAAACAAGTACTTCAGAAGTAAGAATAATTAATTTTCAGAAAACGACCCAAAGCAATAAAAAAGAGTAATTAGACAAAAGCTGATAGCCAAAAAAAAAATCTGCAAATTTGTTATTACTTATTTTTGATAGGACAAGTAGTTTTTGTTTTCATTTTAAGAAATAACATTAATAATAAAAAATTTTATTTCTGGAAAACGACATAAGGTACGAAAAAAAGAAAAAAAATTCTTTAACTAAAAAATATCTACAAACTTTTTATTAGTTAATTTTTGATACGATGCGTATCTTTCGTTTCGATCGTGAACAATAGCATTTAAAATAAAATAATTTAATTTTTGGATAAACCACACTTTGTAATAAAAAAGAATAGTTAGACGAAAGTTATAAATTAAATAATGGTCTACAAATTTGTTATTAATAATTTTCTTATGGAATGCGTAGTTTTTGTTTTGATCATGAAAAATAAGATTAAAAATTAAAAAACTAACTTATTGGAGAAACACAAATCAATAAAAAAGAATAATTAGAAAATCTTTGTTAGCAAAAAAGAAGATCTACAAATTTATTATTATTTATTTTCAAAGGAAGGCATAATTCTTTTTCAAATCGTAAAAAAGAACATTGAAAATAAAAAAATTAAATTTTTGGGAAAACGACACAGGATACAATAAAATTTTTATTAACAACATTTTTGGTAGTAAACGCACTTTTTTTAAAACATAAAAACAGGAGAAAGAAAATACGGCTGGTAGCTGCGAATCACAATACATAATTGAAAAATAAGGCAGAAATATTAACAAAAGAAGATTCACGATCACTAAATTACAGTTGTCGATGGGTTGACCTTTAACTTAAAAAAAATGTGTGCACTAAGCAAGAGAAAATAAGCTTTTATTTATCAAAGTATTATTTTTCAAACCTTGATGAGAAGTGATAAGAGATTTACATTCTCATCAGAGAAGGTATTAGATTAGTGTGAAATCCCGCCTCCCCCCTCCCCCGGTTTTGGTCAAATGTCCATGTTTTGAGACCCCCGAGTCTGAATAACACGTTCTTACGTATGTGTCTGCCTGTGTGTCTGTCTGTAGATTTTTAATTTGTTAGGATAACTTTCGAATTAATTGACAGATTGCATTTGCCTTCTGTATCATCTTTTAGTGTCCTAAATTGAAGATCAAGTTCGTAGGCCGGCCAATTTGCATAAAAATTCAAAAAGCTAGAGCATTTTCAAAATTTTTGAAACTACTTTCCTCAAGATTTAAAAATACTATGTACGGATGTTAAAAGTACTAAAAAAGATGAACAATTTATCTCATGACTTTTTTTGATAGAAAAAAATTACCGGAGTTATAATATTTACAGAATTCCTAAAAACAAACGAAAATGAATATTTCAAGCAAAAAAACGCACGAGAACTATTTCATTTTTTGCTTAGACATAATATTTTGAATTAAAAATTAATGTTTTCTAATGGAAAATGTAGTAACTTGACTTCACCTAATTCCTTTTTGGTTAAAAATTCAAATATTTCATTGAAAATTAATCTGTTTTGGTTGAGGATTCAACCATCATGTTGAAAATTACTATTTTTGGTCTTAAATCGAGGGGTTGACACCTCGTGAAGTCAAGTATACACTTGTTAGCAAATATCCTGAAGCTTCCTGAAATATCTGAAATCTCCTGAAAGTCTGAAGTCACTTGAAGTCACCTGAATTAATTTAAAGTCACTTCAATTTTCCTAAAGTCTATTTTGTTCTAGGATGCAACTATTTTTTCGAAAATGTGTATTTTTTTGTTGATAAGTCAACTTCAACTAATGTTTAAAAATTGCAACAATTGATTCATCATTTCAGTTAAAAATTGATCTACTTTGAAGAATATTCGTCTATTTGACTTAAGAACTCAACAACTTAATAGAAAATTATACAATTTGGTTCGAAATATGTCTTTTTGGGTTTTATTGAACAGTTTGAAAATCGTTTTGTTTGAAATTAATTTTGCATGCAAAAATTTTTGAAAATTCCATATTTGGTTCAAAAAAATCTTCTTTAGTTGAAAATTCAAATATTTGGTTGAAAATTTGTCCTTTTTGGTTTAATTTAACAGGTTCATTTTTTTTAATTTAATTTTTACACGGAAAATTTGGAGTATTTCGTTTTTGGATAAAAAGAAACCTTTTTTAGTTGAAAATTCAATTTTCTGGTTTAAGATTCATCTTTGCTGCTTGAAAATTTATCTGTATGTTCGAGGATTCAATTATTTTGTTACAAATGTGTCTTTTGGTAGAAGATTCATCATTCGTGGTAGAAAAGTCATTTTTTCTGGATTGAATATTCAACTATCTCTTACAAAAATCCCCTCTTTGGCATGAAAACTGTTAAACTATTCCGTAGAAAATTCTTTTTTTTTTGGTTTCAAAGTTCAACGGTTTGATGGAAAATTATACTATTTGGTGTGAAATTTTTGGTTCGGTTGGAAATTCTTTTTTTGTCGAAAATTAAACTATTCTATTAAAAATAGAACTTTTTTTATGAAAATTTAACTATTTGGTGGAAAAGTAACTTTGTTGTGGAAAAATCATATTTTTGGGTGAAAAAATAATCTGTTTTGTATATAATTCCTTCTTTTGAATTTCAAATTCAAGAATTTATTTTGAATTGCAGCTTCTTGCTTGAGAGTTGAACTACCGTGCTAAACATTCATTTTTTAAAAGGAGTTACCTCTTTGTTGAGAATTCATTTTTTTGTTTAAGGATTCGACAATTTTGTTAAAAATTATTTAGTTTTTTGTTTGATTCAACTGGCTGATAATTATCTCTTATGGTAGAAAAGTCATATTTCTTGGTTAAAAATTCATCTTTCTTAGTTCAAAATGGACTTTTTTGTTGAAAATTCAACTGTCTCTAAACAAATTTTGCTCTTTGCTTTAAAAATTGAACTATCTGCTTGAAAGTTCAACTAATTTGTTAAAAATCGTCTCTTGTGCTTGAAAGTTTAACTATTTGGCTGTTAACTTAAATGTGCAGTTAGATAATAATTTTTTGGCGAAAACATAGTTTATGGATAACTCCAAAGGAATTCCGTTTGGGTCCAGGAAATCCTGAAAAAACCCTATCTGAAATTATTTAGCACCAAACCTAACTCACACCATACGCACTAACCAACTAAGCCATCGAACGCTTGGACATTCGTGTACAAATCTCGCAAAAACTCGTAAAATTGAAAAATCTTTTGAGGGTTAAAAATGGTAATATAAACTCTTTTCAATTTCGTTGAAAATTAACAAATTTCGAACTGTAGCGATAACAGTTTTTGAACGTCATTTTCATTTAGGAATAATAAGTTTCTAATTAAATCTTTTATTATTCAAAATATGGTAATAAATTGATTTAATATTTGAAATGATATGCTGTTGAATTGTCAACTATCTGAAACTTCTTTTATATTTCATATATTTTCCAAGAAATATTTATCAAGAAAAAATACTTAAATTTTTCCAACTTTTTTGGTTGCAAGTTTAATATTGTGCACCTTGCAATTAAAGAGTTCCACAATAATGATTTATTATTTGAAATGTTTGCACAAATTTTAATGAAAAATCGAAATTTTCACTGTTTTTGAAAAATTTCCGTAACAAAAATGATCAAAATGACTTCATCCTATGCTCATTTTATAGAGAATTTTGACAATGTCTAGCGTATTCACTCAAAATTGTTCCTACTTATATAATTAAATTAATGAGAACCTAAGTAATTATGAAAGGAAATGAAATTGTTAATTTTCAAAAGTTGGTCATGCAAACAAGCTTTAAAATATTTGATAAAAGTAACTATATTGTTCAATATAATACGTTTTAAATACATTCAGAAAAATGTTTGTTCGACTTGATATCAAAGATAGAATTTATTTAATTCAAATAAAAGCTGCTTGACTTGAACAATGGTGTATTAGAACTGAATAAATTTGTACCGTTGTAAACAAAATTTTTGTTTTAATCAATCAAAACTTTGTTTGGCACTGTATGAAGGAAAGAATTCGTTTCATTCAAACATTTATTTGAATGTAGTAACCAATGTGCGATATAGAATAAAATTATTGAATCTGTACTGATTGTTTATTATGATGCGCTTCGCGGGTTACAATTTTATTTGTTGCATTACAAAATTGTTCAATTTATAAGGAAAAGTTTTGAATTTTAATGTGTAACTAATAGTCAAACAAGTATTAATTTGGAACCACTTAAAATTAAAATAATTCAACTTCTAACCAGTCTTTTGTTGGTCTGCCTCTGGGTACGCTACCATGTACTTTACCTTGATATTCTTGTTTTGTCAATCGATCTCCTTTCATTTTCTCAATATGACCAGAAAAATGATAACAAATTTTGTTCCCCTTGTCAGACCATTTTTTCCCTACACCACCTTCTTAAAGAATCCTCTTATTATTCAGAAAAAAACGTAATCTTGATTACATCTTCATTGATTATCGAAATTGTGAATGTTGTGTTTTCTTCTTTCAGGATTATTCTTTTCACAAAAGTATCCGGCTCCCTATCGACCAAATGTTCATTTCATCCAAAGTCCTAGTAATAGAATTCTGAATATAGCTACCTATGCATGTGATGGATTATATAATGTAGCAGTAAAATCGAAGTTCATCATTGGATTAATCTTAATTTCGGATGATAGGAATCGCGTGCTTCCATTCGTACATTGCACTCATAATACTCATATCCCACATGCTTGCGTAAGGGTTAAAGTAAGCATTAATGACATGGAGAAGCCAATTCCAATAACGGAGGAAGAAAACTTGAGTTTCCGATTCTTCAAGCCCTTGGATACTGAATCGAATGCCGAGTCCAATGTTCATACCGCACAGCTTAGAGACAGCCCAATAATTTTCCGTACCTAAAATAAAATGATGTGTGTTTCAGGCTCGTGAAATAATATAACTTTCTCAAAGTTGTAGAAGAAATAAAAATATCACATGTGTAATTCTTATTTCTTCCTTCCTTAAAGGTTCGAAGGAGTTTGGTTGGAGATATTGAGTATTTGTGGAGCACCATGTTACATGAAATACACTGTAAAGTATTTGGCAATTTTCCCGAAAATTGAGATTGCAAAATTAAATTTTAGTTTCAACTTCAGTGATAACACACAAAGGGAAGATCATAGTTTTTTCCTAAAGATAGAATTTCAACAACCTCATCTAGAATTCGTGTTTCAGAAAGGTTCATAATCCATATGGATTTATTATACGGAATATTTTTATTTCAATGTTCTTATAAATCTGGCAAGACTACTAATTGCGAAACTTCTGCTGGTAATTTCCTGATCGATCAAATCAAACCTAATCAATCCCAAACAGCAAGACACCATTAGGTCCACTCTAGCCTTTCATACACAAAACTGGTTACTAAAAGGTGATAGTTTTACGAAACTTGATTATTTCGATACGGTTAAAAAGATTGATCAAATTCAAACATTTCTTAAGGAATAACTAAACTTGGTAATCACAGAGACCGATAAGGGGAGCGTACACTGAGAAAAATGGATTATACCCGGTAATAAAAAATATGTTGCCGGATATAATCTTGGACTATTAACTATGGGACAGCGATCCAGATTATCAAAACTACAATCTCTACATATTAAGACATATATATTGTGGGATAATATTTTGGATTATAAAGCTTTATAATCTGAGATAATAAAATCTATAATCCAAGATTTGAAAATCTAATATCCATATTATAATTCTAGTCCATTAGTTAACCTGAAATATATAAAATAATTTGTGTAAACGTGTTCATAAACCAATACAAAATTTTGATAGACGAGCCCGAAAGTAGAAATGGAAACAAATTTCAATTTTTTTAACACGCAATGAGCAGGAAAGAAGCTATCATAAGAATACAAAAACGAAAGTAAAGGAGGCTAAGTTTCTGTACTTGTACAAATGGCAGTGATCTGAAAGGAAAAGGATATAAATCCACCCATTTTCTAAATCTAAATCAGGTGTGATTTAACGCTAATAATCATTTTATAACTTACTCATTACTTGTTACGATTCGAGCGGATGCATACGAAACGCGCCACGATGTGATCGTACCATCTAAGACTGCACAGACGCCTGGATATTTAAAAATTTGAGATGTTACAATTTAATGTCTCCAGATTATAAGAATTTAACGTATGGAGATTATTTTTGGTAACATCTCCATATATTAGAAAAATAGTGTAGATTATACGCACTAATATCCTTTTCTATATGGTGGATTATTCTTCAATTCTATTATGCAGTTCGTACAATCCATCTATCTCAGTGTAGTGGATAACGGTCGTGATGGAGTAGCAAAGCAATGGAGACAAAGTCTTAGATATTTTCAAAATGAAAAAGTTTATGGAAAGGTAGTAAGGAACAATTTAAATTGAATGAAAAAAGAAAGGGACGTTTTAGTCTAAGATTGAGAATATGCGAATTTAATTTCAGATGGTATATCCTCAAGTCGGCCAATTTCAGGAAAAACAAACACGTTCATAAAAAATAGCTGGGATTTTATTGAAAAAATTAAAAATATCACTATACCAAAAAATTTCATTTTCATTTCTATAGACGCAGATCGATGTTTACGAACATTTCTAGAAATAAAGCAATAGAATGTATAGAAAACCGATGGGCAAAAATTAAAGAACATACATGTTAGACAGAAGAAGCATTTGTAGGAGCGACGGCATTCGTAATGAAAAACGCCTATGTACAACTCAAGGATGAGGTCTAGAGAAGAACATCGGAGTACCCATGGGTTCTCCCATTTCTACAGCTATAGGTAATTTGGTCTTAGAAGATATAGAGAAAGAGATCCTAAAGGATCTGTCCTATGACGTACATTCTTTCTGCAGGTACATATATGGTATTCTCACTTGTGTAGCTGAGGAAAAAATAGATAACTCATTGGACAGATTCAATAGAGTTAATTTACTTCAGAAAAATCGACTGGGAATAAGAATATAAACTTTCTCGATGTGACGGTAATGATGAAAGACGGACTTGGTCATTTAAAATTTGTATCGCAAGCCAACCTGGTCGGGGGCGTGATTTACTCTTTGGTAGATATGACTACAAAGTTAGCTGATCAAACGTTGCATTGAAATGATTTAGCTTTAGCCAAGAAAACACATTTTTTAAGACTCAAAACAATCAACAGTTTGCAAAACTGGTGATAAACTTCAGAAACAATATAAATGTAAAAAAGGTCCCATATAAAAAGACCATAAAACACAGGTAGTCTATCAACTAACTTGCAATCAAATTGGACGAGTTTACATATTTTAAACTCAAAGAGATCTTATAGTTAGAATGAAAGAGCATAAAAGAGATGTACAAAATGATTGTACTAAAACAGCTTTAGGAAAACGTCCTATTACTATGTTTCGCACTTTTACTTCAACAATCCCATTACTCTGGCTATAGAAAAGAATAAAACCTAAAGAGAGATTCTTTTGAAATGATTCACATAACTCGGAATAAAAAATCAGTTAATTTACGTAGAGGCATCCAAGGTGCGAGGTGCGAGTACCTTATATCGCGATCTAATCTTTACCAAGAAGAATAATTTAGAATAGTTTTGGTATAAATTAAGTAAACTATAAATATTGCTATTCAGAACTAAATTTTTATTTAAATGGAGGAAATAGCGTCGTTGTAGTGATGTGATCGTCTGGACCACGTGACTGCAATAACGTGATTCCTCAACACTATTTCTACCTTAGTACATAACCTCAAAACTGCCTACTCATGCGGTTCCCCGCGTTGCTCCTTGTTATCATCACATTAACTTACACTTTGTAATAAAATTAATTCGGAAGAGCGACATCTTATCTTGTGTATTGCGTAAAACTTCATGATTTTTTTAATTAGTTCAAAAATATTTATAGCTGTCACAGAAAACAAAATATTTTTTTTAGGTAAGAACTTTTGGTACGTTTGAAATTTTATAGAAAAGCAAAGCATATAAAAATATGCATTTTTCTAGAAAAAGTCCATGCTCCTTCAGCTTCTGATTTTGGATCTTGGAAGCGAGAAAAAAATCCTATATTTATTAAGTCAAGATAGAAATAGATCAATCGACTCTGGTCCAAAACTGCTGTTTCATACGCGCGATCTGATAATTACCACTCAGAAAACTTCAGAAACTTCTCTTTGACTTAGAATGAACGAACATTCTTCTTTGATCCAGAGAAATGTTCTTCAAATCGAAGAATTCTTTTTCTGATTGCGTTTTATAGAACTTGTAATAATAATTCTATATCCTTTGGCTGCTCTAACATTTTTAAACCCAGAATTTCATCATAAATTTGATTGTTCATTCATAACTTGGTGTTTTAATAATAAAATTGTAATATTTAAGCAAAAAAATTGATAAAAAACAAGCTTATTCTACATAAGCCAGGCTGCTAAAATATATTGACTAATTCTTCAGTGATTGCAGTTACTGATCAAGTAGTGAACTTTTCTTTACGATTGTTTATTTCAATACATAAAAAGGTATGAAAGAATTAAAATATTTTAAGAAATAAAAATAAATTGTATAGCAGCTACCTTTATTCATTTTTTTAGCGGAAATAAAGTAGGTGTGTGAATGATTCTTTTTTTTCCATTTTCAAGGAATAGTTTGTAGAAACATATATTTTGGTGGAGGTGACGTAGCCTATTTACAAGTTTCACGACATTAGCCTTCTAATAGTTTCGGTAGAGTTGAAAATGCTACACAATCCTGTTATTTTATTAAACTTTTATATTGAGCCGATTCAAATCCTCTCACCTTGTGATAATTAATATATTCATCTCTACATAAACTAATATATTTTTACTGATTGTAAATAATATTAAGTTCTCCACCATCAATTTAGTAAATATTCCTGCTACTTGAATAAGCATTGTTTACTGAGTTTTATTGATTTACCTTTACTCTAATTATATTCGTAAATTTCACTAGTGATCAGTAAAATTTCACTAGTACAGCCGTTTTTCTAATTATTTTAAAAACCATAAAAATATGCAAACAAGATTTTAACATTCATACATTGAACAGTTGAAAGAGTGAAAAGAAGAGAAATCCACGCGACCATTTTCAATGCTATGAATTGGAGAATGAATAAAAAAATTTATAAATTTTCACAATTATATCATTTCAAGCAATTTCAAGCTAGAAAAATTAATGTTTACATGAAAATTTTACAAAAATCGTTTTAAATATTCTCTTAGAAATTTGTTTTGAAGAAATCATTTAAAAATTTTTCAGAAGTCTAATAATAATTTTATTATCATGGAATTCAAACAAAACTCAAACAAAAATTGTTAGTTTTTCTAAGAATTTTCATACAAATCTTGTAGTCATTTTGAACCTTTCAAAATGCTTAAAAAGCTTATGAATGTTATGTTTGAAATCTAAAAAAATCCACATGGTCTTTTGAATCGTTTGAAATAGTTTTACGCCTTACATTATTTTGGAAGCAATTCTTCGTACTTTCTTAAAACTTTGAAGATCCTTAAAAAGCTTCAAAATTTTATTTCAGAATCTTCAAAAATCTAGATTTTTATTTTTCGAAATCTTCTCCTGTTTTGAAATTTACATTAAGTTTGGATCTTCTCAAAACCTGGACATATCTCTTAAACTATCTCAAATTCTTTCTAAATTATTAACTGTTTAAATATTATTTCTGCAAAAAGATTCGACAGACTTCACTCATATAATAAAAATTCGTTGAACAGAACAATTCAAATTGTAATGTTCCAACTTTATATTTAAGACTGTGAAATATTAACGATTCAAGGCTTTCTATTTCAAATAATTCAGTTTAAAATGGTTCAGTTTTCTAATATTTGATTTATAATTGCTCGTTTCAAATGAAAATTGGAATATTGCTAAACATTGAAAAAATGGCATCCTTAATTTAAAATGTTAGAATTAAATGGTTGAAAATGGAATATATTAGATTGAAACAATACTTGAATAGGATTTGGAATCGAATGAGAGCGTTTAGCTCAGAATATATTAATTTGAAATTATTCAAAAATAAGTATATGGAGTATATCAAGTATATGGAGATTCCTTGAAGCAAGAAGATGTATACATTAAGAAGCTTATATGGAAAAATTTGACTAACTCATTATTTAATCAAAAGGCAGAGTCAATTGAGGACTTACAAAGAATGTTCAGCAAACTGAATACAAGCAGGAAAAACATGAACTTGAAAATTGAATTGAATTAAACAAAAGTTTTGACGGTTTGAGAAAAGGGTGAGAAAAAAAGATGCAACATTGTCCTAAATGATAAGAGACAAGAACAAGTTGATATGTGAGTACATGTATCTGGGTAGCCTATTCACTAGTGACGAAAAGCTAGATGGGGAGTCAGATAAGCGCATAAACGAGGGTAAGAAGGTTATCAGCAGAACAGGGCCCATCAACAGAAGTAAAAATATATCAAATAGAGCAATACATAATGATACAACGGACAACATAATTCTATATTTATAGTAACTGGACTGTACGGTAGCGAGACGTGGACCTATCAAGAAAAGGATAAGAGAAAAATTAACTAAAGGAATGTGGTGTGGAGGAGACATTAAATGACATTTGTGAAAGAAGTTTCCTAAGATATTTTGGGCATGCTGAGAGAATTAAACATAAACTACTAACGAAACAAGTGCATCAAGAGAAACACAAGAGCTGGCATCAAAAAATGCATGGACGTGAAGGAATCTAGAGAAGTATGCCAATACAGAAGAGTGTGGCGACAAATAGTTTATAAGAAGAGTCTAAGTATAGTGAATAACGTCTGAAACAAAAGACCTTGGATACAAATCTCCCTGAGTGGGGAGCCTCACATGATAAGATTGTGAGGCTCTTCACTTGGGGTCCTCTCCAGAGAGATTGAGCAGCAACCTGGGTCGGAGGAGTTTCGCGGAACGAATTTATTATTTAGATGAATAAGACTGGAATTCTAGATCAATCTAAAAATGCACACCCCCTTCCCCACAATAATCCCTAAAGAATTTCTTAAGTTTTGCTGACTTTAGAAGTTGCAAAAAATATTTTTTATGCTGTGAAAATCATGATACTGGATCTCTAATTTTATTTCTTTCAGGTCTTCAATGTTCAATTCCATAAATATTTTTTTTACCTGGGGGAATGGGATTAATCTTGACAGAAGTGTGAAATTTATAATAGTCTTAACAGTTCACAATGGAACATATTATAAGGGTCTATAAATGAAAATAAATAGAATCAATAGCAGTATTAGTCTCTGAACTTTTGTAAAATTTCAAAACTTGTATTAAAACTTTGTTAATTTTTCCTTATTTCGTACCAACTAAAAATTTGTACATAAAATTTCGACTTTGTATGATATCTTAAATACATTATGTCACATAGCTAATTCAAAGATGTTAAAATCGTTGAATTGGGTTTTCTCCGTGTAGCAATGAACATATATTCTACGCAACTTATTATTATTGAAAAGTCGTGCCGGCGCCTGGATGTAAATAATCCTGTTTGTCAATGATAAGATAATGGCTAGTATCTGTGCGAGTCAGACATTCAACATTTTCTTAGTTATAGCTGAATAATTTCGACAAAAATCAGTTCACTGTCAACGGCAAAATGAGATATTTTATTTTTGCTCTGATCTTCACTCTTGTGACATTTCTTCATTTTGTTCGTAAGTAGAATATAATATAAAATGATCTAATATGATATGATATTGTATGATATGTTATGGCATGGTATTATATGATATGATAATATATAATATAATACCGAATTCATCAGTATATGGAAGAGCTTACACATCAGAAAAAAATGCAGCTATTAGTTCTGAAATTGCGGTGCACGAAGCCACGTCTATCATATGGTCATATATCAAAATATCGTCAAACTCTATATATCAAAATTATTTTTATAACACACACATACCAAAATATATTTTATGAAATTGCTTCTAGAGTAGAAGAAGTAATCTTCAAAACGGCTTTAAAATAAAAATTGTTAATAATTATTGTGGCTGAGACCCAACGTGCCAATACATAAGATGCGCGTTTTACACATTCTCGGAAAAAAAAGTTTTTGAACAATCCACGCAGGCTATATGGACCGCGATGCGTGAGTCTTTCGACTGTTGCTATGATCAGACGGTAGCGCTCCGGGTTTGTAACCGGAAGGTCTGGGTTCACAAATTGTGGAAAAAAAAATGAAAAAGTAGAATCATTCGTCACTTTTGATCATGATTTTATGACAATTTTCTGAAATATTATAAGATTATCAATTTTTCACTGGATTTTTCTGAAAATACTATATTCTTCATCAAATTCACTTGAATATTAATTTAGTTCTTTAAATGAGAAAATGTAGGCGAACCTGAACCTATGTTTTAACCATGGTATAGATATCTAAGCCTAGAATAGACGTGGTTTCTTCTCCCGAGCCAAGAAAAGACTTGGGTTCTTCGGGAATTGTGCCACGTGAGAGAAGTGTTTTTTTTTCTTCAATAAAAGGAAAAGGAATACGCTCGATTAATTAGTTTGATAAATATATATTTTTTCAATAGAGAAATCAATCAATACTTTTGGAACATCAGAAAAAAAGCCAATTAGGAGGGCTTATTATTGCCTCTATATAATGAGCATTAAAAAAGCAACATAACAATAATAAGAGTAATAATTATTATATTACATGACTAACAAATGTCTTTGTCTTTCTTTATTCCTCTGAAATATGATTTTCTTTCTTCATCAAGCAAAATAAACATTTGTTAAACTACTAATTCAGTGAACTCATTTCTTTGATCAAACAACTCCTATATTTAGATCTTTTTCTGCTATTCGTACTTGGGCTTTTTTTATTCCACACCTACGATTAATTTTAACACAAATATATAAAATATCAATACTCGTATTTAGATGGTGAACATTTTTCACATGTAAGGTTTTTGGTGGGATATAATAGATATACTTCACGAAAAAACAATTTGTGAATATACGCGATATCTTCGCTTGTTTAAGATTCATCTGATAACAGTACTGACTTAGCCACTAAATTTAAGAAAGGACCATTGTGATATTAGTGTGATAAGGAGAAAATTTGGAATGGAAAAAAATCAATTTTTTTTGTAACATTAAGATTATATCTCTAGTATTATTTTAAGAAAGAAAGGTGGTTGTAATTATAGTCATTGCTTTAATCAGTTCTATGAAAGAAACTGAGCTGTTTTTAGAAAAACACATTCATAATTATGTTGTGTCATCTGGTACTCAAGTTTGAATTTATGCTACATGAAGCACTTTTCACTGCGTTTATCCTGAGTATAAAGAAAGTTATAAAAAATCAAACTCCGGGTAAGTGTGGTATAATAAGAATAATAACACTATCCTATGTGATTTCATCACCTGAAAATTCCTGTTAATTTTCTATAGATTTTTAAAAGCTGATTCCGTACTTGGCAACGAAAATGCTCCATCACGTCAACATTTTTACTAGGGCTGAAAGCTTGACTGAGCCTTCGAATAAATTCAGATCAGGAATAATAATATATTACAAAAAAGAGGTTTAACCCCGTTTTTCTCAAAAGTTTGAGGCGATAAAGCATTTTTGTCATCAAATTCGGAATCAGTGTCCTAAAAACTATCGGCAATTACCGGAAACAATCAAAAGAAAAAAAGTGAGTTTTGCAATTGGTAGATAATGGTTCTAGAAATGAATTGACACATACAAATAATTTTAAAACACATTTAGAAATAATGAATACAACTTGAGGGGCAATTTTTGACATACAATTTGGATCTTCAAATTTGGTTGAATTTAAACACATGTTCATTCATATTTTTACAAGCTATACAAAATTGGAATAAACCGTACAAAGAAAAACGTAGATCCACAAAATTAAACCGATTCGGTGTTTAGAATTGCAACAAAAATGAGCCAACTGTTTTTCGGTGTATATTTTGAAATCAATTAATGTTTTATTGATTGTTACAACTGTATGATCTTGAAAAATTTACATATTAGTCGTTTACACATAGCAGGCTTACTCGTAATGATCGAAAACCTGAAGTTGTTGTAGCAATGTTTACATACTACCAAATAAAATAGAAAATATTTCTTCACGCATATGTAGGCTCATTACCAAATTTTGTGGTAATTTTTGGGTCGTTAAATGAATTCGTTACAAAAAATCTCTACAATATTTTTTCTTACAGAACCAAGTGATCAAGGGCCACCCGCAGAACTAACTCATGAAGGATTTCGATATATTTTACCAGCTGGTCATCAGTTTGTTCATAGTGAACGTGAAAAATTTAGATTTGCTCCAGGTGACTAAAAAACAAAAATACAATCGAAAACATATATTAGTGAATGTTCTCCCAAGGAGGCCCGGATGCGTATAATTGAGCAGCGATTAATACATATGTATTAGATTCAATTAGCTGATTTTCCTGAAATGGTAAATTTAGCTTAAAGTTTCGAGAAAAGCCCCATGATTATAGATATTCAGAGTACTTTCCTGGAAAGTAGATCGTTAATTTTGTCAAGTTATAGTGCTATAGAAAATTAAATTTGCACTAAAATTTACATTTTTGCAGGAGATCAGTACAAAAAAGTTAATGCAGAAAACAGTCTTGTCTTGATTCAAACCATTTGAAAAATATTTTACGGAATGTTTCTAATTATTAATGATGTATTTGTTTTGAACAAAACTTTTTTGAAGAATTATCGAACAACTTTTTAAAAAAGTATCGTGGATACTTATAATCAGGGGGTTTTTCTCAAAGCATCAAGTCAAAGTTACCCTTCAGACCTCGCAGTGTCTGATGAGGTTTAGTGCCAGCTGAATTAGGCTTTCACAAAATAGAGCTTACTCGAAGAAAGATGCCTAGAGGTACACATTAGCCGACCTCGCTTAAATTCGTAGCATAAACGTAATTTTTTTGTTACCATTGGAAACTTATTGGCACTCAGAAAAAAATTTGAAATTTTACTTCATTGGTAAATAAATAATAGAATAAATTTGATAGCAATTGATAGTAAAGTTTGCAAGATATTCATAGGGTGATTGTTTTTAATATTTGAAACGATGTGTAGCTGTATTTTTCTTACAGTACCTATACCATCAACAAGACGACCGGATTTTATGGAGACTGGCATTCGAGACGGTGATGAATTGCATGACCCAGAAGGATCTTCAGTTGGAATTTTCTATGGTGAAACAGTTTATTCAGGCTATCCAACTCCCATATACGAAAGCGGTTCCGGAAGCGAAGAAAGCCCAACCCACATTGACGGTTTGTATATATGAATCATGATTCTCAGCTTTTCACGTAAAAGGGACAGCGTGTACTTCATACACATATTCTTCGCCGGATTAAAGAAGGGCGTGTAAAATTTTGTCCCTAAGAGTGGGAAGATTCCTGGTCATTCAAAAATGGGGTAACGAATTTCATCGTTTCCGAAGTACACTTTCATACAACATTTAATTGCGCAAAGGACCCCACACCAAATGTACAGAGAAAAGCCTTATGATAAAAATTTCTAATAAAAATGTTTTCTGACTAGCGCGAGACGTTGAGCGGCTAGTGAATTTAGACATAAATCGTTTCTGAAATAATCACTCGATTAGGCCTGGAGGTTCAACATTACGGATACTCCACTCGATAAACAAAATGCTACAAATTAAAACTAATGATTTTTGCAACGTTTCAACCAAAAATTAATATCCTTTTTGTTCATAGAAATCTTAACTGTTTTCATTGATACAAAAACATATTTTTTGTAAATGTGTCAAAAATGGTGTAAGGTGCAAAATGTTGTATTTGATGAAATATATAGGCAATGGAATTTCGTATTGGAATATGCTATAAAACATGTAAAATACGTAACCTCATTTTCAAATGACCAGGGGACTTCCGACTTCATGCAAAGTAATTTTACATGTCTTTCTTCTATCTGGTATCCTGATTATTATTAGTAGACTCATAATTCAGTATAATAAAAAATAATCAATGACTATATTTTTTCTACTCGAGCAGTTCCCATACGGATGATCACACCTGAACATGGTTTTACGGCGCGCCGCCGGGGAAAAGAAATTGCAATATATCTTCACGGAAGGTGGCATAAGTGGAATCCGCAGAGATAGGCACATACATCTCCTTGTCCAGTGGGTTATTTAAAAAGCAAAATACAATCTAAAGAAAGTGCATAATAGAATTTAGCCTAATACAACTTTGATGAATGATAGCTCATCTTCTCAGAACAAAAATTTTATAGAACTTTATCTTTTTCAGTTTTCATTGATAAATAATAAGCAAATATAATTACTTGTTCCTAAAATGTTCTTTTTCAAATTTTTTTTTGATTTGATGCGTGAGAGGTTTAGTTTCAAAAATTCAATAAGGTCCACCTTTCAAAAATATTTTTTCCGAGAAAATAAGCGTTCATTTATCAAAGCATTATTTTTTCAAACTTCGTGTGAAGCGACAAGCAAAAATGTTATGTCAAAAACAAAATTTCCTGAAAGAAAAGTTTCACTAGGTTGTGAATTCTTACCAGATAAAAATTTTTTTTCTTGTTCAAAAAAGACGTGTTAATATTTGATTCTCTTCAATTATTATTGCGATATAATTGTTTTGGACTAATATCAAATTTTTTTAGTGCAGTGAGAAAAAAGAATATAGCTTCGCACTGATACTGTCATATTAAATTACAACTATATTTTTCAATAGCTTACATAACAATCTTAATATTTTTTTACTTCATTCAGTAAAGCATAATAGATAAGACCTAATAAGAATTGAAGTAATACATATATTCTCTTCCTATCAGATAAAAATAATGAAGTTCGTCCGCTCACGCCAACAAAATGAGGATGATGGCGCCTAAAAACATTGGGTTAAAATAAAAAAATGAGAAACAATGTTAAATTAACATAAAAAATAAAAAGATTTAGCATTGACCCGGATTGTTTTTTTATAGCCACGTTCTTGAAATTTCTCTTATATAAAGCCAACTTCAAGCATACCTGTATCTTGACCTAGGAGACTATGGTTTCGATCCTTTGCGTAAACACGTAAAACCTGAACACTTCCTACTGAAATAAGTTGCTCTCCTTCTACGCAGTCCCTTCATCTTCATTTGCACATCAGCAAATTTTATTCCGTCCTTCCTACCACCAACATATAATCATTAGTAGCTATATTGCTTTGAGGATTTCAGATCGCAGTGGATTTTTCGTCCACCTTTGGGCTTTCTTGCCGCATGCTAATCGTCATTTCTCTGCATTATCTGTCATACTCCTACCAACCCGATCATGAAATAATGGTCAGGTGGAAATAGCACATCAACCCCTCCGTCCCCATCTTTTCAGCTTCCTGATGCAGGGGGACCATTTTCCTGCTCGTGACATTTTAATTCATGTATTGCAATTATTCACATTTTTTTATACATAGTTGTGTTTCTGTAGGTCAGTGAGATATTTGTTCGACTTTTAGCTGAGTTCATTCTTATAAGTTACATGGTTTTTGGAGTAATCTTAACTTTTCTAGACCTCTAAGATCTGGTTTCTGGAATCAATTGATATTCTGAGAACTTTGTGATATGCTTCTTTAGAACAATACATCGCATCTTAGGATTACAGAAACGTGTACTCATATGAGAAACGCATTTCTTTGTTTCCAAGAAGTATTGAGTCAAATTTAGGAAAAGCTTCTTTGAACTCAAAAATCATATCTTCCAATGACGGAAAACTTTCACTTGAGTCTATGGACTTTAATTTATTTGAAGGAAATATTTACTTTAATTAAAATGATATTTTACTATATCAACTACAGAATTTTCAAAAACAAATGCCTCTTTTGTTCCAAACAATAACGACTGTCCTCAAATGGATCATAATTTGCAGTAATAATTAGAGGCTTTTGGTTCAAACAGAAACGTTTATTTGTATTGGAGAAATATTTTATAGAGCATGATATTTCTGCTTTCAGATATTTCACCTGGACACAATTATTCCCGAAAGCCCCTCCCTTCTTTCTGCTCCAAATGCACTGAAATTTTGCAAATCAATCCCTTGAAATGCCCTATCCTCATTTCAAGTCGATTTATTACAGTCTCATTCAGACGTTCCCGCTACTCCTTTCTCGTTCTGCCTCTGGGCGCGCTGCTATATTCACTTTATCTGTATAAAATTGAATCATCATTCTCCCTCCCTTCATCTTCTCAACATGGCCAAACCATTTCAAAGAAGTTCCTGCCACTCTTGTAAAGGGCATTTTCTTGACACCAAATTCATCAAAAATCCACTCACTGCTATCTTTGTCCATTGTCGTCTTATCGCATACACTGTTAGAAATATCCATGGCGATTTATTTAATCAATGTGATAAAAGCAATATGAATATACGTGTAGCAAATTCAATATCCCATCATATCCACAAGTCCAGGACCATCAGGAATGCCAGTAATCTTCCTTTCATAGAGATTAATCTTGACGTACTCGTCCAATCTGAAGTCCATATCAATCTCCTATGTGTACTTCTTGAGAATATTTAAATCAACTTGAAGTTTTCTTGCATCAGAAGCATTATTGATCTTCAGGTCATCCATATGAAATGCATGAGTGCCTTATGCTCCCAATAACTCGAGTCGTCGCAGAGATATTCAGAGAAATTTGTTGGTGCGAGAGACAGAGGCAGAAGTGTGATGCAAAAAGACCAGAGGGCACCTGTTATTGTCCTAAAAGACGTTTCTCTAATAGGTGACGCTGTTCGTTATCACACGATCTTTGGGTTGGACAAGTCGCTTTTTTCGGTTAGAGTACAGTGCGTCCTCACACCAGCCACTGCGGAATGGGCGTTTCGAACTTCAAATATTGAATGAATATGCGGGCCAGATGTTGGTGTGTAGAAGTAAGCTTCTTACTTGCAGCGGGAAAGTTTTGCGTGCCCCTGAGTAATTTCTTCACCTTTTCAGCTGTGAATGATGGATATTCCTCCTTAGATGTTATGAGGTTGTCGCAAAACTCGTTGAAGCGCATGATATTATTAGTATTTTCTTTTGACTTCAGTATTTTCGGGCTCTTGTATATCTCTCTACAAAAAGTCTCAACCTTGTAGGGGTTGTGTTGATTTTTGACAGAAACACTGTTATCGCTGAAGATACGCGATGGGTCAGCGATAAACTGTTGCTTCTCCCTAAGCCATCTCTTCCTCTTCTGCATTCTCCTCCTTTCGTTAGATATCTCACTTATTTTGTCAACAATATGCTACTTAATTGTCAGTAGCTTTGACTTGTTCAGTGTGTGATGCTGGAACCTCAGATCTTGGTTGAACATTTGAATCCTTTCCGTGAACGGTCTACCAGATGTAATGTAGTCAATCACACACTGAACATAGGACGCATTCTGTTTTGCCCATCCAATCTTCTTGATTAGTTGATGCAAGCGTCTTTTGGTCTTTTGATCCTACATTGGCCTTAGCCTTCGATTTGAATCAGCAGAAGCTCTCGCATCACCATTAACTGAACAACTGATGGTCCAGGGGCAGACTCTTGCGAGATATCTCGAAAGGGTTCGTTCATCCTTGTAGAGCCCCGCGTGTAAGGATGAGGCTGCATACTCAGAGAGGTCGCGTGGAATCCCAGAGTCACCGTTTAAGACACCTCACCCAGGTGCCATTCAGCTTTCGGCACCGTTGTTACGCCTCCGCTTAGGGGTTATTTCTTCGGGACCGTCCCTGGACAATTGTTCGCGACTGCTTATTAATTATTGTAACCATATTCATCAGAAACCCTCGATACAGGGACCCTCTATTCGCAACTCGAAGACGCGTTCTGTGGCTTTGTCAAAGGCCCTTCAGTTCTATTCCAAAGAAATCGAAATCGAAAGCGAATGTATATAGATACCATAAAACACTGACTGCGTCCCGAACGTGCAAGGCATTCAAAGGAGCTTCGGAAAGATGATACTTTTAAGCAAATGAATAATATACTTCAGATTGAAAAGAAAGGAGAGAAAATTATATTTAATAATACTCAGTATTCCCACGCGTACTATTAGTAATAGTAGTATAGTAATATAGTTTTCTTCAATTTATTTCTGCATTTTTCCTAGCATATATTTATGTTTCAAAAATATCAGGCGTTTGGTTGTAACATTTTTGGTTGTAAAGGCAAAAGTGATAGGAATATTCTTGTCATGTAATACAGCTTTCCTTTGTCTATTTTTTTAAACTTCCTCAGAAACAAATAGAAAATTTTATCTAACCCTTGATGAATTGAAATGTCGATTATGCATTAATTTACTTTATTTCTTCAATTGTCATAATGAAACTGATGGATAAGACTGTCATCTGCTGCATTTTCAGTGTTCGAATGCATTTATGTCGTGATTTTTTTTCATTAGGTTATGTGAACTGAACAATTTATCATAACCCGTGCAGAAATCGCCAAGTTTCTTCCCGGTTCCAGACTTGGGCCAGGCTGGGGGCCCCTAGCCTGGATCTAGCTCGAATTTTGCAATGGCTCGAGCTTGGGCCCAGCTAGTGTCACAGTTCCAAAAATTGACGACAGATGGCGTAGTACTATTCTCTTTGTTTCCTTATTACTTGCGAGTGTTGAGTGTAAATCTTTACAAAGTGGCAAATTTGGTATAAATAAAAATTCGTAAAGTATCTTAATCAGTAATTTGAGTGATAGTTTGAGCCAAACTGAACTTATAAATTTTGTGTGAGTGATTGAGAATAGTAGTGATGCTGCTGATTGATGATGGTCGATGAACAAAATACAAATCATCATTGAAGTTAAATTGATAAAAATGCCTCAAATAAAAAGCACTCTAAAGTACCAGAGGCATCGAGCACTCGTCAGTATCCCATATTTACGCGGTGAAAGTGCAAGTAAGTTCTCATATTAATTCTAAATAATATTTTTACATTAAGATTACACGTAACTTCTAACCTCAAATTGAGACAACTTTTTCGTCGAATTATCAAGTGTAAAAATGTTGTTAATTTATGTAATGATGTTTAAGACTTAGATTTATAAAACAAATATGGCGGACGTAAATTAAAAAATTATGGTATATAGATGATGATGACGCAGAAAGGTGGTAGAAATTTAGGACGCGCAAATCGAATGAGTGACTTTTTGAATTGACGTTTTCATTTTTTTTCGATTTTTAAATATTACATATTCATTTGTTAACTTTAAATTTGAATAAAAAAATTCCTCCTTAATTTCGACTTTTAATTTTAAAATTAAAAATTGCTAGGAATCGATAATAAACTAGGGCCAAGCCTGGGCCAAGCTTGGGCCAAGCTGGGCGATCGAGCCTGGCCCTGGCCAGATTTGGCGTTTCATTCAAGCTTGGCCCAGGCTAGATCGCCAGGCCAGGGCCTAGTTTTGCCAAGCCTGGGCCCTGTTTGGGCCATGACCAAATTTCTACACGGGAAAGCTAAACTACAACAATTGTCGTATTTCTAAATTTTTTAAAAATTTTGTAGAAAAAGTTCACTTATTTAGCGTTTCCGGGTATAGATAATTTTTTATCTGAATTATTCCTATTCCTCTCAAGAATTATATTCTTTGCAGGATCGTTTCTTTTCGTCTCAATGATAATGTTATTACTCAAGAAATTTCCATTTGGGAACATATAGTAATAATTATACTGGTACTCATCGATTCTTGGTATAAAATCACTCTTTTTTGCCTTTTTCAACTTATGGTGTTCTTTTTCTCGGCACGGTACAACTCTTATAATAAGAATAAGTTATTTTGTTGGAAAGGAAAACCTTACGAGTAAAAGAAGTTCAATCTGTGGATTCATTCATGAGAAGTTTTGAAGACAATGCTAATTATGCAGTTGAATCGCAAACTATTCTTCAGGTCAAAAGAAATGACTCTACAAAAAAGAAAGATTTTTTTTATTGGAAGCTGCGATATAAGTCTATTTTTTATAACAATTTTTGGCGGAAGACAACCTTTTGTGAAAATAACAATAATTTCAATGTTCAGGTGGCGCTGAGTCCACCTATGTTGAAATCATTTTCTGCGACTTAAAAAATATACAGCTTTAAATTGAGGGTTCTTCCTGCAAAATCATCTTTTCACAATCTTGTGTTCACCTTGTCGCCAAATATAGTGAATTGTTCTTAAAAAGATTTGATGTTTCTAAAGTCAAGAATAAAACATACTCTTCATATCTGATATAAAAGACAGGGACAAATATTACGCGATTGCTGGCTAATCATCAGAAATGTTTACCCGTGGAATGGAAATTTCATCAAACGTTAACATACGAGATTCGTCGCAAGCGTTAATTTCTTATTACATTTATAATCATTCACCCCCAAAGAAAATATTTTTCTTAATATGGCAAACAATTTTTCAAATCAATTTCCATTCAACAGGACAGATATTTCGTTCAGAATTTTGAAAAGATAACTATTATCTCACAATTTTAATATTATTATTGAATGCTATTTACTTAACGGATATAACTAGAGAAGAATTGGTCTGAATCATCAAATTGTAACCCACCAATCGGAAAATATTCATTCATGTTCTTGGTCCAGATTTGAAGATTGTGATTTGTATTTATATGATGAAGAAATTTAAATATTTACGCCGCACACTCTTATTTTTAGTCTCATTTTTATCAATATATTATCATTATCATTCCACGAAATATTTTCAGTGTTACTTGAATTATTATATTGGTACTTTATATTGTTACGGAGTTTTCCTTACACCTTACCCTTCTCCATCTCTTTTTGATTAGCCCATTATTTTCAGTCTATTTAATACATTATAAGAAAATATTTTTTTTTTAAAGAAAAGCTTTCTTAATATATTGAGAAATATTGTATATTTCGAAGGATTTCAAATATTTAAGGCTTTTAGGGTATTCTGAAGGTTTACAGTTAAAAAATATATATATTTCAATCATTTGAAGGTCTTCCGAAGGATTTATGGATATTTTTGATAATTTCAAGGAATTTTCAAGAATTTTAAAAACTTTAAAAGGATTTTAAGAGATTCTAAAGCGTATGAAATATTTGAGGGTATTTTAAAAGATTTTTAGGAATTCTTGATGCTTGTCAATAATTTGCAGGTATTCCAAATGATTTTCGATATTTTAAAGAATTTTGAAAACCCTCAAGGAATACTGAAGAACTTTCAAAACTTATAAGAGGTCGTGCACATAATACGTCACACGTTTTTTTTTGTTCATATCGTTGTATCCCTTTTGGCTTCAAAGTAAATTTATTATCGTCTTCATTCAAACGAAGGAAAAACGTCTGACGTATTATGTGCAGGCCCCCCAGGTGATTTTAAAATATTTCTGATGATTTGAAATATTTTAGGGATTTTAAATTTCTATAGGGTCATTAGGAATTCTCTAGAATTTCGGAAGATGTAGAACGATTTTCTATGACTCATACTTTTTTTTAAGTTAAGAGATTTCAGAATATTCCAAAGCGTTACTAGTAATTTTCATTTAGTTTCCATGATGTGATGGGTTTTCAAACAATTTAAAAGTATCAAGCGTGTTTTGAGAAATTGCAAGTCATTTCAAAGTGCTTTAAAAAGTTTTAAGGGATTGCAAACATTTTCAACGTATCAAGGACTATGCTGTTCAGTCAACTATATGATTTTTTTTATTCATTGTATTAAATTTGATTGAATTAAGTTGATTCAAAATATGCCTTTCACATTGTTATAAGGATTTGTTAAACTGCAATGTTATTCTTATGTATCAACTTCTCATTGATTTCTGAAGATTTTGTTTTAGCATTTTTATATTAATTCTGAACAATTTTTTCAAGGGGGGCATGTTATGTGAATGGGGAGTCGTGACAACTTAAATTTAAGCATAGGTGCTACCTATATTCATACATGACACATGGATACACCGATATATTTTCTTAGATACTCTTATTTCTGGCGATTTTCAAAAGTATTAGAAACCTTTCCTAGCCTGGTTCTAGCTTGCATTTTGCAATGGCTCCATTTTGGGCCTAGCTAGTGTCAAAGTTCCTAAAATTGATAACAAATGGCTTAATATTATTTTCTTTTTTTACACATTTCTTGCAAGTTTCAAGTGTAAAACTTTACAAAGTTGCAAATTTTCTAAAAATGAGAATTCTTCAAGTATCATAGACGGAAATTTGAGTAATATTCTGAGCTAAACTCAATTCATAAACTTTGCGCATGTGAGTGATTGAAATAGTGGTGATGGTGGTGATTGATGATGGTCGATGAAGAAAATATAAGTCATCATTGAAATTAAATTTATAAAAGTGCCTAAAGTAAAAGCACCCGTAAGAGTCCGAGGGCATCGAGCAATCGGCAGCAACCCATATCCTTGCGCTAAAAGTGCGAGTAAGTACTTATATTAATTATAAGCAATATTTTCACATTCAGATTGTACGTGAATTTTAACTTCAAACTGAGAAAACTTTTTCGTCGAATTATGAAATGTAAATATGTTGTTAATTTATGTGATGATGTTTAAAACTTCAAATCATAGAACAAATATAATGGACTTAAATTAGAAAATTATTGTTCATAGATTATTAGGACGCAAATGATAAGGAAGAATCAGAACCCGGCGAGATAATCAATGAAATACAATAATTTGCAAATTTGAACCACAAGTTATCAAAAATAAACTGGGGGCAAGCCTGGGCCAAGCTGGGTGATCAAGCCTGGCAATGTAACCAGGCCCTGGCCAGATTCGGCGTTTCATTCGATTTTTACCAGGCTAGATCGTCAGACTAGGGCCTAGTTTTGCCAAGCCTGAGCCAAGCCTGGGCCCGGCTTGGGCCATGACCACATTTCTGCACTGGAGTGGATGGGATATGGTATTTGATATGGGGTAGTATGTCAAAATTGAAATACAAGAATTAAATTTAACAACAATATCCATGTAGAGAATGAAATAAAAGCTTGTAACAACCTGCTACGTTTTTCTCTTCAATTGAAATACATTAGAAACAAATGGCAAACAGGGGGCCAAATCCCAAATGTGGTTACAGTTTTTTTGTTTTCACGACAGCCTAATATTAATATTAGTCATCATAATTAAACAAATTATTTCTAAAATAAAGATTGTTTTGTATAAATTTGAAACCACATTTTTTTGTAAATAATATATCTTCATTTGAAAGTTGAATTATGACACTTTTATGTTATTTAAATCAGGAAAAAATACGTAAGTAATCGTTACACAATTTTTATTCTCATTGCATGTTTTTATCGTGAACTGTTTCGTGTTTTTAGATCATACGTCATTACACAACGCGATACCTGAAAATGAGTTATATTCACGCAGAACCTTGAAAACGTGCGTTCTTACTAAGTAATTAATTGTCTATAAAAAAGACATTCTTGCTGTGAAGATATTTAGTTTAGAAATTTATTGAAGTATAAAAAAATTCTGAATTCATAAGGAGCTATTTTTATGGTATTTGCTGAAGAGCAATTAGTAACAAATCAGTAAAAATATATTAAATAAATAGACGACAGTCAGTATATTACTTTTAATTATTAAAATATATTTTTATTCGATTTTTTCAACTGGCAAATGGCATTCTATGATATTAGGTATCGAATCACCGACTGTCCTACATGGTCATATTCAGCCTTCTTATTTTTACTGTGAAGAAGATATATCGCTGAAATGTTGAATGTGATGGAAAATATATCAAACCACCATCGTATGTTCCATTTGAACTTGTATTTTATTTGAATAATAAAATTTATTTTATTTTTTAACATAGAATGTAATTGCGAATTGGGCTTTAGTACCTTTATTTTATATCAGCCAGGGTGCTGAAGCCCTGTTCTCAATTGCATTCGATATCAAAAATAAACTAAACTGCTACCGTGCTACATTGTAGTACTACCGGACCCGTTTGTTTCCGACAAGCTTTACGATGGTGGAAACCGTTTCGTGAAAATTTATGTCCTTAAAATTTTTAGTTGATGCACTGTATCATACACCTTCAAACTGTACATAGCTACACATATAGGATTAAATATAAAATTTCAGAAATTACATGCTCAATGCCACTTTTATCACCCACATGTATGCAAAATTTGAAATTTGTAATTAAAAAATGATTTTTTCTCAAAAACGGTTGAGGCGATGATTTTAAGTTTAAATAACAAAATTTTCTCTGACAATATAGAAAATCCCTCTAGTTAACAATTCTCATTTGAAGCAATTGAATCAATGGGGACATTGATAACATGTACGTACTCAAGTACTTGGTTAGCAGAAACTTAAGGAGAAAAAGAGGGACTTGAGGCGCCTTGTTCGTAGATTTTGAAGCAGCTTTTGACTCAGTGAATGGAAAAGTACTTTGGCAGGCAATGAAAAGGAGGGGAATAGAGGAAAAGTTGGTGGAGAGGAGGAAGTAAATTTTTACTGAAACGAAGATTAGGTTGAAGATAGGGGGGAAAAAGGGGGAGGTTTTCTGGACAGTATGAGTTCTATGGCAAGGGTGCCCGTTGAGTCCATTACTATTTAATATGCTTCTGGCAGACTTAGAGGAGAAGCTAACGGATAAAGGAAAAGGTGGGATGATTTTGGGTAATAGGTAACTATACTATCTAGCATACGCGGGCGACGTAGTTCTATCAGCGGACGATAAGAAGGGGATGAACCTAATGATAAGAATTTTCGAAGAGTATGTCGGAACAAAAAACTGACGGTGAACGTAAGGAAGACCAAGGTGATGTGCTTCAGAAATAGAAAGACTAAAATAGGTTCCGTTTGGAAGATGAACGGAGAAACAGTGGAAAGTGTGGAGGAGTTCTGTTACTTAGGTTTTTGGTTTGAGGCAGGAGGGGGAAACTTGGTGCAAGTGAGGAAAAGAAGCAAATGTGCGAGTAACGTAATGGACCAAGTATGGGGTATAGGAAAGAGAAGGTTCAATGACGATTGGAGGATGAGGGTTTGGTTGTTATATGTGTTGGTTTGTTCGGTGTTGTGTTATGGAGTGGAGGCCTGGAAATGGAAGGAACATAGGAAAGCAGAAATGGTAACTAGACAAATTGAGAGAGCCTGCAGGTTTGAACAGAAGCTGAAAAGGGGAGACGGGAGCAGAATAACACAAGTATGCTTGGACGAAGTTCGGAACAAGGAGAAGAGAGGCAATTTGGGGAACTTGAAATGAGAGGAAGAAGCAAAAAATAAGGTGGGTTTGTGATATACAAGAAGGGGTACTGGAGTGACAGGACATAGAGTAAAAGCTATTAATAAGACAATGAGAAAAAAGATGGACAAAGATTATGGATTCGAGGTACAATAGATGGTATATGATGGTAAAAGGGTTGACGGAACCAGAATATTTGCAAAACATGAAAAAGGAAGACAAATGGAATAGGGTGGTACGGTTTAGAATGGGAGAAGTAGTGAGAACTTGTAGATATTGGATGGATGAAGAGGACAATCTGTGCAGAGTATGTGGATATGAAGTGCAGTCATAGGGACATGTGTTGGAGAGGTGTACAGGAGAGGAAGATGGACAGTTGAGTGTGGATGAGTGTGTAAGATGGATTTTGGATGGTAATGGACAGGAAGTGACGAGGATGAAGAAACTGGAAGAAGTTAGAGAAAGCCAGGGAACAGGGCAGAGCCAAACGGGTAATCCTGTTACATCGGTAATGAAGTTAATAAAAATCATACAAAGTCAGTAATCCCAGATTTTCGCTCGTTTCTTTTTAAATACCAGAAGGTGGCGGCAGCGTCGATTAGCGTGAAGAAATATATTTTTTTCATTAAAAAATAATCAAGGACATCTATGAAATGAAGTTTTTTTATAAGTGCGTGGAAAATGCTGATCCGAACGTCTGTCCAGCAAGTGCAAAGTGACAGATTTCCCAATATCATCAAGTTTGGAAATTGTCATTGTTTCAACAGTTTACAATGTAACATATTATTAGGGTCCAATTTGAATAAAAATAAATAGAATAGCAGTACTTATTTTTGAACTTTTGTGATTTTTCAAAACCTTTATTGAAATTTTTTTCATTTTTACGTATTTCTTACCTACTGAAAACTTTTACATAAAGTTTCCACTCTGTATGGCATCTTAGAAACAAGACGACACATAGCTAGTTCAAAGATGGGTAAGTCGTTGAATAGACGTTCCTCGGTATGGCAATAAACATACGTTTTACGCAACTCATCATTGTCGAAACACTATTTGACTGCCTACGTGCAAGTAATTCTCTTCGTCAATGATAAGATAATGGCTAGTATATATGCAAGTAAGACATTTAACATTTTCTCAGTTGCGGCCCGAAGATTTCGTTTAAAATTAGTTCCCTGTCCCTGGCGAAATGAGATATTTTATTTTTACGCTTCTCTTGACTCTTGTGTCATTTCTGTATTCTGTTCGTAAGTAGAATATAATGTAATATTATATAATATGATATATTATGATATGGTATTATAAATGATATGGTATGGTAAGATATAATATATCTTCAAACTTTATATATCAAGTGTATTCTAGTAACATGCACACAACACACATACACATACACAGTTTATAATATTTATTCAAGAGCCGCCGATATAATTTTTAAAGCGCGTTTGGAAGAAAAAGTTTCAACAATTATTGTGGAATAATTCAATAAAAAGTCTTTAGAAGATTCATAGGAATTAGATTGGAGATATTGAGTACATATGAGTAACTGCATTACCTGAACCAGAGATCGAGTTCGGGAAAATTCAGGGCTATTCGAAGAACGTTTAATACGCAAGTGCTACAGCGCATTCGCAGTTTCTCGGTTCAGACAGAATTGGTCGTAATAATAAGTAAGGAGGGATTATCAAGCTAAAAATATTCTAAAATGTTAGGATGCGCCTTTCATACATTCTAAAAAAAAACGTTTCTGAAAAATTCATCAATGCTATATGGATCGCGATGCAAAACTCTTTCGACTGCCGGATAGATCATACGGTAGCACTCTGAATTCATAACCAGGAGATCTGGGCTCACAAATTATGAAAAAATTGTAAATACATTTTTTTCCCTATTTTTTATCGTGTTTTTATGGCATTTTTATAAAATATTATAAAATTATGAATTTTTCACTGGATTCTTGAACGATTTTCATTTTTTGATATCACATCTTTGATTAATTTTGACACAAATAAATAATAATACTCATATTTACATAGCGGGACATTTTAACACTCAGTGTTTTGGTGGAATATATTATATGCTTCACGAAAAAACAATTTGTGTACTTAGTCGACAGTTCCGCTTGCCTAAGAGTGATATGATAATTTTACTGACTTAGCGACTGAATTTTTATTATTATTTTTAGTGACAAATTAGGACAGGGTGGTACAATAACTCCCGGTACAATAACTCTTGAATGTTTTTCTTCATTTTTGATAGATTTTGGGAGGCTGATTCTGAACTTGACAACGAAAGTGCTTCATCACGTCAAGATTTTGAGAAAAAGGGCGTTACATGGTCTAAAAAATGCACCTTTGGCTATACCTGAGTGTCTGTAAAAAATGGTAGAAGGAGGTTCTAGAATTTTCCAAGCTCTGGTCGCGCCAAAGATCCAATAGAAAGTAGAATATACGGGCTATAGTTTCAAAACAACAGGGTAAAAAGGTCGACGAAATGTTTTTTTATATGTTTGACTGCCTGCAAAAAATTAACGAAAAGCGATAGATCTTTTTACCAGGGCTTGAATAAAAGCTTGATTGAACCTTAAACTACATACAAATAATGACAAGCTGGAGGCTTGACTGTAGTCGAAGGTTCAGTTAAGCTTCCATTTAAGCCAGGCCTGCCCAAGCTGGGGAAAACTGCTCATTTGCCAGATGGGAATTTAACACCACCACCGACCTCTAGTCATTCAACTTCACGAGAGCGACCACCCCGCAAGCCCCTTGACCTGTGAAGAGGGACGTGGTGGTGGAACTCGAACATGTGGTGAATGAGCAGTTTTCCCCAGCTTGGGCAGGCCTGATTTAAGCCTTTGTTGAAGGTTTCATCGCTTTTCAATAATTTTTTGTAGGCACGAAAAAAATGTAAAAGGAGTTTCTCTGAACTCTTAAACCCGCTTTTCTCAAAAGTTTGACACGATGTAGCATTTTTGATGCCGGATTCGGTAAAAACGACCAGAATCAATAAGAAGGAACAAAAGTGATTTTTGTAATTGTCAAAAAATAGTTTGAGAAATAAATGTACACATACAAATAATTTTTTTATGAATTTTTCAATAATGAAGACAATATAAAAGGTAATTTTTTGAATATAACTTGAATCTTAAAATTTGATTCAATTTTTGTATAATTGTTATTAATAATTTCATAAGCTATACAAAAATGGAATAAGCCATTTATTTTAAGAATTAGTGAATGTTCCATTGGCTGGTGAAAATGTGAAATTTTGTAAAATTTATATTTGATTTTGTTACACACATCACGCTTGCCCGTCATAACGGAAAACCTGGGATTGTAGCAATGTTGAAGCACTGCCATGCTAAATCAAAATTATTTCTTCATGCATAAGTTGGCCCATCAGAGAACTTTTGGAGAATTCTAGGCTCATCACACAAATTTGATTTTTTCTAAACTTCTATATTTTTCCTTACAGAATCAAGTCATCGGGGGTCACCCGTAAGACGAATAACTATAGATGGAGAATCTTTTACTTTACCCCCTGGTCATATCTTTGCTGTTCAGAATGGAGTGTTTGGATATACTCGAGGTGATCTGAGAACCAAAATACAATTGAAAATGTAACCTTGGCTTCAAATTTCAAAAAAGCTCCGTGATTATGAATATTCAGAGTAGTTTTCTAAAAAGTAGATCTCAATAAAGTTAAATTATAGCGTTATAAGAAACTTAATTTACACTAAAATTGATACGTTTGCAGGTAAATATCTCAGCACACATAGATGTTGTTTATAACGATATTTTTTCAAAAACATTAAATTGTACAAAAAAAAGTATACACAAATAACTCTCGTGTCCTGGTTCAAACCTTCTAGAAAATATTTTACAGAATCTTTATTCTTATAAAGGACGTATTCATTTAAAAAATATATTTTTGAACAATGATCGACCAAATTATCAAAAAGGTTTCTCAGATATTTATAATCTGGGGTATTTTCTGGGAATTTTAAGTCAAAGTTTCCCTCTAGACCTACCAGTGCCTGAATACGTTCAGTGTCGGCTATATTGGTAACCTTGACCCACCCGCAATCCTAAATTTGAGTGATGATTGTCAGCTTTTTAAGTGGAGGAGGAAGTGAAAGTTTTAAAGCCCCCCAACCAAAACCTTCTTCTAATAACGCTCCTGGGGTCTTTTATAAAATAAAGTTTACTCGAAGTAAAGGTTCCTAGAGGCACATTTTAGCCAACGTTGCTCAAATTTGTAGTATATACATAATTTTTTAGAACAAACAAAAGCATTGTCGGAATTGAGTGAAAAATTTATAATTTAATTCCTCGGACAATGATTAGTATTTGCAATTGATAGTTCAATTCGGTAAATATCTATGAGTAGAATTTTTCTTTCATTTTTTAAACGATTAGTAACTGTATTTTTCTCACAAAAAATACAGCAACAGGCTCAACAAGTTCACAACTGCCCGCCCGTTCATCAATACCACAATCGGATATTGTGCAGGCCGGCATCAGAGACAATGATGAAAGGTGTGACCTAATAGGATATCCAGTTGGAGTATTCTTTGGTGAAAAGATTTACAAAAAACAAGAATCTCGCCCACACGGTAATTTAAAAACTAATTCACATTCTGAAACAATGTTATAGGAAATTCTGCCTGAATAATTAGTTTTTTGCCTAATTATGCAGGGCCCTTAGAACGGATTCAAAGGTGTTTTGGATGTGTACAACCCCCACCCTCACCTTCTATCCAAGGTCTGTATATGAATGATAATTTTTAGCTCTTCAAGTGGGAAGGAGAGTGTGAACATTACATTCTCTGTCGAACCTTTCTCTCCTTTCGAACATTTTGGACAAATGAGCTGCCGGATTGAATAAGGGCACGTAAAATTATATGGCTGGGAGTGTGAAAACCCCTGGCCATTTGAAAATGAGACTATGAATTTCATCTTTCTCAAATTGTACTCTAATACAAAATTCCATTGCGCAAATTTTTCTGGGAATAAGGTACTTTATGTTTTCAACATTTTTGAAAGTATTTACAAAAAAATAGTCTTTTGTACAATCAAAAAAATGCAATGCAAAAATCATGAGTTTCAATCTTCAAGCGCTTCGTTTATGGAACGAAGTTTGATCACGGAATTCTTGATTCCGCGGATTTTTCAATGCTTAAAATTCGTGGAACTGGTAATAGTGAAAGTTCGGAGAAGTGAGTTCATTTTTTATTAAGAATATTTAGATATCACCTGAACATATTATTTGATAAGCTTTTATGCTTTGCGCCGGCTCATCTGGTACTCTCGCTATACAGTCCGAGCACAAAACGTTCAGCGGCAAGCTTTCGACATAAATATTTTTCTGAACAATTACTTGATTCGGCTCAAATTTTTCTGAAAATCTATAAACGAATCGCTTGAAATTGAAATTCATGATCATTACAATGTTTCAACAAACTAATAACTTCTTTTTTTTTTAATAGAAATACTAACTGTTTTATTTATTATGAAAAACAAGTATCTTGCCAATATTTTGAAACCGGTGGAAGGTTCAAAATATATTATTCGAAGGAAAATTTACGCAATGAAATTTTATATCGGAATATACTTTTAAACAATTAAAATACGTAACTTCATTTTCAAATGGCCAGGGCACCTTTTACTCCTGGCGAAATAATTGCACATGCCCTTTTTTGATCCTGTATCTCAATTATTTTGAGTAGACTCACAATTCAGTTTAATCGAAAATAATTAGGGACTATATTTTTCTTGAAGGAGCAGTGACAACAAAGGAAATCACACCTAAAAATGGTTTTAGGGCGATTCGCGGTGGAGAAATAATTGCAATTTATGACGGGCAGAGATGGCGTATGCGGGATGAGCTGAACTATGCACGTACACTTCGTCTCCGAGCAGGTAATTTGAAAACCGAAATACAATTTAAAAAAAGTATACAGCAGAATTAGGCCTGGTACGACTTTAATGAATAATAGCCTATTTTTTTTTAGGGAAAATATTTTCTAGAACTTTAGCTGATACAGCTTTTAATAATGAATAAATAATAAGCAAAAGTAGTAATTTGTTTTTAACATTTTTTGTTGCGACAATTTGCTTTTATTGATTTTATCCTTAAGAAATTTTATTTTTGATATTTGAATAAGGTGCAGTTGTAGCAAATATTTCTTCCGAGAAAATAGGCTTTCATTCATCAAAGTATAATTTTTTTTAACTCTGTTTGAAGAGATAAGAAAAAAAGCTCTGTTGAAAACAAAAAGTAACCTCATTACGTAAATAATGATAGGCAAAGCATAACACTAACAAAAATGATACGTGTCTTCTCTTTCCGTCAGATAGAAATAATTAAGTGCGCTCGCCCACATCATAGGCCAACAGAATAAGGATGATGGCGCCTACAAACGTTGGCTGAAAATAAAAAATAAGAAATTGTGTTCAACTGACATAATAAATACAAAGTTTTAGCATTGACACTATTTTTTTTATATCCACGTTGTTCAAATTTCTTATATATCTAAGGAGGATCATTTTATTATTTGTACACAGTATGTTCTGTAAATATCGCTAACAATAATCTTTGATAAGGATTGCTGCATGAAATTCCTTACATTTTTTTATCCTCCAATGTATATATGTCATAGGTATTTAGGAAAATCAGGATTTCGGCTAAAAACCTTAGGGATTTGCTGAATGCGGAAGCGTAAGAAACGTTTTTTCTTAGGTGTTGAATCTTCTCTAAATTCCTGGTTTATTCAGGAGTTTAGAACACTTTCAAGTTATATCTCTAAACTTATTGAGCTTTTTAGGTACTTAGAATAATCTGAAAAAGTCTTTGTTTTGTTTTATAATTTGTTTGGAATTTAGAATTCAAATACATTAGGGGCCGTTCAAAATAAAAGTAACGCCTTCAAGTGTAGGGGGGCTTCAAGCGTTATGCCTAAATTTTCAGAAAAAGATGTTACGTATTTTTCTAATGAGAATTTTTGGAAAAATGAATTTAAAAAAATTATTTGCTGCTACAGCTTGTACTGGCCAGATCTTGTAGGCAATATTTGTCCATTCAAAATAAAGCTCTGATAAAAAGAAAACAGAACATGTCTTGGAATAAAAAACTATTGAGAAGAAACGATTGTTGCTAATAAAATAACTTAACAAGATATAATGGAATGAATTTATTCAAAAAATTCTATTATTCGTGAAACGTCTGCAAATCGCTTTTTAACAAATCCTTTAAATTATACTTTTTTATCGTATTTCAATTGTAACCTCTAAACGAATTATAGAAAAAAAATTAAATGTAAATTTAACATTTTTCTAAATACCTAAAAAGTGTTAAGAATTCAGAGAAATGGTCTGCGAGTGTTTTATGTTCTTTGCTGTATGTTCTGTTATGTTTTTTAAATTGCCAAGAATAGTTAATTTATCAAACCATTTTTATAGACAAATGCACAAGATATATTAATGATATACGGAATGCCGTAAGGGACTCATGAAGAGGGTATTATCAGGGAACTGAGACTATACTTGACATGAGAGGGCGGCCCATATGTCATACCCTTCAGATTAGAAAGTTACTAGCCGTATTGTCACTCATTCAAAAATTAGCTAAGTAGTTGAACAATTTCAACCATTTCAAGCTGCAGAAGATGATAAAATATTGCGTGCATCAGTTCAAGAAGGATTTCAGTCCTTGGTAGGTCCATTGTGCAGCATCTTTCAGGCATGCTTCGCAATATGATATACTTCAGTAGCATGGTGAAAGGTTAACCCTCATGATACACACTTTCGAAAAGTTACGTATGATACACACATAAGTATTTGTCACCCGGCAACTTATTGGAAGCTTCTATCTCCTGATCAAATTAATCAATTTGAGCGATTTTTTTTTAAATGAATAGGAAATTTACACTGGAAGCCGAAACAATATTTATATTCTGTTTTATGTAACGGGAAAGAATTTATTTACAAAAAGCCGAAGAAAAATTTTCATTTCTTTCTTCAAAATTCATTTCCCGCCGGGTATTCTGTACCCAATGTGTATCATGAGGCTTAAGGCAATCTGCATTCCGAAGCCAAGTAAGAATACCTAGTATGAGGCAAAATTATTGAGACCGATCAGCTTGATCTCGTTTATGCTAAAAACACTAGAAAAGTTAGTGAATCTTCACTTGAAAGAGGACATTTCAACGGAAAACTCTCTCAATAGAAATCAATTTTCATCTCAGAAAGGTAGATCTATCGTAGACGCTCTCTATGTGTTAACCTCCCGCATTAATAATAAAATGCGAAAAGTTGAAGTAGCAATTGCAGCGTTTATAGACATAGAGAAGGCATTTAGTAACACCCAAATTAAATCCATATACAGTTCTCCTGAAACAAACGGAGATTATTGTAAACAGGTGGATGCACTTTATGTTGAAAAGCTGAATGGTTCATACTTCACTATATGGTAATGAAGTTGAGGCCGAAGTTTCAAGGGGACCACAGGAGTTTTTCATCAACCCAGCTAGCGCTTGTTATTCATGACCTGCTTTGTATTTGGAACGAAACGTATTTTTTTATACGCTCAACATTTATACGCGCTCAACATAGTAAAGAAATGGTGCAGGGCCCATTTATTGTTTCTTAACCCAAACAAGACGGAAGTCATGCATTTTACTAGATGTTATGATGCAATGGTGAAATGGCTTTCTGGGCCTGTAGATGCACAATAGGGAAAACCTTAGGTATGCAACCTAGGAAACCTATAAAAAGGCACAAGTAAATGATTATAAATTAATCAAGTTAATCTAAAACTGTCTTCCACAATGAATATCACACCTAATAGTTATTAACTGCATCAGTATTTTCAGAAAAAAGTAACTTTTCACGATAACCAGGAGAAAATTGTTAAAAAGAATGAAAATTGTTTGAATAATCACGAAATTTGTTAAGTTAGGAATATTATTGTCAAAATTCATCAACTGTATCATTTATCCTGAAAAATAAGAACTTTTATGATTTAAAGGGAAACAAAGGAACTTTGAAACTTGTCACACATCAAATAAAAATAATTCGTGTTGAAAGAAGTTCTAAAAAATGCCGTCTTTAGCATGAATTTTTCATAAGCCTGCTATTTTGCATTTTTATGGGCATTTCCCAAGCATAATACAAGAAGATCTTGGGGGGGGGGGGGTTAAAATGGAAAATTATTGAGTGAGAATTATTTATCAAACATTCCTTAAGAGCTGAGTAAACGTTAATTCACAACAAGTTAATAAGAAGTACTCCTTTTTGCCATTCTTTTGAGAACTGAGCTATTTCCATTTCAAACCCCGTGCTGATTCCAAAATCGATAGCTCAATTTTTACAGGTATAAATTCAGCTCTTCCTAATGAGAGACACTCATAACGTAGGTTATATGCAGTCCATTGTAGACAATCTTCAACAACAAATACTTATGTATTTATTGTATTAATTTTATTTTAATATTAGTGAAATGCACTATTTTGAGTATATTTGTGCTCTTAATCAATGATATTTACTGCACGCAATAAAGTAATTTTGAAAGGTGCTGTAGTAAGTCTCAGGAAAACATATAAAATTTGCATATTCCAACTCGACGACACCTTTTATATGGTAAACATAATAAATGATACATAATACATAATACATAATGAATGATACGCTTTTTTGCTGGTCCCAAATGTTTACTTTTTAGAAGGGATTGGTGCTACTGTATTAGTGACACAGAAAAAAGAAAATGTAATCTTTATAGCGATTTCAGAGTAATCTTTACCTGCAATACAAATTACCTTCACGTGTTAAGATTTACCCACCACATGGGAAATGGTTACTATGCTTCGAAATGTCTTAAATTTAGAGCATTTTTGAGGCTATGAAAACTGTTCCGTGAAACAGGGATCTACAGCATTTCTATTTTCGAAGCTGAAGCTTGATTGGTTATTTGCTGAGTGAAAAATATGTAAAAAACTATACACATCTACACATATTAAATTAAATGAATATTTTTAAAACAACATTCTTCAATCAATTTCACCATCAAAATGCATGCAAACTTCAAAGCTCATAATTAAGAAAATGATATTTTTTTAAAAACGGCTCAGGCGGTGATTTCAAGTTTAATTCCTGAAGTTCGGTTGGACAGCACGGAACCATAACTACCCAGTAAATTCTATAAGTGAACAATTTTCATTTGGAATCGGTTCAGCTATTTGAAATGAAAATTCAACTATGCTGGTTGAAAATTGAAATATTATGTTGTAAATACGTATTTTTCTTTAAGAATTAATTTTTCTGACTGAAAGTGTAACTATTTAATTTTTTATTTAAAAATTGAATTTTTGATTTGGAAAATATTATTTCCAAGTTGAAAATTCAACTATTTGGCTAAACGTTGAACTGTTTTGATAAAAATTAATTTTATTGTTCTTGAAAATTTAGAATTTTAGTTGAAAATTCATCTTTTTTGGGTTAAAATTCATTTTTTTTTTTTGGTTGAATGAAATTCAACTACATGGTTGAAAGTTGCAATACTTCGCAAAAAATGCATTATTTTGTGAAGATTCACAATTTTAGTTACAAATTCAACATTTTGGATATACATTAACTTTTTTGCAAAATTTAAATTTTCAGATTTGAAATTCAACGGATACTTACTTGCAGAAAATTACTATTTTAATTTCGTCATGGCAAATTTTATATTTCAGTTGCAAAACATTGTTCTTTTGTTATAAAAAAATTTTTACTGAGGGAAAGAGTCTATTGAATCTATGAGCAGAACTATCACCCTCATTCTAAATTTTATTGTTGGTAATTTCTGCTGTTTATACTTACAAAAGTATTGTTTGTGTATTTATAATGTGAATTCATTAGAGAAAAAGTCAAATCGTTCGATTGTCGAAAAAGTGGACACAAAAACATTGAAAAATATTGATTATTACGGAAGTTATTGAAAATTTAAGAAGGCATTAAAATTCACACTATTTTTTCAATATCTACTTGAAAAATAGACAAATTGTCTTTCTTCTGGGCTCATTTCATACAGAATTTGAAGAGCGTCTTAGCCTTTGATGAGAAAATTTTTAGCTCTGACATAATTGAAAGTAAGATAACTTTGTCATTCATCAAAAAAGAGGTGTCTGGAAACTTTTGACCGGATGTGTATGGGAAAAAGTCTTCAAAGGTAATTACAGCTTTCGAAATGTCCTATGATATTTTGCAGAGTTGTTTTTAGTGGGACTTGTCATTTGGATTTCATTCATCGAAAATACTATGAAGAAAATTGAGAATATAAGTTATGAGCCAAACTACGTGAGATGCGGAAGAAAGTCCAACTGTAAATTGCAGCTTCTAAAAATCCCTACGAAATTTATTCTAATCATTTGAAGATATGTAGCACTTTTATGTAGTTTTAGTTCTATTTATCAAAAATATTATAAAAAAACTCGAAAATTCGAATTTTGAGCCAAACAACGCGACACATGGGGAAAAGTTTTTTTGGGGAATTTCAGCGTTTAAAAATGCCTATAACATTTCTTTGAACCATGTTTTGACAGAACTCCTCGTTTTTAATTTATTTGTTGAAATTGATATGAGCAGATAAAAAGTTTCCATACTACGCCAAAAGACGCGAGATATATGAAAAGTCTAAAAAAAGACTTGTACGAGTTTTTGATTTATCCATAAAAAATAGGATGGAAACAAAAATCCTATTTTTAGCATAAAAACGCGAGATAGAGAAGAGTGTCTGGAGAAAAGATTGTAGCTTTTTATTGTGAGGTAATTCAGAAAATGAATATACATTCCAAAATTTCTATCAAAAGTCGAGCGCGTAGCGTGAGTTTCACGATGAAAATGTGTATTTGAAAGCCTACAGAGCTTCGAGCAATTTAATTTTTAACGATAAACACTTAATTACGTAGAAAATTCAGAATATGAAGATGCATGCAAACATTGGGATCTAAAAGAGATGTTTTTGATGAAGTTCCATCATCGCATTCCAAGTGCAAATAATAAATAACTGAGTGCGAAGGGCGAGGTAACCTATTATTGAGCGCGAAGCGCGTGATCCGACCGGTGCGCGCCCGAGGTGCCTGGACAAATATTGACTTCTAGGAATTTCAAAACTTTACTTTGGGTATATTATGTATAATAGAGTGGTTATTATTTCTAAACAAACAGCAGAACAAAAGAACATAAACTATAGAAATTAAATAGCTGATCACCGAATTTCTGATCCCGCGAATTTTTCAATGCTTCGAATTCATGTTATTGGTACAAGTAAATGTTCGAAAAAATGAGTTTATTTTCCATTTAGAATATTTTGATATTGCCTGATCACTTTATTAGTTTTTATATTCGGCACCGGTAAAATTGTATTAGGAATCACAGCTATGACTCTCGCTCTACACTCCGTGCGCGATACTTTCAGCCATCAGGAACTCTTGACATAAATAAATTCTTAAACAATAATTCGATTAGGCTCAAACTTTTCACATAATTTTTTTGTACTGTAGGTATCAACTTTTTTGCTAAAAGTTCTTCGTTGCTCAAACTTCACTCTAGAAATTTCGCGCTTGAAGATCGAAATTCCCTGATTTTGCTTCCACATAGAGGGATCTTTACAATAGTAACATTCCTAGTATTTTCAAATTCATTTAAATAAACCTCTTTCAGTTTAAAAATGTTCAAAACAATGTTCTAAGCCATTGTCCGGATGTGTTTGTGGATGCCATACTTTCTTGAGAACACGATAACTTGGAAAGGTTTGCAGACAAATTGATGAAATTTGGAGGACTTATTTTCACCACTAATATGAGAGATTCTTCATTTCGAGACGAATCCACTGACCAACAATATCAATACTTTTTATTGAAGTGTAGGAAGGTTATGGTAATTTACATATTTTTGAAATAGCTTTTTAGAGTGAAAGTTGTCTCATTCACATGATGAAAGTTGATGCGAGAATAGAAAAGTTTTGTTGATTAAAGCAAAATCGATTGACCCGTTATATTGATACGTTTTATTGAAGAGAAAGGAAGCTATGGTAATGCACAATATTTGAAACACGGTTTGTTACAATAAAACCTTTTTTTTACATAATTCAAAGTTGTTGAAACCATGAAAGAAATTCCTTGGTTCGAGAGGAATCGATTGACCTATAATATTCTTACATTTCATTAAAGAGTGAGGAAGTTATGGTCATTGGTCAATAATAATACTTGGAACATCTCTTTCGAAGAGGAAATCTTTTTTCATCGACATGATTCAACGTTGACGCATGAATAGAAAAGTCTGTTTGATCATAAATCTTGAAATAAAATAATTCTGACAATGTTTGTAAGAAAATCATAAAGCCGGAAAATAGATAGATTGCAACAGAACTTTTACCTTCCCTTTTCCAGCTCGAAGGATTATCATTTAGCATACAAAATTTTCTTTGTCCAATTTGGCTCTGTGGTTAAACATTTTTTTGTTTTATTTTAGAATTTTCTTCTTTTGTGAATTTCTTTTTTCAAATTGATCAAAATGAAGACTTTACTTTATCTGTGATTCAGAAAAATCACTAATGTAAATGTTTAAGACAGAAAGATTTTTTTTTCATCTAGAATATTTTGATATTACCTGTTTTATTTATTATTTTTCATATTTGGCACCGCTGGAATGATATTAGGAACCACAGCTGCGACTCTCGCTGCACAGTCCGTGCGCGATACTTTCAGCCGCCAGGGCCTCTTCACGTAAGTAATTTCTTGAACAATAATTCGATTAGTTGAAGTGAAAAAAGAACTTCTTTGATCTTAAAGAAAACTAGTTTCTTGTAAATATTTCGAAAACGTGAGTTGATACAAAATATTTGTTAGAAACAATATTGACAATTACATTTCAAATCGGAATATACCTTGAAATAATTAAAATACTTAACCTTATTTCCAAATGACCAGAAGACTTTCCACTTCCAGCGAAATAATTGTACGTGCCTTGCTTTGATCCTGCGGCTCATTTCCCACCCCCAAAATTTTTGAAACATGTACCTAATATACATATACTCTCCTGTGTGCCGCATCATACACCCCTCCCGAAATTTTTTCTGCTGCATGCCTTCCCTCGAATTTTTTTTCTGGCTACGGCCTTTCCTATTCTTTTTCCGAAAAGACCTGTGACAGATCTGGTTTTTTCTGAAGTATGCTATGTGGGATTATTGTCAGTAGACTCACAATTTAGTATGATTTGAAAAAATTATTGACTATATATTGCTCACTGGAAGATGCCAACCAGAGAAACTCACACCTATAGAAGGTTTTACGGCGCACCGTGGTGGAAGTAAAATTACAATATATGAGCACGGAAGATATCATAAGTTGAATTCGCAGGCATGAATACATACACTTCCTTGCAAAGCTGGTAATTTAAAATATAAAATACAATCTCAAACAAGTATATAATAGAGTTGAGCCTAAAACGATTTGCATGAATGATAGCCTAATAAAAGTTTTAACTAAATGTACTTTCGACAATTGAATAAAGTTTAGTTGTAGAAAATATTTTTCTGAAAAAATAAGCTGTTATTTATCTAATTATTAGGTGCGCAAATGAGTTCTCGTTGTTTGCCAATAGATGGCTCCAGCAGTAGGTGCGGGTCGATTTTGACATATCCGAAGCGCCATAAAACAAGCTTAGACATATACTAAACAAACCGTTGTGACATACTAGTGACCTTTGTTTTGGCATCATACTTTTGGTTGTGTGAAAATGTTTGATTTTGTGCCAAATAATCGTCATTTGCGGAAAGTGTTGATTTTCTTCTCTCATTCGAAGAATACGGCGGCTGAAGTGCATCGAGAGCTCCAAAAAGTTTACGGGAATGCTGCTCTAAGTGAAACAACGCAAAGAAGATGTTTGATGTTGAGATTTTATTTTATTTTTTTAATCTTTTATTCTTCATTTCATTTTTTTCATGTTTTTATCTATTTTTTGAAGATTTTTCTTTTTGCGAAACGCAAGAAGAGCTTGCTACAGAATTGGGAATTCCCCGTCAAGCCATTTCCAAGCGATTGCATGCGTTGGGAATAATTCAAAAACAAGAAACTTGGGATCCTTATGATTTGAAGCCAAGGGACGTTGAGCTTCGTTTTTTCGTCTGGGAACAACTCCTTCAGCAGCGAAAAATGAAGGGTTTTCTTCATCGCATCAAGACGGGTGATGAAAACTGGATTCATTGCAGCAACCCGAAGAGAAGAAAGTCATGGGGACTGCCCGGTCATGCTTCTACGTCGTCGGCTTGGCCGAATATTCACGCTGCGAAGGTTATACTGTGTATTTGATGGGACCAGGTCGACATTATTTATTATGCGCTGTTGAAACCGAATGAAACCGAATGAAAAACGGCCACAATATGAGCAGAGGTACGAAAAAGTGATTCTACAGCTTGACAACGCTCGGCCTCACGTTGTCAAACCCATTGAAACCCACCTGTAAACGCTCAAATGGGCAGTTCTACCACACCCACTGTCTTTCCCAGATATTGCACCGTCCGATTATTACTTGTTCCGGTCGATGGCACATGGTCTGGTTGATCAGTAGTTCCGCTCACAAGAAGACATCCAAAAATGGCTTAATTCGTGGATAGCCTCGAAAGATGAACACTTTTACCTTAACGGTATTCGAGCTCTACCAAAAAGATGGGAAAAAGTTGTAGCTAACGATAGGCAGTAGTTTGAATGATTTATTTGTAACCACCTAATATTATTTTTTTAAACTTCGTGAGATGCAATAACGAAAAATGCTCTGTCGCGAACAAAATTTGTTGGATGAAAAGTTTCTTTAGGTTTCAAGTTTCCACCATGGAAAATACGCTTTCTTTGTTTAAACGAGACGCATCAATATTCATTTATCTTGAATAATTATTAGGATATAAATGTTTTGGACCAATATCATATTTCTGGAGTTAGTGAAAATAATCACATTATATGTTCTGCACTGCTAGTGTGATATCAAATCATATAACTATATTGTTCATTAACTGATATGGTAAACTTGATATTTTTTTTACCTCATTACGTGAATAATTATAGGAAAATGATAATGGCTCCCAGTAGAACAGCGGTAAATAACCCTATGCCCACGTCTCACGACCGTATATATATATATATATATATATATATATATATATATATAAACAATAATAATAATTCATGAATTACAAGCTGATACTGCGATTTTCTCATGTAAAATTTGGTTATATTTCAATTATATATCTCTCCTTCCTTTATTTCCTGTAGACATGACCTCCATAATTACCGGATATTATCTCTAGCGGAAGCAGCAACGAAAATAAAAAATGAATGAGGAATAAATATTAACAAATATAAATCCCTCAGGCTCACATTGCATACACATTAGCTAATGTGTAATGAAATAAACAAATGCAATGTGAAGCGAATTTAAACCATTACCCAATACATCGTATAATTGTTCAATTTCTATGAATCCATTAATTAATCAATTATTATTAATCACTCAAATGCAAAAACCATTTTTCAATATTGTGAAATACTCGTATGTATGTACACGTTTAAAAAGTTAAAAAGTGCGCCATACTGTTCCTAAATCATTTAGAAAGGTCTTCCGTAATCTTAACCCTGATAAGCATATATAATTAGTAATGGGCTCAATGATTAAAGTTATATATAATAGCAATACCGACATTAGCTGCAAGGTGAATTTTGACATCAGCGATGGACGACCAGGTTTTGTATTCGTTGCTTTTAAACTAATGTCGAACGAGAGGTTTGACGCTGAGAATAATTGTGTACATTTGATGGGTGAAGTCGAATGTCTGCCTTCAAACTCAACCGTAAAAAAACCAGTCAAATTTAAGACGTGGTTTTCCACAGTTTTCCTCTTCCCTGGCCACAAGTGTGGGCAAATGCGGGTGCTTCTAATAAATTGAAATGTAGCCGCAAGTTATCACTGATTGTAACTAGATTTATACAGTGATTCTAAGCCCATCTTAGTAAAACAAAAATTTTCACAGGCCCATACCCAGGGAAGTGGAGTTGTCTTGCAATATATGTACTTATTCCAAAGAATTTGAATAATACTTCAGCAGAAAGGTTGAATTGTGTATAGACCTCTGTTTCGCCGAAGGTTTAAAACAAGAAGGCATAGTAGGATAGGTTTTAACTGTCGTACTATGGGCTTAAATGGACCAGAATTACAATACAATAATAATAATTGTAGTAACATCGCCTTGTAATGAAGTCCGAATTAGTAGATTAATATAATTTATATGTATTTTTCGTAAATATACGCATTTCTGGTATCTATACGTGTGTGTAAATTCCTGAAGAGTAAAGCTAATAGGGTCTTAATAACGATTGTCATTTCTCTGACAGAAAATGTATTACAAAAAAGCTGTAAAACAATGCCAGCTGTAATCTTCATCCTAGACAAGTTACAAGTCAGAGATATTTAGAATGCTTCTAAAATTAAAATTTGTGACCGTTTTTTTATTAAAGAATTTTCCCGAATATTGAAAGAAACAAATTCGGGAAGTGATAAATGGAATGAATATTTTCAACCATAACTTAGTTATTTCAAAGCAAAGATCTTAGTGTTACATAAGCAGGCAAGAGCAGGGCTACAGTGATCATTTACATAAATATTGGAGAGGGTAATTATATTCTCAACAATAAAAAAACTTATATTCGAATCTATAAATATCCTATTGATAGCATTCGAAAAAAATCCATGATCTTATCCAAGATCCTCTTGAAAGGTATCAGTTCAACCCTGCTGCTGTTAGGTTGTTAAAATGCGATCATGGCAATTTTATCAGGTATTATGGCCTTGCTAAAGCGTATAAACCAGCTATTCTGATGAAAGCAGTTATCGCTATCTGTGATACTCCAAATTACAATCTATCAAAATTTTTAGCTCAGCTTATTATGGCCTCATGGTCTTGCTAAAACCTCATAAACCAGCTATACCAATAAGAACAGTTATCGCTTTGTATGATACTCCATATTACAATCTTTCAACATTTTTCAGCTGATCCTATTCAAAAAATTTAAGGTAAAACAGAATGTTTCATAAAAGACATATGGTGTATTAAAATGAAAATTGATAATGTCATTATTCCAAACAATCATAAAATCATCTCCTTAGATATTGAGTCAATATAGAGAAGCATTCCTCAAATTCTTCTAATCAATTGAACACAAATTAACTGGAATGATATCTTCTAACATACTACCATTCCAAAAACTGAATTTTTACAACAAATTCAATTCTTCTACAGAAATTCTTATCGTATTCTCAACAATTAATTTTATAAATAAACATATGGTATCCCCATGACATCTCCTATTTCACCAGTTCTTTTCAACTTGGTTTTCGAACGAATTCTTACGCAAATTCCTTATGATGTCACTCTCTTTTTTCGCTACGTTGATGATATCTTCATCTGTGTTCTTGACGATCAAATTGATGATATTGTTAATAGATTCAGCAATTACTACTCAAAACTTATTTCCACAGTTTAAATTGCAAAAGACGATCAAATCAATTTTTTAAACCTTTCGATCATCAGAATGGTTGAACATGTCGTAGCGAATTGGTTTAGACAACCCACGTGGTTGGACAGATGTTTAAATTTCCTCTCATACTCTAATATTTAATACAAAGTTAGTATCATCAATAACATGATTTACAGAGCTGTAAATATGTCATAAAAAGATTGGATCTCATCCAAATCGAGAATGCTAATCATGCGGCTCCTATTAAACAAAGTAAAAATTCTTATAATTTTAATATATTCTTAGTATCTCCTTTCACTGCTGAGTTTCGTCAAAATTTAGAAATTCTTCTAAAACAATAATTTAAGTCCAATCCAATTTTTAATACGAAAAAGATATTTTTAATTATTGTAGTAACTTGAAAGATCCTAGTAAAAAAGATAATGAAACAGGTATTATTTATTTGGTTAACTGTTCTTGCTGTGATAGCTGTTATATTGATCATTTCAGAAGATATTTCATGTGCATCATAACAATGATTGCAAACATGATGGTCGGTGTGCTGCCCTTGTTTAATACTCACGTAGGCTTCATGAAAATTTGGATTCCAAAAACGCTGAAATTATTGGCGTTGAGTTTAATCACAGAAAAATACTTATTTTAGTTCCTTCACCAATTTTTCTTTTTCTTCATAAAATGTAATATATTTTACATCTCACACAACCTTGTAAACTTCGATAAACATCTGCATGTTTCAAAGTTAGTTTTACTAAGTTCTTCCAAAGAGTTTACGTTCATCATTTATTTTTCTAGTCAAATTTATTTTATTTATCTCCTGATTATAAACATTTGATGGTTTTTCATATACTTTGGACAGAAAAACCTTTAATGAAACTGACGATGCTTGTTATCGAAACCGGCGTAACGTTTTTATATGTTTATTTTTATATACGTGTGTGGAATTATAGCTCCATGAAGGAGCTTTTCAATAGGAAAGTTTACTTTCATTTATAAATTTGATACATTTTTTTAGTTATACATAACGTCATTTATCAAATAAAAGATTAGCTAATGAGAGATTTGAGGAAAATTTTTTGTATTTTCAGACAAATTAATATATACGCCATATGTATTATTTTAAGATCTTGTAAATTAATAATTATTGACCATCTTAAACATGTATTTCATTTCCAAAAAATACCTTAATACAGTTGAAAATGCAGACGATTGAAAAATAATAAATATGGGAAGTGGAAAATTTCAAATCGATCACTTACATAAATCGTATTTTCGTTCGACGCGAAATTCTGCATAAGCGTAAATTTTCCTACACATACACCGTGCATATGGAAGTCATAGAGACATGAGTATACGTTTATAAATTGTGGATGTACGTATTACTATACGAGTATTGGTAAATGTACGCATGCCGGATGTGGTAATCCTTGAATCGATTTCGCGTATAAATTCCACTCCGATTCCTTGCAAAAGGAAGCATGTACATTGAGTATCCTATAGCTATATGCGTATAATATACTGGTAATCTATGCAAGCACGTTATTCTGATAAATGGCTCAAAACCTATATCTATTTTTCGTTTCCAACCATAACTTCCTTATTCCAGAACCTTTCGATCTATTGAAGGCATCATATAACCTTATAGGAATTCGACTCTGATTACTGAAATATAAGACAATCATTAGAGATAATGATAATATAATTGATTATGGTAATCGTAAACCAATTAATTAATAGCGTCTGCTGCCATATGTACATCAAATAATCATTCACGTGTGGCCTTCCCTGCTATAAAAAAGATAAAGTTCTCTTCAAATCTGGATACAATTTTAATATCAGCCATTTCAGACGACGAATCTTCTTTGCTACGCTAGATTTTTTTAGGTCTATATCACAGTGTTTGGTTTTAAATATATATAGAGCAAAGATCTGTGCTGATAAATTTTCCACTTTTCGTGAATCAACTAAAAAACTCAAGAAAAAAAATGTCTGTTCAATACAACCGTTTTCTGGTGAAAAATGTTAGCGTGACCTAAAATTGTTCAATTTTTTTAAGTCAGATTATTTTTTTATTAGATGCCCCGATCTTCGGAAAAAAATTCCAACGGTTCCATAAATTTGGAATCCTATGTTTTTTTCGATTGAAAATAATGACTGCGCCGGAAAATACTAACATAAGAAACAAAAAAATATTCCAAATTATAACACTTCTTTAGAACTCTATGATTTTTGTTTAAAATAACTAATTGTTGGTGGAAAAAGTATTCATTAACCTCAAATTCTTCAAAAATGGTCAATTAAGTAGTCAATGAAATATTAGATACATTTTTATCTGCTTTGAGATCTGATGATTTTTAAATTGAAATACCGATTTTCAGTGCAAAAGGCCAACATAACCTAAAATTGTTAAAAAGTTTTGAATCTTGTTTGGCATATGTCTTAAATGTAATTTTTTAAAAATTAGAAATATCAATTCTGGCCGAAAAGTACTAAAATAATCTAAAATTTTTGGAAGATTCTGAACCGTTTCCAAATGGTAATGATTTTTCATTCCAATTTAAATTTCCAATATAAAATACAAATACAATCCAAAATTATTCAAGCTTGTGAATTTTATTATCTTAAACAAAAATCATGAGAATTAAATCTGATGATTTCTGTCCAAAAGTACTAATTTCAGCGGTAAAATACACTTTAACATGACCTAAAAGTGTTGAACTATTACAAATATTCTGCGAATTCTAATAATTTTTCATTGGAAATAAAAAGAAATTTTCCACGAAGATCAATAACATAATATAACAGAATATTATTCAGAAATTTGAAAGCTTTTAAAAAATACGGATTTTTTTTCAAATGTGAATTTTCGATGAGAAACGCTAATGTACCCAAAAAACGTAAATACCTGAGAAATTTTTAATCTTTGAAATTAACCAATTTGGAATTAAAAATAGCAATTTCTAGTGTTATTTCAAAAATTGAATAATTTAAAATAAAAAAATATTTGATAAGAGAGTTCAAGAATGAATGATAGTTTTAAACTGAAAAGTTAATGAAAAAAGAGTAGATAAAAAAACTAACTGCAATTAACACCTAGGTGATTATTGAATAATTTCTTCTATTTGAATGGTTACAGTTTTAGAGTTCTGAATTTTTCTATTTCATAAGTGTTAATTTTGTAATTAAGATTGAAATGGTTACATTATGAGAAGTATAATCAACAAATTGGAAATTTGTAGACAATTAAAATTCAGTTCAAAAAATTAAAATTGTGAAGGATTTGAGTATACAGTTTTTTAATATCACGATTCTTGGTGAATACCAATTTTTTCAGTTTTAAATGCAGTTCGAATTCGTTTGATTTTAAGTGTACCGTTGTGTAAATTTCTATCGATTTGCCATTTAAAATTACTTTTCATTTTGAACGTTTTTCTAGACAATTTTAATTTGAAAACTTTGAAAATGAAAATTTTGTTAAATTCTTTATGGCGCCGAAAAAGTTTGTGCTACACTCACGAATTTCGGAAAACCTAGAAGCCCTTTTCCAGCGCCCCGGGCGGCCCCTGGGCTCACAGAAAATATTTGTTCTAGAATCAGCGAATTTTTGTGAATAATAAAAATTTTCAACTTTTCAATTGTAAACGCTTTCAATTAGAAATTATACAATTTCAGTTCCTTTTAATTTTAAATGATCCAATTTTCCACATCCTTATCTAGAAATATTACTTTTTTACGTTTTGAAATTGTCCTATTTTCAAAATTTTCATTTGCAATCAATAAATTCCAAGACTCTTCAATTAAGAATAAAACTATCTAATTTAGAACGCTTTAAATGATAAATTATACAAATTGAACACCTTTCTAATGAAAATTTCAAATTTTCAAAGAAAAATTTCAAAATTTGTTTATTTAAAAAAATTTGAATTAAGAAAATGTTTAATTTCAAATCATTGAATCTTAAACGCTTTTATTGAGAAATGATGCAACATCAGTTCCTTCTCATTTCATCTAAAATATTGTCCTTTCTTAAATCTTACCTGATCTAGAATTGTTTAATTTGTAACCTTTTCAACTCGAAATTACCCTAGTGGAAAAATCCTCTGGCAGTCTGATGTCTGATCTGGCCCAGATCTGGCGTCATCTAGACCGTCTAATCGTGACAGTCTAGTTCTGCCCAGATCTGGGACTGGTCAGCAATCCATAACACACAAATTTCTAAGTGTCAATCAGCCAAATTTTTTTTAACATTTTCGAAAAATTGCCAGGATGTATGAAATTATAGAAAATGAGAAATTAACACTAGTAGAAATATATATTTTTTCTTATTGTCTTGACAGTCTAGTCTGGTCCAGGTCTGGGACCGGTCCGCAATCCATACCATACAAATTTGTAAGTCTCAATCAGCCTAATTTTTCAAAAAAATTTCCGAAAAATTGCCAGGATGTCTAAAATTATACAAAATAAGAAATAAACACTATTCAAAGTCAATTTTTTTCTCTTATTGTCTTGACAGTCTAGTCTGGCCCAGATCTGGGACTGGTCC
>CAKNXH010000732.1:86964-127016 GCA_932178445.1 Andricus quercusramuli | reverse complement strand
GCCAAATTTTTTAAAACATTTTCGAAAAATTGCCAGGATGTCTAAAATTATACAAAATAAGAAATAAACACTATTCGAAATCGATTTTTTTTTCTTATTGTCCTGACCGTCCAGTCTTGCCCAGATCTGGGACTCGTCAGCAATTCATAACATAAAAATTTCTTTAAAATTTTCTCACCATTTTCGAAAAATGTTTAGGGTATCTACACTTACATAAAATACAAAACTAACACCATTTAAATAAGTTCCCGTTTTTAGTTACATCAATTTTAAACCACCGATGAATTCATGACGCCATCGGCAATGGATGGATTGCATCACCTAAAAAACATTTATTTTTTACATTTCTGTGACAGTTGTCACATTACTCCATATTCTCACTCAGCAATGAAGGGGCTTTATAATAAATAACACAGTTTTGGATCGCAAATGTTATTAACAGGTCGTGTACAGTTGAGAGTTTATTGGAGCAAGACGATTTTGCCTTCCGCGACTGTTCCAGGTGACTTGTATGGATATATGAGGTAAATGGAGACCTTTTGTCGTGTGCCCCAATGGCATGAAAGCGTATTCAAAAGTCGTTACAGAAGTCGCCACCTTAGATACAAATGTATTTCAAAATTATTTCACAGATCGCAACTCGAGTAATAGTGTAGTGGTTAAGGTAATCGACTTGCGTGCTCAGGTTTATGCGTTCAAATCCCCCCCGTTGCGTGCGAAATTTTAATTGTCTTATAAGCGTTGTAACTTACAAATATCGATTAATTATAATTATATCCGAAAATATATCTCAGAATTAACCGTTTGTTTATTTATTAATTATTTTTTAGTCATTTTTTTACAATTTATAGAGCCGTCCAAACTATAGTCTGCAGCGTTAACATAAGTTAATATTCAGTTGCCTATAGTTGTAAAATTTACTGAACTGACGTCTTGTCCATATACTTACTTGGAAGATCAGTAGATTTAACTTAGTTTTCAGTAATATATAGGGTTCTTTTTTCTGCGTGTACTCACTAAATAGCGGCAGACCAGCGGCTGACTAGCGGCTGGCTAGACCGTCTAGCCACAAACTTTGCAAAAGTGTTACAGGTCTGGCCAGCCCCAGACCAGACTGTCTGATCTGCGCCAGATTAGAGTTTAGACGGTCTAGTCTGGGACTGATCAACGCCAGAAGATTTTTCCACTAGGGTAATCATTACTATTCAAAAAATTTTGTAAACATGATATTGAAAAATTTATTTGACAATGCATTTCTAAATTGTTTATATTTTCCATGTTAGAATATAAAAAGCGAGAGACCTGACTGTGCGTGCATTAATGCTAGTATCTTATAAATAGTATCAAAAATAATTGAAGATCACATGCGGTAGTTCGTTATCGTTATAGAAAATTGACAGGATTCCCATCAACTCTCGTAATCATCGATTATGTCATTATCGACAATTACGCCCAGTTTCATTCGAATAATTTAGTCAATTAACAGAAACTTGGGTGAAAAATGTAACTCAAATGAAAAAAAAAGAAATATTGATGATATCCGAAATGTGTTTCAACCTCTCTGGATATAACAGTCATAATAATTGTCATTTAAAAATAACACTTTTATCATTAAAATTTGACGAAATTCTGTAGTAAAAGTCATAAAATGTTTTTACTGAATGTCTATCAAATTAAATTCAAGACTTTCAGTGTTAGTGCAGTTATAATTATTTTAAATATCAGAAATATCTCGAGAGAATGATGGGAAAATGACTCTGGCAATCCGCTGGGCCGCTCAGTTATCTAAACTGGTAAAATAGTGTAATCCGCATAATCTAGTAAAATTTAGGGTAAGTGAAGTAATTTAAAGTATGCCGAAATAATCCAATTGTAATTCAGAGCAGTCCAATTCAAGTAATCCAGTGATTCGCAATAATTTAAATCCAAATAGTTTTTTTGCATCAAATTATTTTTTTAAATTGCTAATGTATGTAACTATTCCATTTTCAGAAGGAGTATAGGCAGCTGTGTGATCAAATGAAAGGAGAGGAAAATAAGAGATTTGAAGAAAAGGCGGAGAAGGTTAGGATGGAAGAAAAGGTTTGAAAGGTATTCAATAAAGAGAGAAAGGGAAGGAAAAGAGTAAATCAGGATATCAGGATGTCGAAATGAAAAAAAAAAAACATTTCATGGATTTGCTAGGAGGGATAGAGAGGAAAGTTATAGAAGAATAAAATTATGTTAGGAAAAGGGAGGAGGAAGTGTACATGACAAGGCAAGACATATTCAAGTTGTTAGGAATAATGAAAGATGGAAAGGTGCCCGGTATAAGTGAGATCCGGAATGAAGTCTGTCGCCGATGCCAATATTGTATAAAGTATATGGGTCATTCCATGTCAGATTTACAATCAAAATTTTGATTCACTTGAAATTTTTTTCCTTATTCTAGAAAGGAAAAAAAATGACACGTATTTTTTTTGTTCAATATGATATGTAAATTTTCTAAGTTATTGATTTTTTTATTTTTCAAGTGCAAAAAAATGTTTTTTTCAATACTGCTTCTAATATTCAACGAAGAGTATAGAATACATAAATAAAATATGCCATGGGATCTACTATTAAGTTCATGCTTTGACGAAAAATCAGAAACGGTATTTAGTACTTTCTATGCAACAATTAAGTAAACAAATGGAATTATCTCAAAAGGGACATGTTTGAATTGAATCATTTTTTGTGTAATTTGTTCGTTAAGTACACAGAACTATGTGTCAAAATTTGGGAGTGGACCGTTTAATACTTTTCGAGAAAAAATTTTTTTTGTATGACCGCCCGCTTGGAGCGTGCAACGGGGAGCATAGAGTCAAGCGCACTCAAACATTTGTAAGTGAGTCTACCATATTTCGATGAGGATTTTACGCAGTTTCCACAAATAAAAGTCGGTAAATACTACAAAGTCTTTTGAAAAAGAAACACTGTGTAATTCGAAAGCAGTCATGCAATTTATTAACAATGTACTTTTACATCCAATACTTCCAAATAAATGAAAATTGAATTGTTGTCAGTTTTGCGGGTTTTTTTTTTACTTTTTTCGAGAACTTCTTTTTTCAAATATGCAGCTGAAAAGCTGACGGTTTGAAAATTTGGACAACGAGAATAAGCTCTGATATGCAGTTGACGATTCGTAACTGGTTACGAATATAAGGAAGACTTTGATCGAACTGCGATATGGCATTTTTAAGCCACAGCTCATGGTAAGGGTCCCTGTGACGGCGCGGGAGGAGCCTTGAAAAGACAAGCACGAAAAGCTAGTCTTCAAAGGTCTGTGTATGATCAAATAACGACACCATTGCAACTCTACGAATGGGCTCATCGCGATTCTCCGTTATAAAATATCTCTGTTGCCTACAGAACTGAAGAATCTTACAACGAAGCAGCTAATTTTTTGAAAAAACGTTTCGATGAGTGTAAAACGATACCAGGTACGCAAAATATACACTGTGTTGAACCAGTTACGAATGGTCAACTGCAAATCAGAGCTTATTCTCGTTTTCCAAATTTTCAAACCGTCAGCTTTTCAGCTGCATATTTGAAAAAAAGAAATTCTCGAAAAAAGTAAAAAAAAACCCGCAAGACTGACAACAATTCAATTTTCATTTATTTGGAAGTATTGGATGTAAAAGTACATTGTTCATAAATTGCATGACTGCTTTTGAATTAAACAGTGTTTCTTTCTCAAAAGACTTCTTAGTATTTATCGACTTTTATTTGTGGAAACTGCATAAAATCCTCATCGAAATATGGTAGACTCACTTACAAATGTTTGAGTGCGCTTGACTCTATGCTTCCCGTTGCACGCTCCAAGCGGGCGGTCACACAAAACAATTTTTTTCTCGAAAAGTATTAATCGGTCCACTTCCAAATTTTGACGCATAGTTCTGTGTACTTAACGAACAAATTACACAAGAAATGATTCAATTCAAGCATGTCCCTTTTGAGATAATTCCATTTGTTTACTTAATTGTTGCATAGAAAGTACTAAATACCGTTTCTGATTTTTCGTCAAAGCATGAACTTAATATTAGATCCCATGGCATATTTTATTTATGTATTCTATACTCTTCGTTGAATATTAGAAGCAGTATTGAAAAAAACATTTTTTGCACTTAAAAAATAAAAAAATCAATAACTTAGAAAATTTACATATCATATTGTACAAAAAAAATACGTGTCATTTTTTTTCCTTTCTAGAATGAGGAAAAAAAATTTGAAGTGAATCAAAATTTTGATTGTAAATCTGACATGGAAAGACCCATATGTAACTGTTTTGTCAAAGAGATTGAAGCAATAATAGCAATGTTCGTGGACTCAAAGATGGCTTCTGATTCCTTGGAATAAGTCTATATGAAAGAAATTGTGGTGAAAAAAGGGAAACGAGAGGGCTTGATGAAGAGAGTATCAGAAATCTTTGAACAGAAAAAGGGCTGTGTAAAGGTAGAAGAGCAAGTAGGAGATAGTTCCTGGTTAGTAAGAGAAGTATGGCTAGTGTATCCTCTGCGCCCACTTTTATTCAATATATTAATCACAGAATTAGAAGAAGAAATAAAGGGAGGAGGATGAGAAGGAGTTAAGACGGGAGAAGAAAAGATACCTACATTGACATACGCGGCAGTGGTAATGAAACAGATATGGGAAACAGGAAAAAGAAGGTTAAAAAAAGATTAGAGAAGGAGAATATGATTATTTGATACTCTGGTATGGCCAGTATAACGTTATAGAGCGGATATATGGGGATGAAAGGAGAGGAAAGATATTGAGAGCTTACAAGAAAGGTATATAAGGTAGACCCTAGGGGTATACTGGAGGACGCCTGGACATATGGTGAGTGAAGAAATGCAAAGGGATGAATTAAGTACTAAAGCAGTAAAGGAGAAAAGGGTAGTTAGCTGAAAAGTTTCTGACGGAGATAAAAGAAAGAGGAGGAAGGGTGATAGAACTAACAAGATGGGAAGAAGAGAGAAGGGAGTTTTTTAGTGTTAGAGATATAGAACAGGGGAATGAATTAAGCTATGAAGAATTTAGGAGAAGGGACGTGGAAAGACAATTAATGGAAAGATAGAGAATGATTGAAAAATACAAATATAATAAATGGTATAAGATGATGAAACGGAAGAGATTTATTGGAGGAAAAAAAAACAGAAACTGCAGAATATGTGAATGGGAGGAGAAAACATGGAGCATGTATGGGAAGGATATAGGAGAGAAATAGAAGATAAAGAAAGTTCAAAGGCGAATGTGATAAAGCTTTTAGGGAAGGGTGGAACGGGTAAGGAGTGAATAAAAGAGTTGGCGGGGGTTAGAGAGGCAAATCAGAAAGAATAAAATAATGAATGTGGAAAAATGACCCAATTGAGGTAGAAGAGAACCTAAAAAAAGGAAACGGTAGTCGGTTAGATGAGAAGCGTGAAGATCTTTAAGTAACAATTGTGGAATAGTACGTGTATAAGTAGATTTCTATGCGTTAGAATTCATCTTTTTGATTTTGAAATTCCAGTGCTTTGTTAAAAAATTAAACTTGAGAAAAAAACTTTTTAGTGAAAATTCGTTTTGCTTTTTGGTAAATACTGAAAATACAACACTGTCACATCTTTTTTTAGTTAAAAAATTAATCTTTTTAATTGAAAATATAACTGTTCAATATTTTGGTTGCAAATGTACCTTTTTTAGTTGAAATTGGAACCATTTGGATAAATAGTGGATAACTTTTGAACAAGATTCAGAATACCAATATTTGCAGCCATACATTTACGCTCGCATTTATGAAATTCAAGCTCAAAGATGAGGAACTGAAGAATTTTGATGCACGAATTATAGAACTCGTGCTCATTAAACTTGAAATATTATTAGCCGCAGATTTAGCAATACTGCGAAGGATTATCAAATTGATTAGCCATAAATCAATTGCAGGCTGGGATATTGTTCTACCCTCATTCACCGTTTTGACAAGTTAAACCGCACTTCAGCGACTTCAATGACAAAGGAAATTCTGATACTTAAATCTATGCTAGAATATATCTCAAATTGAAGTCGCATGTAATTTCCAAAACTTTATTTTTCCTGATATTTATTTTGGCTGCGTCTAGTAGTCCCGACTACCCAATATTTTGCAAAATATTCAACTAGTCGCATCCCGAATTTGCTATAATTCTTATTTCTCTTATCCTTATTTATTAATTGGCAATTGCCAATTTACCTGATTTTTTCCGAATTAAATTTTGGATTAATTTTTATATTTCTAAATTACGATTTGACATCATTTGTATTTGACCGTATTACTATTTGAAATATTTTTTTTACAGAATTAATATTCAACATAATTTTAATTTTTTCGAATAAGCATATAACCTGCAATTTCCTTAACGAAAACTTCATATGTCATGATCCTCATCATCGAAACTGCGTATAACATAAATTTTGTTCTTCCTAAAATGGCGTGTAGAATTCTGATTGGCTGTATAATGCCGCGAAATTCGAATCAGCCAATCTGAATGCCGGAAGCATTTTCAGGAAGAATGAAATTTACGTTACATTCAGTTTAAATGACACGGGAATTATAATAGACTAGAACATCCGCGCGCCCGGCGCGCGGAGATCTAGTTCAGATTGAGATTTGAATATTTTAATTCAATTATAATTCGTAGCATTTTCCTTAGATTTTTAAAAGAACAATAACTGCTTTTCACTGTGCGTGTATATGTACATATAATGCTGTTGAAACACATATACTTAAATTATATAGCAAAAATTCTCTACCAGAAATGCATGAAGAATGACATTTCAAAGCTATATATATATATGAATACACCATTTTTTAAATATAATTATAACAATAGCCGGATCAATCAACAATAATAAAATTTTCTAATTGAGTGCATATCAAATAATTCTAAAAAATTTGTGAATTCTATATAATTATCTAAAAATTTTTGATTACGAAAATATCTCCTGGTATACGTAATTTTTTATTCTACTTTCGTTTTGAATTTTTTTACGATCAATGTAAACTTTTAATGATTGCCATGAGCGAACTCTTGAAAATGCAACATACAATTGCCCATGGTTTAAAACATCTTTTCTGAAATCGATTCCAATCACATCAAAAGTTAGGCCTTGAGACTCATTTCTAGTCATGGCAAATGCTAATTTGATGGGGAACTGTCTTCTTCTGAAAGAGAAAGGGTATGTGTTTTCACAGTTCAACGTTATTCAACTTAAGTAAGCAATTTCGCCAATTTTACTTCCTGTTAAAATTTGGCATCGCAATACATGGTCATTTATATCTAGAATGAGCAATCTCGTTCCATTGCAAAGACCTTCACTTATGCACATATAACTTTTTTTACAAAAATTTTCCATCAAAATCTATTATTCAAGTTTCATATTTTAGGTAAGAGACTTGGAACAGATTTCACAATTTCTGCTTCCTCACAGAGGAAGCTTTGTAATGGTAACATTTTCCAAAAAATTTTAATTCATTTAATTAAACCTTCATCGACTCAAAAAAGTCTAATACAATGTTTTAAGCAATTGCCCGGTTGCGTGTGTGTGTGTGTGTGTGTGATGTTTGTGTGGATGCCACACTTTTTGTGAACACGATAACTTGAAAACGGTTGCAGATAAATTGATGAAATTTGGAGGGCTTATTTTCACCACTAATATCTTGAAACTGACCGAAGGATTTCTAAAAATATTTATTGCATTTTTTCTAGCACATAATAATATTGTAAAAATCGGTCTTTCATAGTAAAACTTTTTTCGTTAACATAATTGAAAGTTGATGCAAGAATATAAAAGATTCTCTGGTTCGCGACGAATCGATTGTCCTATAATATTAATACGTTTTATTTAAGAGTAAGAAAGTTATGGTCATTTATATTATATTTGAAATAGATTTTTATAAAAAAATTTTTTTCGTTCTATTAATTTAAAGTTGATGCGAGAATGGAAAAGATGTGTTGATTCGAGACGAATCGATTAACCTATAATATTGATACATTTTATTGAAGAGTTAGGAAGTTATCGTCCTTTATATTATATTTAAAATAGATTTGTATAGTAAAAATTTTTTTCGTTCTCATAATTTAAAGTTGATGTGAGAATAGAAAAGATGTTTTGATTCGAGATGAATCGATTAACTTATAATATTGACACATTTTATTGAACAGCAAGGAAGCTATGGCAATGCATAATATTTGAAAAAACGGTTCTTTATACTAAAATTTCTTTCATTAACATAATTCGAAATTCATGCAATAACGGAAAAGACTCCTTCATTCGATGCAAATCAATTGACCTATAATATTAATACACTTTACTGAAGAGTAGGGAAGTTATAGTCATTCGCAATATTTGAAACATCTATTTTAAACAGAAGAACTTTTTTCATCAACATACATCAAATTTGATGTATGAACAGAAAAGAAGCTCTGATTATAAATTTTCAAATAAAATAATTCTGACAGAGACTACAGGGATTGTAATAGTATTCTGATAGTCACCAATGTCTTCATGCCCTTTTTGCAACCGATCGGTTGAAAGATAATTTTTTAAATTGAAAACGTAACTCTTAACTTAACTTAACTTAGCATAAAACTGGGAAGTGGATAGGGTGCGACAGAATTTTCCCCTTCCCTTTTCCAGCTCGAAAAATTACCATTTTAAATACGAAATTTGATTTGTCTGATTTGACATTTTATTTTTAAACTTTTTTGTATTACTTTGTAATTTTATATTTTTTGTGAATTTCTATTCTTAAATTGACCAAAATGAAAACTTTAGTTTGTCTATTATTTAAAAAATAAAAAATGCTTTTTCTTTTCAACCTGTCTGACTTGAATTTGTCAGAATTTCCCCTTCCCTTTTCCAGCTCGAAAAATTACCATTTCAAATACAAAATTCGATTTGTCTGGGTTTTTATTGTATTTAAAAATGTTGTGTATTATTTTGTATTTCTCGTAAACTCATATTCTTAAATTGATCAAAATGAAAACTTTAGTTTGTCTATTATATCAAAATTTACAAATGCTCCCTCTTTTTAATTTGCCTGATTTGAATTTGTCAGAATTTCTTCTTTCCCTTTTCTATCTCGAAAAATTACCATTTTAAATATGAAATTTAATTTGTCTGATTTGAAATTGTATTTTCAAACTTTTTTGTATTATTTTGTAATTTTATATTTTTTTGTAAATTTTTATTCTTAAATTGACCAAAATTAAAACTTTAGTTTGTCTATCATTTAAAACATCAAAAATGCTTCCAAATATCGAAATATCGAATATGACATTATTCGTTAAGAATTCATCTTTTTTGGTTGAACTACTTGATTGAAAGTTGGTTTAATAAGTTAAAAATTACTTTTTTTTTGTTGCAGATATACTATTTTAGTTCAAAATTCATATCTTTGGTTGAAAATTGAATTATTTTGTTAAAAATCCATCTTTTTGTTTTGAATATTCAACTATTTGGTTGAAAATTGAACAACTTTGTTAAAAATTAATTTTTTTGAACTCCCCTCTTTGAAAACTTAACTGTTTTAAGTACAAGTAGACCGCACACCATGTATTTCACCGGGCGCCATTTCGCGATCGCCTGTCCTCACTCCTCCGACAGATGAAATTCATGATGATCACGTGGTAGTTTTCGCTTTTGACCAATTACTGAGCGCCAAAAAGAACGGCCAATCACCAATATCCAGGGAAAATCACGATCAATTAGGGAAGAGAACATAACCATCTCACTCACTCACCCTAAGTTAAATACGCGTGACAAATGATTTTGAATTACTTATTATTAAGGGCACTTTCACACGATTGCAGATCAGCAAATTGCATGTAGATTGCCCACAGGAACGAAAAGGACAGACTGTTCTCCATCTCTTACACTCTTGTGGACTTTCTGCATGCAATCTACTGATATGAAATTGTGTGAAAGGTACCTGAGTCTGATGTATAATATTTTAGAAATAAAACTGGAAACATAAGAACGCAGATTTTTTTATGATTAACAATTACAAATGCTGTACAGCTTAAAAATATTTCAACTTCTAATTTTAGTCACTAAGTAAATAGTAACAAAAAACGAAACGAATGACAATTTGAATTTCGCTGGCTATGAGTGGCATTAACGTTCACGTGACTCGACAGCCAATCAGATGGCGAATAAAAAGGCTTATCAGCTAACTTCATGTGTTAACTCACTCTTTTTACTTAGTGATGACGTTTCGGTGAAATAAATGTTAGGTTATGTGCTTATTCAGAAAAATAAAAATGATTAATTACCTACAATTTAAGATCAATTTATGAATCTTTTTAGAATCTCATGACTGTTGAATAAAAATGTCTATTCCCGAAGAAAAATACTAAAACAATCTCAATTTTTCAAGCTGGTAAATTTCATTATTTTTAGCAAAACGTATTGGATTCCAGTATCATTATTTTTGTTAAAAAAACAATTTAAGGTGAAAAACATCAACACAACATTAAGTTGTCTTAAAATTGTAAATAATTATAGAAGTATACTAATTTTTTATGAAAATAGGACTAAATTCTGACGAAAAACTCTAAAATAACAAAACGAAACAGAAAATTGTTCAGAATTGTATGTCTTCTTCAAAATCTAATTACTATTGTTTAAAATAACCGCTCACCTGTGAAAAACTATTTTTGTTTTAAAATTCTTTATACTAGTAATAAATGTAATGACAAAATACTGCCTTGAAGTGTCAAATTTGGTAGATTTCAACTGGATATTTCTCAGGTAGTACTATGTGAAAATCATAAAATTCAACTTTCCATAATAAATATGTGGCAATAATAATACAAAAGAATTTTGCTATTCATATCCTAATAATTCTTTCAAACTAACATTCGGGTTTTAATGGAAAAAGCTTGGTTTTCGAAAAAATAGAAAAAAATTAGTACTTGTTACTAGCTGAAGGTAAGCTAAAGTTTACTCACCTCTTAATAAATATTAAGGAGTTTAATTTTTCACCTAATAATGATAAATTTCAACCCTCGCATAGTCTTAATGCCATGTATTGAGCCCTGAAAATGGGTCGAAAAATGATAAATAACAGTTTTATGTAAAGCTCATGCTACAGACGCTACGTTTTGGAATACATTTTACACTAATCATTCTTATATTGAAAGTTACGAATTTTCAACTACTTTTTGACTCATTTCAAATTGCTTGAACAAAACTTATTGTTTCAACAATATATTTTTTCTTAGAAAATCGTTGAAACCACTGAATAGTAAAAAGTTATCATTTTCTTAATTGAATGACACAATTAACAAATGTTATGAGTGACATTCGTTTTTTTTAGTATGTTTGGCAATTATTTTAACAATTTCATTTGTTCAAACGAAATAAAGTTGAAAAAATAACTGTCCACAATGTAAATGAAGATATATGTTTAAAAAGAGAATGATCTAAAAACAAATTAGTTTATAAGTTCTGAGATAAGAAAATACCACTATCACACTATCACTGATTTCTCACTTTACTCTTACCGATCTTCATTTTTTTGTTGTATGGCGAGATTACCCCCAGAATTTTCACATGAAACACTGTTTACCTTTTGTTTTTTCTGTGCAGTGTAAGAGATTAAAAAAAAAAAACAGAATTTTCTACACAACTGATAAACTGAATTTTCAACAAAGTAGTTGCACTTTCAAGCATGTAGTTCAATCTTTTATGAAAAAGATTAATTTTCTACCAAGAAAGACGAGTTTACAATAGGACAGATAAATTTTCAACCAAATTGTTGAATCATCAACTGAGCATAAATAATTTTCAACTAGAGATGGTGAGTGTTGGTGAAATCGCATTTTGTCCATGGCGTTGGGAAAAATTAATTTTCAACAAAATATTCCAATTAGCAACCAAAGAGATGGATCTGAAATTAAAGAAATTGACGTTTAAAGAAGTGGTTCAACTTTGAACTGAGCAGTTAAATTTTCAATCAAGATGATAAATTTTGTACCGAAAATGAACAAGCAATTTTCAACCAACAATGCAATAGTCAAATTTTAAATTCAAGGAATTGAGTTCTAAAAAAACAAATTTTCTACAAAATGGATCAATCTTCAACTAATAAAGAATTTCTAATGAAGTAGTTCAACTTCACATCAATAATTAAATTTTTATCCTTGAAGATGAACTCTCCATTTTTTGTTGAGAAAATTAATTTTTAACTGGAAACAACGAATTTTCAACTAAGCATTAGAATATTTACCTTAAAGCGATTGAGCAGACGTATTTTCAATATCTTCATTTTGAAATTATAAGAAGTGTGCGCCATATCAGAAAAGTTCGAAAGCAAAATTTCAAGTATAATTTATTGGAAGACTTTTGTTCTTAAATATTTTGTTGTAATTTATATCGTTTTCTCAAAAAATTCGTTTTGTTCATTTTTAATGTTATTTTTCACCATTGAAACCAAAACTACGTATCCTGCTAGGAAAAATTTCAAAGCAAATTGGTCGATAAAATACAGGCAAACAATTTTCTTAATTAACTTTTTGGTCCAAACACAATTCTGAATAAAATTAAAATTGTGGTAGTTTTATTAAAAAGCATGTAGTTGCAAGCAAATTTGCAGATCTATTTTGAGCGAATGAACTTTTATTTGGAACAATTTGCTGTGACCTGCTGATACCAGAAATTATGACATCAGCTTAAGGCCAATTTGAAAATCAAAGTAGGATTTTGTTGAAAATATTTCCAAAAAGTGATTTTTTGTAAACATTGCGCCTCGATTTGATTTGGTCAGTACAGAATGATGCAAATGTATTTTTTAATTTTATTGTTTGCTCTTTATTCCACATCTATTTTCCTAGTTAGTTACCATAGAGAGTACCTATATATGAATAAATTTGCTTCATTTTAATAAAATTTACCTATCTTTGTTGTTGCATAGTTTGAATGGTAAATTAAATTTTTGATGAGATTTTCCACAATTAAAACGAAAACTATCCATCTTATAAAAATGTATTTTCAATCAATATTCAAGAAGACTGAGATCAATTCAGAAAGGTTTATTTCTTACCAAAAAGGATACATTTTCAAACAGAAGATAGTTTGATTTTCTTATTGGGTTCTATTAATTCAGATCACATTTGAGAAAAAAAACAGGAAAAAAAGAGAGCATTCTTGAAAATAGTGGGAAAAACGAGTTTTTGAAATATGGGGTAGAGAGCAAAACGGGAAAAAGTGTTCAGTCTGTGAACCAAATTTATTAAGTTGGCTTTTCTTACTCTATACATATTTTCACAACTATTTTGTTAAACTAAAGACGTTTTATTTTGTGCTGCCTGTAAAAATAAAACTCATTATTGATTCATACACTGCGAGTCCTCTTTTGAAAATTCAACAAAGTTCCTAGTCCCGTAAAAATTCCCATGTATATTGCCGAAACTTTTGTTTATGTAGTTTAGGGTAATTTGTTTGATGAGACAAAAAATATCTAGCATAATTTCATATGTATACAAATTTCATAAATGAATTTCATAAATTCAAAAAAAAAAAAAACAACAAATTAATAAAAAAACCAAAACTCGAACAGCGGACCCCTAAATCTGATTCGAACTTGGATTTTTGTTCGTTTTTGACTAAAATGTACGAATTAGGCCAGTTAACGTGATCATATTCTTGAATCATTTTGTTTCAACCCCACTTACGTACATGGTGCAACAGAACCGCTATTAACCGAAAGTTGTTTGTAAACGATTTTTTGTTTTTGATTACAGTTTTTTGACATGAGCCTAATTTCTAGTTTCAAATGTGACTAAAGTTAACTAAATGTGACTTATGTGGATTACTAATATGACTAACATTATTTTTTATTTAAAAGAATTATTATATATCAAAAGTATTTTACATAATTTGGTTGAATCATAAGAAAGATGCTTTCTGCAAAGAAAACTTGAATTCCACTAAAGACATAAGTCATAAATATGCTGTACGGAAGAAAAATCTTCTATTTCTTCTTGCAGAATGCAGTTCACAGTCTGACGGGAATTCTAATCGCGAACCTGATTCTGGTCCTTCTCCTTTGTCTGCTGGCAGGCAGCTTTCACCTGACCGGACTTCTCCACAAGAGCCTCCTTTTCGTGCCAGGTCCAGATCTCCTGCTGGTAGGTCACCTTCCCTTGAAGTATTTGGATTCTCACTTGGAAAACTTGGATATCTTCGGCTTATTCCCCGCACAAATCAGAACCTTCGATTTGAATTCCGAAAATACGTTTTTGCTGCTGGTGAACCAATAAGATTGCGAGTAGAAAAGACGAGACATGTTCCCGTGCCAGCCCACGAAAATATTGTATTATCAACATCCAACGGTGAAATTTGTGCAATATTAGAGCATAGCGGGGTTCATCGTGGAATGTATAGGACAAATAAAAAACGCGCGAGAGTGAAAGTGGATATGATAAGCGGCGCAGTTGACAATATGACCCCAGTTGAAATAAGGGATTGTCCAATAGGCGAAAATAACCCAATTTTCCCACATACTTTTAGTAAAGTTGTTGCGAATTACGACTCACTACAAAATCCTACTTCTGGTTTTCATCTTGTCGACGAACGACATTTTCCTGACAGGTCATCTACTCCTGAGGAGTTTCCTATTCGTGCCAGATCCAAGTCTCTTTCTCGCAGGCCTGCTTCTGATCGAGAACTTGGCAAAAATCGCTGAAACTTCCCAAAAAGTTTAATTACAACTTTTGAAAATTACGACTGACTACAGTCCGAACAGAATCTCAATGGCGGATGTAATCCTGGTTCTTATTCTGCCAGACAACATCCATTTGACCGGACTTCTCATCAGTAGGCTCCTCTTCATGCCAGGTCCATGTCTCCTCCGGACGGGCCTCCTTCTGACCAAGTACTTGGATGTGCAATAGAACAATTTTGATATATTTGGCTCATTCGCCAGACAAATGAGAACAGGCAGTTCCAATTGCGAAAATGTGTCTTTTCTGTCGATCAAAACGATAAAAGTTCAATGCATTATGGTACTTTAGGGTTCTTTCTTCTACCTTCCGCCCAAGGTCACCGCCCAAACCGCTAACAGAATAAAAATAATTTTACAGGTATAGTGTAGAGACAAATGGTTTCAAAAATTTTGAAAATGCTCTAACTTTTTGAATTTTCATCCAAAATAGCTGTTTAATGAACTCGATCTTTCTTTTTGGCAGCTCAAACTGTGAGCCAAAGCACACTCCAATTCGACTTGCTTTAAAAAGTTATCCGGCATACATACGACGAAAACAACGACAGTCAGACAGACACCGTCGTAAAACCGGGTTTTTTTTTTATTTACGGTGTCTCGAAACGTAGAGTTTTAAAGAAATCCGCTACAGTCAGTTTCCAAATGGAAACAATACCTTCTCATTATAATGAGAATGTGAAAATAGATTCAAAGAAGATTCGTGAATGTTTACATTTTCAGTTTATATAAGAGTTTTCTACTGAAAATTGTTATTTTAAAATGAAAATCTTGATAGTTCGAATGAGATTTAAAATTTTTGAACAGTTTCAACTTATATTAAATATTTTCACAGAAAATCAATTATTCAGAACGAATAATTTAACAAGATGAGGTTATATTAAAGTTTTATATCGAAAATTTGCATTTTTAAATGATAATCATAATGATTGGGACAGGATTTAGAATCTTATAACAATTTTGAATTATGTTAGTGCATTATGACAGAAATTAGTACTTTTAATAAAAAAAATTATATTTCAAAGAAGATTTACAATTTTTGAACATTTTAAGGTTATGTTAACATTTTTCATCAGAAATCTGTTGCTTAAAAAAAATTGAATGAATATAAAATATATATTGTTACACCGCCTTTTTCATATATGATTTTTTTCAAAGTATGGTCATTGTAATTATATATTTTGTGATGAGCCTTTTATGCTTTTTATGAGTAAATCTCTTTGAGGAAACTGAAACACTCTTGAATTCAAAGTATGGGCGGTGCACGGAATGTTACTTATGGAGACTACTTATGTTGTTAAACGTAAAAGGTACCCATAAGTACCCTTTACTCTACTTGCTAACTTGATTATGCTACGTGAAACTAAAAATTTGCTAAGGTCTTTGATTTTTTTCCCGTTTGAGATTTTAATGAGAGAAAAATGATAAAATCCAGAACTTAAATTTTCTATGAAAGGTTTGAGAATTTCCTTTGAATGCTGACGTTTAATTAAAATAATTGTTGCAATTATAAATATCATATGGAATTATTGGTAACTCTTACTGATAATTATTTTTTTCCCAGATCTAAATGTCATTGATAATTATAATATCGACGGCATTTCACGCCTGAAAAATTGAGACTATACTTTTTAGTATCTAATTTTTATATTCCGATTTTCTGTCCAGATTCTGATTAGATTCATAAGTAATTCGTTTTTAGAATCTAGCGGTAAATTGTGAAAAGTTCAAAGTTAACAAAATATGAATTTATAAAGAATTTTTAAACACTATACTCTAAAAGTTTTTAAAAGAATTTTAATAGAATTTAAAAGTTTTTGATTTGTGTCATGAGATTAGAAAAGTACGTATTTATCAAAATAGTAAAACTCATAGATAATAAACTGGAATAATTTTACTGAATAAGAATAAATCTTTTGAACCTAAACAAGTTTCAAAAACTTTTAAAATGCCTAAGTTCAATTTTGCGATAAAAAAATTACCCCGGTCACCAAAATATTTAATTTTCATAGTCAAATCTATTTGAATCTCCTGAAATCTTTGGAAATATTTTCCAATTCATCAAACTACATCGCAAACTTTTACCAGTTTATCCGAAGTCGCTCAAAATTAATCAATTCTTCTTCAAGTCATTCAAAATATATTATTCCGTTTTGCATCTGTACGAAAATCCTTCAATCAGCTATAATTATTCTAATTGAATTTGAAGAATTGAAAATTGAAAAAAAAATACATTGAATAATTTTGAATTAAAAATTTTCGAAATAAAACAATTCCAGATTAAACAAAATCTCGAAAAAGAGTAATGTTTCGAATGGAATGAAAGTGAATTGAACTTTTATTAATTTCAAATAAAAGTTTTTGATATTTTATTAGTTGAGATTGAAAGTGTGCAAGTTGAAAGTTTTTAGAACAGAAGCTCTTAAAATTGAAAAATCACAGACTAAAATAATGAAAATTGGACAAATTCATTTGAACCGAGATGAAATTGTAGCATTTCAAATTCAGGAAGTCCCAAATGGATTAATTTCATTTCTAATTGAAGAATGTCCCAATTGCGCAAAATAAAAATAAAATTTAAAACATAGGCCAATTTGTAAACATTCAAAATTGAATAATCTCAGACAAGAATTTTGAAAATTTCTGAATACGAAACATTAAAACTCGAAAAATTTCTATCCAGAAATTTTGAAAATTAAACGATTGAAAAAAAAAACAAATTAAAATCCATGAGAGGGAAAAATTGAAAATTAAGCCTTCAAAATGAAAATTTTAAGAATCTAGAATTGTAATGTTGGAAATTCAGAACATCTATTTTACATTATAGACTTTTTCAGACGTTTACCTAAAAATCGGACAGCTTTAAGATGCTACATTGTACATTAAAATTTTAAAAAAGATCACTATGACTTCAATGTTTGGAATTACGAAATGTTAGGCAATTTTTTTAAACAATTTTCTTAACAATTCAGAATAGTTAAATCTAAAATTGATAAATTTGATACTGACTAAAATTGAAACCAAACAATTTATAGGATATTCAAATAAAAAATTAGTCAACTCGAAACTGCCTCATAATGTTTCCAACACATAATTCTGCAGTTTCAAAAAATTTAATAGTGAAATGATCCTGGCATTTTTAACATTTGAATTTGAAGATACAACATCGTCAAATTCGAAAATGAAACCTCTGAAAATTTCAAAAATTTATATAAAATATTTTCGAATTGAAGCTTTTGAAGAAGAGAAACCTTTAGTTTAAAGGCCTGAAAAATTAACTGTTTTTGAATTGCGCATTCAAAAGTATGATATTAAATTAAATTTATAGAAATTTGAAAGATGATAAATATATTATTAATAGGGAGTGTCTACACGTACCAAAAAAGTCGCTAATCATGCCGAATATTCGCTACAAATAGCCTTTTCCAGCTTCACTTATTCGTACCGCAAAAATCTGACTATTTTCATCAAACTCTCGGTTTACGAAGCCACAGCTTTATTAATACGTAGCATATCGTATAGTATCAAGTGACATTTAAAGTGATGAATTTTGAATGATATCATTTTTTAAAGTTCAGTTAGTCTGAAAACTCTGTAAATTGTATGCTCTTGAATTGGAAACTTTCAGAATGAATAATTTCAAACCTGTAGCTTTAAAAATTGAACAATTCGAAGCCTTGTTCAAAACTAAGGGGTTATAATGATTAATTTTCCACTTGCGCATAACGGTTAAAAAAATTCAATTATTCTAATATAAAGTGGAAAATTATAACCTTAAAAATAATGATAAACTATTTTCATTAGAAGGGAACTCGATGTGTCTCTAAGCTAAAGATCTTACTAGCACATGATCTTTCTGGCATAAACCCGCATTATACTTGTCAGATCCTTTTTTTCGTCTCATGTTCATGAACTTACAAATAATTATTTTTGAAAATATTTTGTCTGCGGTATTTGGTTCGTTCAGTCGAAAACAGACAAAAACTCGTCACCAGTCCTAAGCATTCCAGCGTAATACCATCCATTCCACCACCAGCCTAACCATTCTTTAATTTCCTAATTGTAGCTTTAACTGCAAAGGGGCAAGTTGCTTTTTCGCCGTTTTCAAAGGGATTTTCTGACGTATTGTCTTCAATTCCATAGTTTTTATACGTCAGACCCCTGATCCAAATAATTTCTTATAATAGTCATTCACCATTTGACCTTCAGTATTCTTGATCATGGCTGTGTTGTTAGGTGTCCGACCAAATCCAAAGCAATTTTGATCCGATACCAACAATCAGAGAAGCAAAGTGGGAAGGTCGAAAATAATTAGTCACGCATGTTAATTTAATTAAATTTATTTGAATGATTCGAAAATAGACTCCCGCATTTGCCTGCACATCCACATTGCCTTTCGTTATTGGATTGCTTCAAATCAACCTGATAGGTGAAAACCGCGTTGCGGAAAAACCTCCGGGAGGAGTCTCACATATTTATAATTACATTAATTCTAATATGAATTGTTAAGATGATCAGAACTCTACAATAGATAAAATAATTAATTTTAACTAATTGTAAACAAAATTTAAAAACGCGCTTGACACAAACCAAAAAGCAACTGCTTCACGGACACGTTACCACCTTTCAGGTAGCCTGAACTTTTTCGGAAAATACAAACTTTCAATTCAATTTTCACTTTCAATTTCATGGACCTAATTCTGAAATAACATAACAGTGAACCTTCCAAAATATTCTGACGAAGTTTATTTGTTTATTCGCAATTATATCTTAAACAAAAATAAGATCGAGTTTTCTTAACGTGTGCTACTATATCCTTTCCTAATCTTGCTGACCATTTTCCAATATAATTTCTCATTTCCTTCAAAGTTTTTTTTTTGCATTTCCTCATCTTCTTTCCCTTCGATTTTACCTATGCTGTCTTCGGGTAGTAGTTCTACTTTTCTGTTCTTATCCTTGTAATACTATGCTTAAAAGAAGCTTGTTTCGTGCAAAGAGCTTGGAGTCTCAACAGGCATAAATAAAGTGACGCAGACGTCTAGTGCCTTACATGTTAAACGCTTAATTAAGAATGCTGCTTGCATAGCAGTCCTGTACTTCACGTTTAATGGCTTACCTAGTCGCTCGAAAGCCTTATAGAAGTTTCAAGTTAATCGTGAAGAACCTCGTCTATGTTACTTGGGTTTACGAGATTTGCAGAAAAAAAAGGTTGTTTAAAAAACTTTCTTAACTTTGTTAGGACCTGCCGATAACGACCAAGGAGCTGAAAGCTGCTTGAGGAAACTGAGGATATACACATATACGGATAAGGAAACATAAAAAGTTTGTTGGCCGCACCTCCAAACTTTACAAAGGTGTATTTTTATTAAGTTTAAACCCTTAGAATACAAATTAGTTATTAAAATTATAGAAGCCACTCAGTATTGTTAATTGCTTTCCAATTCGAATTTTTTATTAACTCATAATTTCTTGTTAGAAGAAAACTTTTTATAGAGGTGCGTCTGAGTAGAAATATGCATTTGAAGTCGCTCATATGAATTTTAAATATTTCTTGCGAAAAGCTGCTTAAGAACATTGAGAAGTATGCATGCACGAATTATTGGTTTTGAATGTAATGATCCTTTATTCGAAAACATTACTTGCAGATAAAATATACAATATTGAGCATTATGCAGGAACGAATTATTGGATTTGAATTTAATGAGTCTTTATTCGAAAATATCAATTTCAGATAAAATATACAAACATCACCTAAAGCTGGCAAATATTCTTCGGAATCTAATAATTTTTCTTATTTGAGATACCAATAATTTCCAACAAAAAACACTAATATAACAGAAATTTTTTAAGAATTTTAAATCTTCCAAATCTAATGATTTTCGTTTGAAATATTTATTTTTAATTTAAACTGCTAACATATTCTAAAAAATTTCAAATAAGTAAATCTGTTAACATTTTTTTCTATAATAATGATAATGCCAATCTTTGACGCAAAACACTAACATAATCCAAAATGCTTGGAAGATCCTAAATTTTGCCTAAATTCTAAATTTGTTTGTCTTAAAATACCAATTTCTGCTGAAAAATGCGAACATAATCTAACTTTTTTTTCGACTCGCGAATCCTTATTGATTTTTGTTATGAAATATACTAGCTTCTGACAAAAAACACCAACACAAACAAAAATTGTTGATAGATTTTAAATCTTGTTCTGCATTTCCAGTCGGTCCAATAACTTTTTAACATGTTTTGCAAAATAGATCATCTTATTTTGTTGAAATATTTTTTTCTAGGAATAGAAATTTTAACTGTTGTAGTTTTCTTGATTTTAAATCAATTTGGTCGGAAATTGACTGAGGTAACACAGACGAGAGAGTGGACAGTTGAAAGTCCTTCAACTACTACTGAATTAATGAAAACACGGAACTCATTTCCATGGCGTTTGAATTTTCATTTATACAATTTGAATTTTTGAAAATTCACTTCCAAGTTATCTTACAAGAACGATTCAATATTTTTCAACATTGATTTCTACAAATAATCTCTTTTGTTAAAAAAAATCACAATAGAAAACCTTATGCAAATTAAAGAACATTTGTGCTTTTAATAGTCTTGCGTCGATAAATATCATCTACAAAATTATCTAATAAATTACTCAGAATATTATACATGTTTTATTTTAGTGCTTTTTGCCGAAAATTAGTATTTGAAATATTAGAGTTATCAGATTATAATCATTCTTTATATTATTATCCAGTCATTGAATTTACAATTTTTGGATTTTTTGGTGTTCTCTACCGAAAACCGATACTATCAATGAATAACCATTTGATTTCAAAGGAGATAAAAGATTTTCATACAATTTCAGGTTACGCTTGCGTTTTTCTACAAAAATCAATATATTCTTGAGAAAAGTTACAATTTTTGAACAATTTCAAGTTATGGTAACATTTTCCACCGGAAATCGGTTATTTCAAATGTAGTCTCATTGGATGGTGGTTTATGTGATTTTTTTCGTTTGCACAAATATTGGACGAAGGAGTGGGAGGTGAAATTTATGGATTTTGTGCAAAGCGGATCTTTTTTGGAAACTTAACTGCTTTCGTATGCAATACACCAATTTTGACCTGCATGTTTCCAATAGATTTTCATATGTTCTGTGAAATGGTTATAACCATTTTTAACTGAATTGAAAATTTAATCCCCATTTTTCAAAATAAGGAATTTCTTAATTCAATCCCTTCTTTCAATTCTATATCCTTGGTCTTGAAGTAAAGTTTAGGATTGTTAATTTTAAAGTCGCAAAGAAAAAGATGTCGTTCCTTTTGTCTTCGAGAAATTAAATTTTCTCCCTTCTGTTTCACGCAGACTGTTCTTCCGAAGGAGTTTTACTGTTTTAAAATCAATTAAAATAAAGTTTGTTTACCAAAGTTTGAACAGGATTTCTTCCACTCTTTTCATTGATAAGAAACGTTTTTTGAAATATCTATTACTTGACCTTCAAAAATTAAGGTAAGCAGATCTGTTGAGAAAAAATTACGTTACCTTCATCCATAAAGATCAAATAATGGGTTTTTCTACAAATTCTTATAATCATTTGAAAAAAACGAAAATAATTGAACGAAACAGGAGTGACTAACTTTTGTTTAATGATTTAAAAAGAATGCAACATTTTCAGGGGAGAAAGTTTCCCTAAAACTAATAAAAAACATTTAATTTATCGTAAACAAGTGAAAACTCTTTTTTTCTCTCAGGAATTCGAAACATCCGAAAAAGAGCCTCTTCGCACAAAATCCAAAGAAGTCACCCACGCCCCTTCGTTAAATATATACTACATTAATTCCAAAATCAGGATATCAATTTTGATCAATTTTAAAAAATATTGTCCTGTCCTTCCTTTTATTTTATTTTAGGCAATAGATACCATTAAATAACACATTTTTGGTGACATTATTAATTACTTGTTTCAATCAAAAAATGTGTTGTAATACTATAATTGATTAATTATAGAATAATTAATTTGAGGTTGAGAAATTTCGACTTCAACGTGACCAAAGATGTATCTTTAAATTCTGAACCTTTCGATCTTGCAAGAGCTTTGCCAGTTGTTAATTGGCTCATCAGAGGCAAACTTTAGCCAGGAAAATCTCTAAGGAGGAATATTCTCAGGAGGCAATGCTAATAGGTATATTTTTTGCGGATCTGTGTGGGACCAGCAGTCTTAGAACACTTTGAGGTTTATCATATTAACCGTTTTTTACTTCCATTGTAGAATTTACTCTTTTGTTTTCCTCGGAAATATGAAAAATTATGATAGTATAAAGTCAACTTCATCATACACAATACTATTATTAATTACGAAAGTTCCAAATAGCCACAATAATATAATACATAGTTTTCAACTTGAAATATAAAATTGATGATAGTACAAAATTTCTTGAATACAATTGTATCTTTATTTAAAATAATAGCGAAGAAAAGCAAGAACAATATTTCTTCAATTGACAAAAATTCAGATCTTAATTTGAAATTAAAACTGTTTCAAATCGGAAATTTTATTTTTGAAGTTTAATGATGTTCAGGTATAATAACCGATTTCTGGTCTCATATAATGATTCTTTATTAGAATTAACAATTTTCGTTGAAAAACACAAAAATACTACTTTTTCAGAATGGTAAGTTTTCTATGAAATTAGATGTTTTTCCCCTGTTTAAATCTTAACATAACCTAAAATTGTTTGAGAATTGTAAATATTTTTTGAAATCTTCTAAGATTTCTAAAAAAGCGCGAAAATAACCTCAAATTTTGCAAAAATGTTATCTTGTTTGGATTCCAATTATTTTTCATTAAAATATTGATTTTCGATATGAAAAGCCGACAAAAAGTTTCAATATTCTTCAAAGTATAATTATTTTTCTCTGAGAATACATATTTTTAGTATAAAACGATAACATAACTTTACATTGTTAAAAACCGTCGGAAAAGTGTCTAAGAAAGGGTTGAATTAATAGTAAAATATGCAAGTAAAAAAGAAATAATTACGGCAATTATAATCGAAAAACTGAATTTCAAATCTCACAGAACAGAGTCAGTCAGATATCTACATAACTCAATGCCGAGGAACCTGCAGTACCGATGGAAGGTCACACCGGCTGGTGATAATACCAACTGTTATCTGACTGACTTGGAAAAGATATCGATAAATTGTACAATGTCGTCTTTTGTTATCGCTTTAATTTTTTTTTTAATTTTTACCCCGACTGCGCCTCGATCTATGTCAGTGATTTGCATTACCGATTACGGGTTACACCAACTGTCGGTAACTTAGCACGGAACAGAACCTTGCTCGCTCAATTAAGTGTTCCAGTAGCGGTATGGCTATACTACTATCAATTATTATCATTATGAGCATTCAGAAATGAATTTTATCATTTAAAATTACTCATTTGGAAATTTTGATTGACTAAATTTATGGTGCGGAAAATTGAAAATATTTGATAATAGAAAAATACATATATTCTCATTATGTATATTCAAGAGGTTAGGAAGAGAGTCTTTCCGACATTTTAAAAACATCTGGTCAAACAGTTAAGAACAGAATTTTTGCCTTTATTATTAAAGAATCACTGACAATATGAATTTTCCCTTCCAGAAATAAATTTTTAGAATTAAAATTCTTCATTCGGAAATTGCAATTTATGAAATTGCAGAGAAATGAAAAGAATAAGGGACCGTACTTAAATTACGTCAGGGAAAAATGAGAGAATTTTTAAAATGAAGTCTTGCTTTGTCCTGATATAAAATTCTTGTTAGTGATTTATTTGCGTTGTATTTATATTTCTTTTTTTGCAGTTGCTGCCTCCTGAAAATTCTCTTTTTATCTGTAAATTTGATTATTTGTTCGAAACTTTGACAGTTATTCTAAAAAGTCAATCTTTTTGCTTAAAAATTCCACCATTCCGCAGAAAATTCACCTTTTGAGAAAATGTCATATTTTGATGTTGAAAAGTCAATTAAATGTTTTTTGGATCAAAATTCAACTATTTGTTGAAAATTTGTCTTCTTGCTCTAAAAATTCATCTGCTTTGGTAGAATGTTCATCTTTATTCGATAAGAATGCAACTGTTTGTTGAAAATTCAATAATTTTGTTGAAAAGTTACCCTTTTCGGTCAAAATTTGAACTTGTCTGTTGAAGATTCACCTGAAATCTTTTTTGGATGAAAATTCGACTTTCTTTGGTTGAAAAATTCGTCTTTTTTATTTAAAAATTCAACTGTCTGAGTAGAAAATTCATATGTCTTAGATAAGAATGCAACTGTTTGGTTGAAAATTCAATAAGTTTATGGAAAAGTCATCCTCTTTGGTAAAAAAATCTACTTTTTTGTTAAAAATTTTCCTTTTCAGGAAAATTCTTATTTAGTGTGGAAAATCCCATGAAATCTTTTTTGTATGAAAATTCGACTATTTTTTTTAATTCGTCTATCTGAATAGGAAATTCATCTTTCTTTGATAAGAATACGATTGTTTGGTTGAAAATTGAATAAATTCTTTAAAAAGTCATCCTTTTTTATCCAAAAATCTACTTCTTTGTAGAAAATTACACTAATTTCGTAGAAAATTTACCTTTTGAGAAAAATTCACATTTTGTGTTGAAAAATCAATTCAAATATTTTTTGGATAAAAATTCAACTATATTTTTTAATATTCATCTTTCTGATTAAAAAAATCATCTGTTTCATTAGAAAATTAATCTTTTCTTTGTATGGAGATGCAACTGTTTGATTGAAAATTCAATAATTTTTTTAAAAATTCATCCTTTTTGTATCAAAATTCAACTGTTATTATCGAAAATTCGACTTTTTGAGTTGAAAATTCAAATATCTTCATAGAAAATTTACTTTCTATTTAAACTTTTTTATTTGAGAATTTTGTTTGAACCACTTTCTTTAGAAATCATTTTTTTTGTCGAAGATTTATATTTGCAGTTGAAAATTCATCTCTTTGGTTGAAGTTTGACTATTTAGTTGAAAAATAATCTTTCTTAATTGAAAATTTAACTGCGTGAGTGAAAGTTGAACTATTCTGTTGAAGATTTTTTTTTAATGAAGCTTTATCTCTTTGGTTGGAAATTTAACTATTTTGTTGAAAACTATTTTTTTGCTGAAAATTCCTTTTTTTCTGGTTGAGAATTCAATGTTTGTACAGAAAATTCGTCTTTTGGCTTTAAGGTAATTTTTTTTCTCTCATTACTGAAAAATCTTTATTTATTGAAAATTGGTTTTTTGATTTTATGATTCATTTTTTCACATGAAATTTCATCCTTCTTGGTTGCAATATCAACTATATCACTTTTAGTCTTGCGAATTTATCTACCAAGCTTGAAAATTCAACTATTTCGTTGAAAATTTAATTGTTTGGAGAAAATTGAATAATTTTGTAGAAAATTGAAGTATTTTCTCAAGAAGTCATATTCTATCGTAGAAAAGTCACTTTTTTGTTTAAAATAAATAAATTAGGAAATTTTAATTTGCATATGAATATTAATGGAATTTTAATGTTAATGGTCGAGAAAGAAAATGGTCAAGAAATAATCATAGAATTTTTAAAATGAAGTTTTCATCCTGTAAAGCATGTATTACCTTGAATACAACAAATTTCCACTAGTTTCAAGTCCCATATCTTATTATTTCTCGAAACCATAATTACGTACAGCACGAGGTGGGGGGCGGGGGCGGGTAGAAATATTTTGTAACGGTTCGTCACATGGGTAGGAGGTGGGGGGTGGGGTGGAGAGGATCGATTATCCGTTCGTAATTTAAGTACGGCCCCTAGACTGAAAACAATTAGTATTTAGGTTCTTTTTTTTAATTCATTTGAAAATTGTTATGTAGAAGACCTCGAGCTTGTTTGAAACTTGACGTGCAAATTCTTTTAAAGCAGGCGTTGCTCAAAATCGCCCCTAGGGCTCATTGGTAGTGCACGCTGCACGAGGTGAACTTCCATGGCAGTGAATTCATTTGAATAAATAGATTCTCTCTTTGAGAGGATTTGTGTGCGAAAACTAAGGTAATAAAGATGAGAGAACAGATTCCATTTTTCATGATTATAACTCAAATCATAAAATTTAATCTTTTAATTTTACTCGTCTCTTTATCTCTATAACCTAAGCGGAATAGATTCGGTTATTTAATCATTTAAAAAAATGTGTTTAATATTTATATAGGTGAAAATCAAAGAGTTGGAATTATTCGCTTTCAAATTAAATGGCAAAAAATATTTGAGATCAACGTGAAACATTGTTTTTCTATTCATATTAATTACAATAAATGGAAAAATAATGATTCGCGAGATTAAGGAGTACGGTATTATTTTATAATCATAATTCAGAAGTACAAGTGAATCTGCTTTCTGAGGCTCAAAATATGTGAATTAAAACTGTCTTTTTATTCTTTATGATAAAATTGATGAAGCAAATAATTACCTAAATGATGTTATTATTTTCTTGATTTTTTCGCGCCCTTAGTTTATTTTATAATATTCACAGAAGCAGGCTAGCATTTAATATTATTTCAAAGATTTCAAGGGGTTTTGAGAGATTTGAATAAAAAGTACAATTGAAAAGAATTTCCCGAACTTTATGAGGATTTTGAAGGATTTGATAGGATTTTAGAGGATTTAAGGTATTTTTTATAAAATCCTAAAGGGCTTTAAAAAATTCCAAAGGATTCTCACGGGATTTCAATAGATATAAAAGATTTTACACTTTTGTTAAACATACATACATTGCATATATAGGATTCATGAAATGTTAGTATATTTTATAAAATTTAAAGGAATTTCGAAAAGTTTCCAATATTTCCAAATATTTCAAAGATTAGATTTATGGCTATCAATGAGGAATTGTCATGAATTTCCTACGACCTCAAAGGATTTCATGGGAGTTCAAATATATTAAGGGAATATAAGGAATATCTTCAGATTTCAAATTATTTCACAGGAGTTTATAATATTTCAATTGATTTCAAAGAATCTGTTGACATAAATTGAGGGATTTCTTATCCAATTTTTCAAATGATTTCATCATATTCAAAACTTTGTCAAAGACTTTCCAATCACTTTCAATCGTTTAAAGGAGTTCCAAAGGCTATAAAATAGTTTGAAGTAATTTGAAGATCTCCTAGGAATTTTTCAATAGCTTTGCAAAATTTGACATTGGAAGTTACGAAAATATACAGATTAGATTTCATAAATTTTTTCAATCAATTTATATGTGGAAATCAAACTTCAAGCAATAAAATTATTAAGAAACTCTTTTTTTCCAGTATGGTATAAAAACTTGGAAAAATTTAGTGTATTAATCAATCAAATTCTAAATTTCGTTTCTAAGATATAATACCTTAAACTTAAAAAAAATTAGTAGTTCAATATTCCATGGACATGATATTATTAACTTTTTTATTTTCACCCATATCTAGATCTAGTCAAAGAAAATGTTTTCTCTTCACTTCAGAATCATAATTTATTAACAATTTTAATTTGAGAAAGTATGAAGTTAAGTAAAAGAACTATTTCTTCACTAAGAGTTCATAATTTAATAAATTGACTGCTTGATAACGTACGAAAACTTAAATTCGATATTGCATCCCATCGTATTATGAACTTCTTAAAATATGCAGACAGCATCTGTTCTTCAAAGTTCAAAGAAAAAGTAGAGTAGATAGAAATTTATTTTAAAATTAAACCAGTTTTCAACAAAAACAATATGCGAAATTTTCAAATATTTAATAACCATAATATGAAAATGGATTGTTTGAAATTTTGATATTTATGTAAACAATTAGCTCTTGTTAAACAAATTAATCCAACTGTTCATCAAATCATTCATAATGATCTATTAAGTAGCGAAAATGTTGTTTTTAGGGCACAAAAAAAAAACTTAGTCATTTTCCTCTGAAATATAATTTATTGCTAAACATCCACACTTACCTGAATTCTCCATTTATTTTCAGATACCCTAGAGACCAACATCTATTATTCTCCTCCCCTTTTATCTTCTCTCTTAAATCCTTCCCTCATATGCTTTTTTTCTTTTACTCTCATAACCTACTTTATTTGAAGAGAAAACGATCGTTGCTTTTAATTTTATTTTGCAATGTTTCAAAATATAGAAGTACCTTCCTTCCGAAAACTCATTTACTTTGCAAGTTTCCGAATCTTTCACTAAGGCCCTGTATAAATTACTTGAAGTTTTTTCTCGAATTTTGAACCACGCAACACTCTTTCTATAATCCGTAAACTTACCCCCTCCCCTATCTTATGTAATTTTTGCGGACTAAATTTTTGTCGTGAATTTATTTAGAGGTCCTCGAAAATAACTTAAGATGATTTAGAGGTAGGGGGTTGGTAAATTATTAGTGTTGCATTTTCAAGCAAAAATTATAAATCCTCAACAAAAAATACAACAGTTGATATTTTAACCAAGGACAGGTTTTCACTTTAAATTACAAATACTTAAATTCAACCAAAAAAGACGAACTTTCAACAAAATAGTATAATCATCAACCAAAACAGATTCATTTTCAACCAAATACTTGCATTTTTTAACCAAAGAGATAAAATTGGTACCAAAGCAATTAATTTCCAAATGGAAAAGACGAATTTTCAATGAACATAGATTTTGTTATTAATGAAAAAATCATGCAATATGTTAAATTTTCAAGCCAGAAGACGAATGTTTTCTACAAAACAGTTAAATTTTGAACCAAAAAGATGAATTTTATATTAGAACAGAATAATACTAAACTATAGAATATGTACCAAATAGTTACATTTTTAAACACAAAGTTGAATCTTGAACCTCAAAGGAAATAGTTGAATTAAAAAAAACAAATTCCAATAAATGAAACGATTTTTTCACGAAACAGTTAATTGTTCTACACAACTGTTGAATTTCAAATTAAAAAACATGTATTTTCTATAAAACGGTTGAATTTCCAGCCCCAAATGATTAATTTTCAATCAAAAATGTTATAATTACTATATTAACAGAGGAGATTTTAATTTTAAATCAAAAGCAGTTCAATTAAACAGAAAAAATAATAATTTTCTATCAAACAGTACGAATTTTTAACAAAATACATGAATTTTCAAGCAAGATCGTGAATTTACACCTAAAAAAGATAAATTTTCAATCATCGAACAAAAAGGTAAATTTTCAATCCTCAAATAAGAAGTTAAATTTTCAGTTGAAAAAATTAATGTTCAACGAAAAAAGCGACTGATAAAAAAATTGTAAAAACTAAAATGATGAATATTCAATTTAAAATATGAAGTTTCGAAAAAGCAGTTTAACTTTGGACCAAATATTTGAATTTTTTGCCAACTTGTTGAATTTGCTACTAAATTGTTGAATTTTCTAGCTGGAAATACGAATTTGCTATGAATAGGTTGAATTTTTAACGAAGAATTTAATTTTTAACTTAAATAGTTGATTTTCTAACTGAAGAGTTGCATTTTCAATCAAAAAGATTAATTTTCCTCAGTGAGATATACAGTTCCAACTAAGAAACACTTTTCACACGCCTAGAAAAATGTTATGCGAAATGTTACTTTTTCAAGTCAAAAAGACCAATTTTCTGCAAAGAAGTTGAATTTTTTTACGAAAATAGGATAAATAAATAGGAATTTGAATAATTTATATACTAAAAAATAATAGTTCAAGTAAACATTGAAGTCCATTTCCAATACTTTCAAAATATTAGGTAAATGTGAACTTTATTCAGAAAATAAAGTTAATTTCTCATCGCAAACATTTTAATTTTGAACTACACAAAGTTTCAAACTACGCAAAATTTCAGGCACGGGGAAATGAAAAACATGTAACACATTTCATTTTTTTGAACTGATTTTATTAACGTCTTACTTTTACTTAATGAACAGAGTTTATAATTTTTTCTCTACATTGCGCTGAAAAAAAATTAGTTTATAATAAAATCTTCCTAAATTCAAACCTTTTCTCGTATACTTTCTTTCCCCTACTTGCCTTGAATTCCCCTTCTTCCCCTATTCATCCCTACTTTTCCTCCCCAGACTTTAGCCTCACTTTTTTTTCCTTCACTAACTTCTTCCTCACCTAATTCCTCCTCTCCTCACTTCCCCCAACATTCTCCTCACTTTCTCTATCCCCCTCATTTCTCTCCACCTCCCACAGTGCTTCTCCCATCACTTCCCCTTCTTCCACGCCCCTAATATTCAACCACTTCTTTCACTTCCCCTTCACTTTTTCCCCTCACGTCCACAACTTCCCCTCTCTTCACTTCTTCTTCACTTCCTGTACTTCCCCACCCCTAAATTCGCCTACTTATTTCAATTTATTCTCCTCATATTCTCCGTTTCTTTTCCCCTTTTACGGCCAGACATTCCGTGTGAAAAGATTTCATAGCAGTCTGGTGTCAACATCAGTGAGCCAAGAGCAATAAATTATATGTTCTGTCTGGAAGGTCTGGTCTGGCACAGGACTGGCGCTATTCAGCTATCCAGGTCAAAAAAAAGTTCTAAATTTGATCAGAAGATTTTTTTTCATATTTCAAAACATTTAGAGCGTGTTTGAAATGATTGAAAATAAGCAATTCATAATATCAAACCGAGACTTTTTTCATCAGCATCTTGACAGCCTGGTTTGATCCAGGTTTGGCGCTGATAAGCTAAATAGGCTTTTAGTGAAGAATGTTTGTTTCCAAATTATTAAAAAATTTAATGGAGTCCAGCCAACGGCTGACCAGCCTGAAATTAGTGTCACACTTTTACTCCGGCCCAGGTCAGACTATCTAGTCAGCATCAAGTCTGGAAACCAGACGGTCTGGTCTGGGCCGGGCCAGCGCAGCGCCAGAAGATATTTACACGGGATCCGATCGAAACTATAAGGGTTTCTTCCCGAGGCTACAAACCTTAAGAACCGTTGTCCTCCTGCCGCCCCCCCCCCCCACTTAAAAGACTTTTTGATAAGTATAAAATCTTCGAGATTCGGAAAAAATGAAATATGACATTATAAAAAGATTCAAAATTAGGAAAAATCAATCAATCTGAACGTCGTACTTATATGAATTGATGGAAAATAAAAACAGCCGTTATGGACAACGTTGATGAGTTTCGATATATTGATGCAATTTGGATATTGCAGGGCTAGAATTCTTAATTCAAGATTTAATTTTCACGTCACTCTCATATTTGCATTTATATGACGTAGCTGGCAAATAATGTTTTTAAATCGACAAATCAACGCCAGTCTCAGTACGACTAACTCATAAATATTACTAGACACGGTACTCATCAAGATTGCTTTTACCGTTGCATGGCTGTCGATCTTGCAGACGAAAAAAGTCAATAATTAATAACTTTTATCTTTTCTTTCTAGTTATTTTTCCAACTTTATTCAAAAAGGGACCATCATGATAAAAGTGTCTTTGTATTAGTGAAAGATTGAATTCTCTTCCCCGAAATAAAGCTTCATTTAGTGTAAGGGAACATCCATTAATTACCACACTCTCAAATGAACCAATGAAATCTCACTGGTTGAAACAGTTGGAAGTGTGTAACTGACAATCAGTGAAATGTCATTGGTTCACTCAGTGGAATTTCGTCACTGATTCAATCGATAAGGTTAACTGTTCACTCAGTACCAGTAGACATCTGGTCGTACGCTTTGCCGTCTGTCGGCTGGTTTTAGGAAAGACACTTATCATTCATAACTTTTGTGCTTACCTTTGCAAAATTATCTTCTGAAAACTTCACTTCACTTCCACAAAACTGAATGAAGATCAGTCTGAATTATGATAGGATATAATATATTGAGCTCAACTATGGGAAGGCCGTCATTACGTCAACGTGTCGTTCAAAGTCAAACCCAAGTGGCAAGACAACTGCTCACTTTTAAGTCGGAGATATTTAATCCCCTGTTTATTGCAGTCAGACCTTAAATATTCCCAACACAAACACCAGTACACAATAAACTTCGTTTTTACTGGAAAGACCCTACCGGCGATACGCGTAAGCCAGACGATTGGAGGTTCATGTCTTCAACGAGTGGAGCGCTATATCACTAGTTGAATCTTTCATTTGACGTCACTGGTATGTGTTTAGTAACGAGGTTTCAGTTGAGTTACTTACTAGTTTACCTAGTGAATATAGGAAAATCACTTTTTCGCCAGTAATCATTTTAAATACTGATTTAGCAAATAACGATTTCACCGTTTCACTTTGAAAGAGCGTTTCCTTATGGAATGTTTTATATTTTCTACTCAATATATCAACAATATAAAAATTATTTTCACTGTAAATGAGATTTGAAAAATTTTCAAGGGATTTTAAGGTAAGTAAGGACTACAAAGTACATGGGGAAATTTAATTGCATATTGCTTCGTACGCTTAACGCGTAATAATAGCGCAATAATACGTAATTAGTGGTGCCGTTCGATACGATACGTTCCCGTGATTGTGCCGAGATCGCGTCAGTTTTTTCTCGGATCGGAATTGGGTTTTCGATACCCGTGATCGGTTTTCTCTCGGCTCGACTTTGGCTCGGAATGCGATACATCGAATCGGGATCGGATCGGGTTTTCGATCCTCCTTCGCCAGATGTGGGTCTGGGACGTAGCGGTCCACAGGGGGTTGAAATGAAAAACGAGGTTTAAATTTTAAAAGGACATTTAGAACCCAATAATGCACCGATTTGGGATCATTTTTTTGTTGTACAATTCAGGACTAAATTTCCTAGAAAGCGTTGTGAGTATATATTTTATTTTTTTGTTTATTCAATTTTTATGTTAATGCAAACAGAAAAAAGTTTCGTATTTTTTGCATTTCATGTTTCATCTCCTAGACACAATTTTTCTTATACTTCAAGTCCCTTGGGTTCAATGCACAGTGGTATAAGAAAGAGGAAGAAAATTGTTACCTCATAAAGCTAATTGTTAAAAGCAAATTTTATCAACAAACAATGGACATGAAGAAATATTTGTTTTCAAAGTATATTCTTGCTCTGAAATTGCTTGCCTTTATTGTTTGGATGATACGTGACCATCAAAGTTCAAGACTGAATGTTATTAACCAATTCTATAAACATATGTACATTGAGGACATTAGTAGGCAGAAACCAATGCTTTTTTTGTACTCTTGCTGTAATGACATTACCAATGATGTTTTCTGGAATAAATATACCATCCGTTGATATTTGTTTATTTTATAAAAAAAATATATAAACGAATGCACATTTTAGGCGTCTATAAGCGAGAGGAATACATTTTTCTTCTAATATTGTTGCAATTATAGTGCCAATGTTGTTTTCTAGAAAAATGCTGCCAGGCATTAATATTTGTTCATTTTATGAACAAATTATATAAACAAATGCACATGCTAGACGTTTTCAAGCGCCAAAATTATTTTCTAAGAATTTTTTTCCAAACATAATTTTTTTCATACCATTTTTGCAAACAAATTTTTTTGTCAAAAACTTCATTTACAACATATTTTTTTGGACAATTTTTTTCCGAAACTTTTTTTTCCAAATTTTTTTTCAACACATTTTTTCAAAAAAATTTTCTCAACAAATTTTCGTTCAACAAACTTTTTTCATAATAAAACACTACAGTGCTGAAAAATTATGTGCTTCTTCAAAATTGGAATTTTTGGTGTAAAATTAAGTATCCTAATTGAAAATTCAACTTCTTGATTGACAGTTGAGGCCCATTGTTCTAAATTCATTTCATTGTTTACAAATGAATATTCATCCATTCATTTGGAATGTAATTTCTTTACTTGAAAATTCAAGTTTTTTTTTAAAGTTCGTTTTTTTGGAGTGAATTTTTTTTTTTTTTTATTAGAAAATGTGACTCCCTAATTTTTTGTAGAAAATTCATCTTTTCAATTTAAAAATTTACCTTTTTGTCTAAAAATGCATGTACTTTGTGAAAAGTTAGTCTTTTTTGTTGAAAATTCAAGTCTTGGTGGACAATTCAACTACTTGATTGAAATTTGAACTACATGGTTGAAATGTCATTTTCTTGGTTGAGGATATAACTATTTTGTTGAAAACTTTTTCTTTAGGTTAAAAAATAATTTTCAAAAGTCAAAATTTAAGCACTCCAGTTCCAGCTTTTATTGAAAATTTAACTATTTACGTTTTCATTACAAATTTATCGTACATATTTGATTTGAAAATTAATCTGTTCGAATAAAAGTTTAACTGAATTGTTAAAAATTCACATCATTTGTGGAAAATTTTACTATATTGTTGAGAAACCTTTTATAAATAGAACAGTTCCAAGATTTCTGCTCAAGAAACATGTATCCACGTCGTCATTTGTGATCCTCCAAATTGAAGAATGAATTAATGAATTTGTTAATCATGTCATTTGAAGAAATCTTAAATGAAAAACATTACAAATTGAGCAATTAAACTAATTTTTAACCAGAGTTTTGTTTCATTAGACGTCAAATAATTCATATTTTGAACCTATTTTAAATAATAGTTCTTCTATTATTATTTAAACGTTAAAGTACAAAACTCTTTTAACGAATTAAGAATTTGAAAAGGCAAAAATTACAATTGTAGAGATGAACATTTAAATGTAGGTTGCAGCACTCTGAAATGTTCAGCTCACGATTCAATCGAATGCATTCTATTTGAAACAATTCAGCTGGAAATTGCTCACTTTTCAAAATCTGCTTTATATTTGTTCCTTTTCAACAAATAGTCCAATATTACGGAATAATGAAAAAAATGTTATTTTTTATTGAAAAATAATTTAAAATTAAATGAAGGTTGAAATAGGTTATATAGTTGCATTTGGATTTTTCAAATTATTTACTACTAAGCCAAAGTACAACTCTTCCACTATGGGGAAAATAAATGTCAGCATTTTCCTTAGCATTTTCACTACAGCCATAACCGGCCCGATCCCGAGTCGATATATCGACTTCCCGAGCCAAATTCGAGTCGAGATCGTCGAGATCGGGAAATATCGCTTGATGGCATCACTATGTGTAATAACGCGTAATAATGTGTAATATTGCGTGATACCGCGTAATAATGTGTAATACTGCGTAATATCCGTAATATTGTGTAATAACGCGTAATGGCGAGTAGCATTTTCGTTTAAGTTTAGTTTTTGATGCATCCTTGGCATACTTGATTCTTCGTATTCAAGTTTTAGGATCCTCAATTTCCGCGATTCGGCAATTAAATTTTTTGTGCAAGAATATAAAGAAAAATATAGTAACTAAATGAGCAATTAAAAAAATATTATTTTTGATCTAAAAGAGAATTGCTTGAAAACTTGAAACCTAAATAATTATTTGAATTGACCAGTTAATTATTATAAACAATTTCGATCGACAAATTCTTGAGTATAGTGCCCAAATGTTGCAAACGCTGATTTCTCACGTGAAATATTTTATATTTTGTATTAGATTCGGAATTGTTAGCAGGGAATTTATTCAATTGTTTGTAATAAATATATTTAACTAAGTCCCAAAGGAACGTTTATTTGTGGGAATTTTCGTCTTGTGCAATGAATTCTGTCGAAAGCAAGTAAATACTGATATTCAATCAAGATTTTAAGCAAAAAATTAAATTACGAATTTTTATGAACTACTTAATAAATAAGCACGCAAATTTAAATATTTTTACTTGAGTAAATGATTTCTTTATTAAATGTTTGAATATTACTTCAGCATTGATATTGTATGGAAAAAGTTAAGCAAAAATTTACAAATTATTATTGTTGAAAACAAATAGTGTAAATGGATGGAAAAAATTATTTTTATCGTCAAATATTCTTGATAGCTTGATAGGGCAAAAAGAACGTCCGTGGACAAAATTGATTTTCAGAAGACAACTGTCATCCCATTTGATTTTTTTTTAATTCTCATGAAATTCTGCATCAAACTATTATTAAGAAGAAATTCATCTGATAACAAGAATTTTAACAATGATTTGACTTTTGAAGTGTACGGGTTCAAAAAAAATTTAGATTTGTTTAAAACGTAGGGAGAAGTCATTAATATTTTCCGTGAATAAAGTAAAAATATTTTTTTTTCCTGGAAAGGAGCCCTAATCAATATAATTTTTCAAATATTCAAACTAAAATATATTCCACAATTTAGATCAGAAAAACTACAAAGATTTCAGTCTTGTTCAAACACATATGCCATTTTTATCTTTGCTAACGAGGGGCACTTATTCCCGCGGCAAATCCGTTCTGTCATTACCGGTTCTCTAAACGGTTTCCCACTGTGCTTATTTTCTCTAAACTGCATTTCTCTCACTTATATTCTCTCTTATCGCCACCCCTATCTACTCTAACCCTGAGCCCATTTTATATAGTTCAATCCATTGTACGTATATTTTATTGAGTGTTAAAATCATTCATTGTCAAGTGGCTGCTCACTTAAGTCGAAAATTAGACTGCTTTGAATGCTGTACACTAAAGGATAAAAACCAAAATTACTCGAGCGAAAAAACCATTATTTTCAAAATTGAACATTTTTATTTCATATGAAAGACTGATTAGGGCCTTATTTGGGCCAAGCGAGACTACCAAGATTAAAAGGAAAAGATTGTTTAATTTTTCGCTTTTTATCTTTCATAAAAGAAAATTAGTAGAAGTTAAATAATAGTTTGAAATCTACCCCTCATATACTTTACCCCCTACTGACTCTGCATTTCCTTACTTCCGCTCTCGTCCCCTCATTCCCTTCCGCAAGCCACAACTTTCGCATCTCCTTATTTCCCCAACTTCTTTCTCATTCACTTTCCCCTTCCATCACTTCCCCAGTCAGCACCACTATTCTATAACTCCGCCCCCCCCCCCCTACATTTATTCTCAGTTCCCCCACCGTATTATTCTCCTACCGTAATTTCCCCCACTTTTTCTACTTCCCATACCCAAGTGAGGGTATGGGAAGGGTATGGTATGGGAGAAATGACTCCTTTTTCGTTTACTCCCTCTCACTTAATTTCCAATCTCTTTACCTAGTTACTCTCCCCTTATTCTTCCTACTTCCCCATGTCACATTTCTTCGAGTTATCATACTTTTCATTACCTGATTTTCCCTACGTATGTTACTGCCCCCACTTCTCTCACTTTCCCTTTTCTCATTTCCCATCATTTCCCCTATTTTCTTTCTCGTAAATTCCTCTCATTCTCTTTCTCCTCCATGCTTTTCCTAACTTCATTTTCCATCACTTCACCTACTTCATCTCATTTCCTCTACTACTCCTACCCACTGTTCCCCTCATTTTTCCAAACTGCCTTCATTTCTCCTACTTCCCTGTCCTTAATTTTCCATCACTTCCTCTCATATAATTTCCCCTCACTGCCCCTTTCATAACTTTTCTTTACTCTTTATGCTTCCCCTCTCTCAATTCCCTTCACTTTCCCCACTTTCACTCCCCTCATTTGACCGTTAAATGATCGTGAATTTATTTTTTTATAATTGAAAAATTAGTTTAATCGTATTTGATCTTATATTATAAGTTTTTTATGCAAAACCTATTTAAAATTTTCAATCATTTGAAGCTTCACTTCAAAAACATTTAGTTCAGTTTTTAATTTCAAATTTTCAATGTTTGATCGTTTCGGATTGGAAATTATTCAAATTCAAACATTTTAACTTCAATTTAATTAATTTTAAATGCTTTTAATCAGAAATAATACAATGTCAATACTTTTGAATTTTAAATAATTCAATCATTTAAATCATTCAAATAGATTAAAAAATTTCTAGAATGAATCATAATTCTAAATAAAGTGTTAAAATAATATTAATTCTAAGTTTCTGAATTCTCATGTGGATTACTAGATTTTTGAATTCTCCTTTTCATAAGTTTTAATTTTGCAATTAAAATTTGAACAATTGCTGAATTTTGATCAGTATAATCATACGATTTGTAAATTGTTAATTTTTCAAAGATTCAGATTTACTTAGAATAATTGAAGTTTTGAAGGGTTTGATTATGAAGAAGTTTTCCATTTAAAATTACTATTAATTTTTAATATTTTTTTAGAATACTTCAATTTCTAAGGTTTATAATTATTTATAATTTTTCTATTTTTAACGGTGAATGACGGTGAATTTATTTCTTCAGTTTAGGAAAATTGAACTTATGCATTTTTATGTGAAATAATAGTTTTTTCATTTGATAACAATTCAAAATTTTAGAAACTTTTACTTTCAAACGTGTAGTTTGTAGTTAATTCTGTATTTCAAATGGTCCAACTTTCATCGCTCTGAATCAAAAATGATTTGAATGTAAAAGTTTTCAATTTGAAATTTTTTTATTCAGAACGCTTTCAATTAGAAATAATGTAATGCCAATTCATTTGAATTTCTAAAATTTTGATTTGAAATATAAATTTAATTTTTGAAAATTTCAATTTGTTAGTTATTAATTATTTCAAATATGTGTTTGAAACATCTGTCAGAAATTTTCCCCATTTAATCCATTGTTTTCATGATTCATTGTGTTACTGTTGAAATCGGCTATTGTTTTAAAATATAATGGTCACCATCCAATTGGAATGTATTTGTTTATGTGTACATAGAATTCCATACATGTGTCATATTTACGGATAAAATCGAGTATATTCTTTTTCCTCCTATACACAGTGCTCTGAATCTAAATAGAGAAAATCGGCTTACAGACGAGAGCCCAGTATCGGCAGAAGGTTGGAAGTAATATTGCATCGGTTTTATCTATTCATGTAAGGGGTATCGAAGCTGCAATAGTTTGCCCCATTTGAATAATTTCGATATCTGGAAGTTCACCGAAATTTATACAAAGGTTCTTATTCAAATATTTCCCATGTGAAATTCAATTTCACGGAGTCTTTCTTATGATACTTGTTCGATTACATACGTTGTCTAGTGATGTTTTAGTACATTCTAGAATAACCTTAATTGTTTATTATAAAACTACGTCACGCTCTCCTAAAAACTTTTTTAAACCCTCCCTTTCTTTGTCACAGTTCACCACTCAAATCTTGAACCCCCCAAGGTGACTTCACGAATGAGAAAACCAGGGTGTCTACCAAATTTTGCCGAAAAAATTCCCTAACAACGAGGGGGAAACCACTCTGGTGATCCGCTGGACCACTCGATTATCCGAACTGGTAATCCACGGTAATCCACGGTAATCCTTGGTAATCCTTTTGCTGAATTAGTTTTTTCAAAGGTTTATCGTTTTAAAAATAATTAGATGATATCTTTGCTGTTTTGTTGAAAGATAT
>CAKNXH010000732.1:35231-86564 GCA_932178445.1 Andricus quercusramuli | reverse complement strand
AAACAAACAAATATTATCGACCCTAATGCCAATAAAAAAATCTTCTTCACAGTTTATCGTTTTAGTTGAAAGTTCATATTTTTGGTTAAAAATATAACTATTTTGTTGAAAATTCGTTTTTTTTATTTATGAATTAATTTTTTAACGAAATATATAACTATTCCATATTAGGTTGGAAATTTATATTTTCAATTCGAAATTGATCTATTCTATTTGAAAGTTCAGCTGTTTGGTTAAAAGTGCAACTTTTTTTTGTAATCCTTGCCCGTGTGGAAAAATTGTCATGGCGCTAGCTGGGCCCAAAATAGGAAAAACTTGGCCCCAAATTGGGAATTTAGACAGGACCAAACCACAAATGAAACGCTCAACCCGGCCAGAGCCTAACTTACCGACCGACTTGGCCCCAACTTGGCTTCATTAATTTTTCTAGTCTCAGCCACACTAAAATAAAAAATTGTTTTTAGAATTCAAAAAATTAGTAAACAATTTATAAAGGTAAAATTGTTTATTCAAAAGAAACATTCCAAGTAGCTGAACATTTCAAGAAAAATCGTATTCCTGAACCGGATTATTCGTCGACCGCCTCATCTTTCGATTGCCATCCAAATCTTTGGAATTAGTGTAGACCGTTCCGAAATGAGGAAAGACTTCATCCTCAGTGAACTTATATTTTTCACGAACAGCTCCTGTAAAATGAAAAAATGAGAAATTTTGAATTGAAGTTCAAGTTAAAGTATAACAATATATTGTCATTAATTTCAATTTTTTTTAGGTTTGACTTAATTGCGTTATAAACATAAATAACTTATGATTTATTTACTTACTTTCGTTTTCGTTCTGGAATCTTGGAATGTTGGAAAATGCTCGATGTCTCGAACGCGACGAGTGCTTTTCACTTTCGGCATTTTTAATGATTTGAATCACACTTTAATAATTGATACAGGGAAAATCACAAAAAATCTCGCCAATATAACCTCAAACCAACCTACTTGTGTTCAAGAGGTTAAATATGGAGCCCGACTGAAAACAAATGCACAGCCAAGTTCATGGCGCTGCAATCAAGAGCTATGAAACAGAGTTGGTTTAAACTAGATTCAAGATATTAACCCTGTTGTAGCCATGAAATAATTTTCCAAGTTGGGGCCAAACTTGTAATTGGGCAAATATTTGGCAATTTCTACACGGGTGGTTTAAAGTCGAACAACTTTTAAAAAATTAATTTTTTTGTCGTTGGAGTTTTATGATTTTCGTTGAAAATTCCTTTTTATTATGAAAATAGAAAATAGAACTATGGATAATAAATAAACTTTTTTGTTAAAAAATCATATTTTCGAGTTGAAAATTCATCTGTTTTGTAGAGACTTCGTCTTTTTCACTTCAAAATTCAAGAATTTGGTTGAAAATTACGCACTTGTATCTGGAGTAATCTACTTGAAAGTCAGATTAATCAACTTGTAATCCAGATACCTCTGAGTAATCCGGTGTAATCAAGAGTATCATCCAAAGTATAATCCACTTGTAATCCGGATAATTGGAAGTACTTTAAGTATTCCAAGCAATTAACTTGTGATCTATACCTTTTTTAGTTGAAATTCGTGTCTTTTGATAAAAATTTTCCTCTTTCAGTAGAAAATTAAACTTCCCCGTTGAAAATTCACGATTTTGGTTGAAAATTCAGCTATATGGTAAAAAATTAATCTAATTCGTACGAAATTCAAGAATTTTGTAATAAAGTCATTTTTTGTTTGAAAATTTAATTGTTCTGTTGAAAATTCGTTCCTTGATTACAAATTTGACTATTTTGTTGAATATTATATTTTTTGTAAAAGATTGATTTTTTTATTGAAATTGTAAGCATTTCATTTTTGTTCGGAAATTGATATTTTTCAGTTAAAAATTGAACTGCAATTCTGATTGGAAAGTTAACTTTTTTAACTGAAAATTTAACTTTTACATTTTTGATTGTGAGTTTATCCTTCTCAGTTGAAAATTCAACTAGTGAATCAAAAATTCATCTCTTTCGTTAACAATGTGTCGTTTGTGGTAACAAATTTAATTGTTCATTTATAAATTCGTTGCTTTTTGGTTAAATTTTTTTTTTTTTCAAATGTAGATATAACTATTTCAGTTGAAGATTCTTCATTTTAGTTGAAATTTCATTCCTTGATTAGAAATTCGTCTATTTTGTTGAATATTCTAATTTTTGTAAGAGATTCATTTTTTGATTGAAATTATAAACATTTCATTTTTGGTTGAAAATTTATCTTCATCAGTTGAAAATTTAACTGTGATTATGATTGGAAAATTAACTTTTTTAACTGAAAATTTAACTTGTATATTTTTGATTGAGAGTTTATATTTTTCAGTTGAAAATTCAACTAGTGGGTTAAAAATTCATCTCTTCCGTTGACAATTTGTCGTTTTTGGTCGAAATTTTAATTATTTTATTATAAATTCGTTGCTTTCTGGTTAAATATTTTTAGTTAGAAATTCCTCACTTTGGTTGAAAATTCAATTATTTTGTTATAAACTTGTTGCTTTTTGGGTTAAAATTTATTTTTAAATGTAGATATAACTATTCCAGTTGAAGATTCTTCATTTTAGTTGAAAATTCATCTCCTTGATTCAAAATTGGACTATTTTACCGAATATTCCATATTTTTGTAAAAAATTTATTTTTTCAACAATGAAAATGTTAGTGCTTCATTTTGGATGAAAATTTATATTTTGTATTTAAAACTTCAACTGCTTGGTTTAAAATTCAAGCGTTATTTTCAAATTTGTCTTTTTTGGTAGAAAATAATTCTTCTCGGTTGAAAATTTATATTTTTGGTTATAAATCTAATTATTTGGTTAAAAATTAATCTACTTTGTAGGGAACTAATCTCGTCGGTTAAAATTGAATTCTTTGGTGAAAAATTAAATTTTTTTTTTTTTTTAAACATATTCTACTTTGAAGAAAATTCAACAATTTTGTGAAAAAGTCTTTTTTTTTGTTAAAAGTTCAACAGTTTCCCTAAAAATTCGTTATTTAAGGTTAAAAATTCAACTAGTTTGTGAAAAGTTCAAGGATTTGGTTGACAATTAAATTTTTTTTTTTTAAGGAAAAAAAAAACAATTTTGTTGAAAAGTATCCTTTTTGTTTGAAAAGTTAAAAATTTTTGTTGAAAATTCATCTTTTCTTCAATCAAATAGTTAAATTTCAATTTGAAGAATAAATTTGAGGCAAAGCAGTTGCATTGACTATCAAATACCTGGAATATTAATCTAAAAAGAGAAGTTTTCAACAAAATAGTTCAATTTTTACCCATTTAGTTGCATTTTCAACCTACAAAGATGAATTCTCAACCAAATTGTCGAAATTTCAAACAACAAAATTTCAAATCTTCGAGCCAAAAAGACGAATTTCTCAGAAGACAGAATTCTCCACTAAAAACTTTTCTACACAAAGTGATGAATTTTCAATCCGAAGGGACGTATTTTCCACCCAAAAAGATAAATTTCTCAGAGGAATATTGAATTTTCAACTAAGAACTTTTATTCCAGAAAAGATAAATTTGAAATCCATAGAGACGTATTACATATACAAAAAGAGAAATCTCCAATCAATCCGTCGAATTTTTAAACAAAAGAGATTAGACTTTCACTAAAAACTGTTGCGTTTCGAAATGAAGAGTTGCACTTCTAAGCCAAGAAAAAGAGTTTTTCAGAAGACAGTTACATTTTTATTGGAAAAAAAAGAATTTTTTATACAAAAAGACAAGTGTTCAACAAAATAGTTGAATTTTTGACCAAGAAAGATGACTCTTCATTTAAGTAGTTGCATTTGTCAAAAAACAATACAATTTTCAAAGTAATATTGGAATTTTTAACCGACATGAAAAAAATATTGAAAACAAAAAAGATTTTAATTCACAATCAAAAACAGTTGAATGCGAACAGAGAAAGGAAATTTCAAAAGAAAGGTCTAATTCTCAAAGAAAACGATTTTCTTTTTAACCAAGCAGTTGCTTGGTAATCAAGTTGTTGAATTTTCATGCCAAAAAAGAAAATTCTTTACAAAAACGTTAAATTCTTGACCCTTAAGTATGCATTTTCAACCAGAAAGTTACTTCCTAACGCAGTTAAAAAAATTGATTTTCAGCTGAACGAAAGCCAAGTTTTACACAGGATGATTTAATTTTTAATCAAAGAAATAGATCTTCAACTAACAAAATGAATTTTCACAAAGTAGTTCAACTTTTAACCAACTGGTTAAATTCTCGAACGAGAAGGCTAATTAATTCCACACCAAAACAACAAAATACATGAATTTTCAACAGCATTGTTGAATTTTCAATCCAAACCGATCAATTTGAAATAGAATTGGAAGATTTAAATTTTCAGTTGAAAAAATTAATTTTTAACGCATGAAAAAAGGGATCTTCAACAAATTAGTTGAATTTCTAGGAAGTCAAATGCATTTTCAATGAAGTAGTTCAATTTTTAACTAAATTGTTTGATATTCGACAAAAGAGATGAATTTCTAATAAAAAATTTAATAGTTGAATGCCTAACTACAAATGATCGATTTTCAGCAAAAATTTATAATGCATATTTTCAGTTCAGAAATTTTGTTTTTCAAACAAAGAAATAAATGACGAAAAGTTGTTAACTTTGAGACTAATAAAATGCATTTTGAATTAAGAAGTTCAATTTTTAACTAGTAGTTGAATTTCCAACGAAAACGGGTGAATTTTCAATGCAAATTTTTGAAGTTTAGTTTTGAACTAAATTTGATAAATTTTTATCATAAAATGGAAGGGTTAAATCTTCAGTTAAAAAACTAATTTTGAGCGAGAAAAAAATCTTCCACAAAATAGTTGAATCATAAACAAATAAAATGAATTTTTAACAAAGAAGTTGAACTTTTGTGAAAATAGTTGAATTTTTAACGAAAGAAGATACATTTTGAATAAAAGACTTAATACTTGTTTCTTCAACTGAAAATGATCGATTTTCATCAAAAACTGGATGAGTCAAATTTTCACTTACAAAATTTATATCCAGTTGGAAAAAACAACAAATTTTGCACAAAATATTTCAATCTCCAACCAAATAGTAGAATTTCTATCCAAAAGAGATGAATTCTGAACGAGTTTAAAGTTTGTATTCAGATGTTTTACTTGTAAATGAAGTCAATAATTTTAATATTCAGACATTTCAAAAAATAGTTATGTACATTTATATTTAACAAAAAACAAAAAAAATGTTGTCAGAAATAGATTTGAATGAAAAAAACACATTCTTAGACATTGAAAATAATTCTGGTTATATACTTAATCAGTTGGAAGTCATGGGAATGCCAAACATGATTTCCTGAGCAAATATCCCTTGGGATACCGTATCATTCTCTATGGTCACCTGAAAGGATCCTCGCTAACGAGGAACTATAACTTCCGGCAAGAATAGTCTGATTTGTCTCTAAGGACCATTCAAAATCACGTACAGTCTGATAAACCTCAAAACAGTCGGCAACTTGATGTTACCGTACATGCTCGCTAAATCGCAAGCAATCAGGCATATAATTACCAAACAAGTCCAGAAATTCAACAAAACTTAAACTAAGTTAATCAGATTGTATTAAATCTTATATATTATATATTATATATAATATTATATATATTATATATTATATATTATATATATACATTGTATATATATAATTATATATATATATACAATCTATAATTTGGAAAAAGGTTAAACAATCGCTTGAGGGCCCCGCTGGGAGCAACTATCACTGGTACCTGTGAGCTGGATGCAGAAAGCTGTCATCCTTGGGTAGCTCCGTGTCTCCAAGCACACGAGGGTTTCGCTGGCTTGTCGTTGTGATTTCGTCATGCCCTGTGGTCACACAACTTAAGATCGTGAAACGTCGTCATATGAATGACTTATCACGGTTCTACTGAAAGCCGGTGTCATTTTAATAGTTGGCAGTGACTACCAATGTGAATTTTGAAATTCCCTGACTTTTCCCTGACCAACTTTTTATTTCATCTGAACGTTGTACATTTTTATTTTCGGTTTGAAAGCAACCTTATACCCAGGAGATCAACAATATTTATTAAAAGCAATCATTTTCAACGGAATAGTTAAATTTTCAACCAAAATGATGAATCATTGGTCAAAAATGAATTTTTAACGAAAAGTGTGATAGTTAACATTTCCATAAGAAAATACAAACTTTCAATAAATTATTTGAATCCTCCACCAAAAAAGACCAAGTTTCAAACCAGTATCAGGATTTTTCAACCAACAAATATTTGTTAGCCAATGTAGCAAAAAATCTCATCCAAAATAATTGAATTTTCCAACCAAAAAGAACATAACTCATCCTTGTCTAACACCTGGCCTGATATCGAACCAGTCAATCAGTTTCCATTTACCCACACATTTACTTTGCTACCTGCATATAGTCATTGTTTTTTTGTCATTGTCACTGCTTTTCGTAACCATCCATTGACTACGTGCTCTTTCAGGACTTTACAAAGCTTACTTTCATCCACTTTATCAAATGCTTTTTACAAGTCAACAAATGCATAGAAAAAGTACATTGCACAGCAAGTTGGGGAGCGTAAGTTTGATCAAGAGCCTGAAGTTGGTTGCGCAAACCTGCATACGGCCTTGGGCCCCCAACTTCATGAAATCTCTCACTCCCCAAATTGTTGTGCAAAGTACTATTGTTCACCCTCAAACTATCATGTGTGGTCTGTCTCAAGTTTTCCTCATCAGATCCCCGCATGATCTTCTTCGCATGAATCCAATTTGGACCTCTTAGATCATTTCTTCTGTTATTTCTACTATCCTATGAATAAGTATTTTTGTATTAATTTTGCTAATAGTACTTGGTGAGCTCATACCTCTTTAATTATTGAAGTTTCTTTCACGTACATCTTCTTTGTATATTGGGACGATAAGCACATTTTGCAGTCATCTGGAACTACCCCATCTCGATACACAAATTTATCAACTTGTTTCAAATTTAGCGTGTATTCAAGCAATTCAGCGTGAATAACATCTATACCAGCAGCAGTACCATTCTTCAAATTCTAAAGGATATATCCTTAACCTCAGAGATACTATGTGTTTAAGCAGGGCTTTCTAATAATAATAATTGATTAGGACCTCCTAATAATTTTCTGTAATGGTCACTATGACCGTCTTTCACTTTCTCCTCATCATATGCTGTTTCACCCTTGTTATTCCTAACTCCAAGTAACCCTGTACTACTTCCTGCTTTCTTTTTGTCCGAGCATACTTTCCAATAGAATGAGTTCTTATTTTCTTCGAGAGCGTTTTCCATTTTCATCTCTTCTTCAGCTATGATTCTATTCTTGCTTTCGTTAACTAGTATTTTAACTTTTCCGTTCTTATCCCTATAATCATTTTCTGATCAATAATATCGGTTGGTGGTAACCAAACCAAATTCCGTTCTTAGACTATTGTCGATAAAATCCAAGTGATCAATTTTTTGGTCTTTACAGTCTTATAAAAAACAGCACATTGTAATTCTGATGTCAAAATTTCAATAAGATCGACCTTAAAGTTAATCTTCCTTATATTGAAGGTTTATCTGAACATTTAAAGGGTTCTTTACGGAAATTTATTATAAACGTGTATTTTAATGATATTTCTTGTTTAGATAAATTTTTAATTAACAAAAAAAAATGTCGATAGTATTGATTGTTTGTCAAGTGTCATTTATCGTATCACTTGTAAGGGTTGCAAAAAGTTTTATATTGGTGAAACCGGCAGGCGATTAAAAGACAGAATAGCTGAACACAAAAGAGATTGTGTAGTGGGTAATCAAAGTACAGGTTGGTCACAACATGCCTGGAATTTTGATCATCATTTTGATTTCGATTTTGAAAACATTAAAATTTTGGCAAGGGAAGAATACGAATTTAAAAGGCGTAATTTAGATTCCATCTTCATTAATAAATTTCACAAAGAATCGATAAATTTACAGATTGAAACGTTAAATATTAATAAAATTCATCAAAGTATATTCAAATAATTTCTATCATGTTTCCTTGATAATTTACACCCGTCCTGCTTTCAAATTTCTGACATTTGGCGCGTTTGCCTCATTTAGGTCTGTTTTGATGTTACCATCGATATAATTGTAAAGTGAATTTGTATGTTTGTTTATTGTAAACACCCGTCTGTTCGTTCAAGGTATCTTCATGTCATCGTCGTTGAATGACTTATTGCTAAAAATATAGTGCATATGTTGTGGATCTTTAATATCTCGCTAGACAATTAAAGATCTTCTGATTTTAAACTGATTTGATTCTTAATTGACTACGAAATTATTGACGTGACGTCAGTTTTTCATTAAGGTTTTTCCGACAATTTTTATCGACTTCAGGTAATTGTTTTTAGTTTTAACCATATATATTTATTCAATTCGTTGTTTCGACTTTAATTAACTTTTGTTCATTTTATTTAAAAATTAAAAGAAATTATTTTGTTTAGATCTTGAGAATGGCTCAAAGCCGAGCCGAAACGTCGATCTTATTAGAATTTTGACACCAGAATTACAATGTGTTGTTTTTTATGAGGCTGTGAAGACCAGAAAATTGATCACTTGGATTTTAATCATTTTCTGGTCTAATTTTCTCATCATCACCAAGACCTGTAATATTGAACTCTGTAAGACACGCTTGTTTCTGTAAGTTAACGGCTATGGGTATTTCTTCATTCCACCAAGCATTCCCAGTCGTTCTTCCTACAACCGCAGTGCTGCACACTTTAATTGCACTTCTAACACTTTCAAAACTGAATACCTCTTTTTTTACCGTATCATTCTTCAGGTGTCCTGTTTTTGAATAAGAGAACTCCATGCGGTTATTTACAATGTAAATAAAATGAATCTGGCTTCCCATCAGCGATCTCATTTTAGTACCACGCGAGATTGTATTTTCTGAGTCTTACTTAATACCTGAAGTTAGCCCTTGAATAATAATTTTTTCAAAGTGAAGAATCCTTTCCAGGATCATTGTACATGAGTCCTTCACAATGACTCATAATAAGTAACAATGCGTAATAATGAATATTAGTTGTAATAGGAATGAATCCGTAGGGTTTTTCAAAACATTGAATTCCTCTTCCATTCTACATCAAAAGTTGAATTTATTTTGCCCTATTTAATTTGATCCATGTGTTTATCTTTCTTACAGTCGTAATTGTTATAAATGCTCAAGATTTTCAAGAAGTAGTTGAAAATCTGGTCGTTCACTAAAAGTGAGGAAAGGGACAGAGAAAAAGAGATAAGATGGAAGGCAAAAGGAAATAAACGAAGTGAGATGTAGAATATAGGAAAATGGTGTATAAAAGCCTTCGTGAGGGAATGAAATGAGAAATTGAGGTAAAGAAACCATGAGGCGGTAAGTGCTCGGTAGGTCACTTTTTGGTTTGGTTTTACCGCAAGGAAACTTTTTTTCATCGATTCTACCTGAACTGGACCTTCCTTCGCGTGCAATTGCTTTATATGATTTATTTTTCAACTCTCTTCAGGTAAGCGTCAAAAACTCTTTCACGTTCTTCCAGTTCCAATAGTTGCCAATTTGACGTCGCAAAAAGGCAGAACTTCCATCTCCGATATTTTTCTACTACGCTAAAATAATGTCGTAAGTTTTTATCATTTAGTGAATGAATATTATATATTATTTTATGATAAATCCAATGTTATGTTATTTGCAATATTGGGCAAAATATATTGTTGTCGGAAACCTGATTGGTAGGGATACTGCGTGAATATAACTTTTAGTGCCTTTTTCAGTTTCTTTATCCATCAATAAAGATTATGAATTTTCTGCAAAATTAATTTTGTGAATAAAAAATTTCAAATGAGACATTTTTTCATCAAAATTAACTAGTGAATTATAGCGCTCGTTGGTAGCACGGAATTTTCCTTAAGGTTAGCCCTGCACGAGCTAGAAAAGGGTTTGTCTTACGGAAAATTCCGCAAAGGTGGCTAGTTCAAAAAACTTTATTTCTAAATGTTTCTGGACATTATTGATAAACTAGAAAAATTTAATTGATAATGTTTTTTCAATATGGTGAATAATTGATGTTTTACCATTTTGCTAGTACACTACAGTTTGTAAATATTTCTACACTTTTAAAGAGATAAGCAAACTTGTTACTACCCAAGCTTATGCAAAATATTGGACTAGACAACCTGAATTTCAGGACGATAAGACACCTCGTGAAAAGAATTATTTTTTTCGTTGAAAATTAATTTTTTAAATTGAAAATTCAACTACTATATTTCTGTTCGAAAAATGATCGTTTTTAGTTGAAGATTTAACTATTAGATTTCCCTTTGATAATTTATCTTTTTACATTCTCATCAGAGAAAGTATTGGACGTTTTGAGACCTTCTGAAACCGAAAAACAGGTTTTCGTGAATGTGTCTGCTGTATTTATGTGAAATAATGAAATTTGAAAAAGTAAATGAAAATTTGAAGCCAAACGACACAAGACAAGAAAAAAAGTCTAGAAACGTTTCTTTTTGAACACCCTACAAGATTATCATGCCAACTCTTTGAATCTTTTTGAAGAATTGTAAATTCAAATTTGGAAGATGAGAAAACAAAAAATGTGCATTCAAGAAAGATCAACTTTTTCATAATTCAGTTTTTAAGAGGGTGCGTAGTTTTTGTTTTAATCGTGAACAATATTTTTAAAAAATTAAATTTTTTTGAAAAATGACACAAGGTTCCAAAACAAACATAAGACAAAAGTTGCTTACCCAAAAAGAATCTGCAAATTTGCTATTAATCATTTTCAGATAGGACGAGTAGATTCTATTTTGATCGGAAAAAATAAAACCAAAAATGATGAAAATAAATTTCTGGAAAAAACGACACAAAAGACGGAAAAAAATAAATAGACCAAAAAAAGATCCAAAAATTTGTTATAAACTTCTTTCTATATAAATACATTAGAAATAAAAAACTTAGCTTTTTGAAAAACGGCGCAGGTCACAATAACTTTTTATTTTACAAAATGTTGGCCTAAATTATATCTACACATTTTCTTTGAAACCACCTTAAGCTAAGATGTGTATTTTGGGTTTAAATCGTAAAAATAACATTGAGAATAAAAAAATTTAATTTATAATAAAATTTCAAGCTTTTTCGGGTTTCAGTCGTGTGCAGAACTACAAATCTTGCCGACGTTTCGTGAACATTGCAGTTCACTTCTTCAGGGCTGACCGGTAACTGAAGTTTCAGGTTATGTTGTTCTTATATGTATCCTCTGCGATACCTGTGATTGGCCAGAATGCCCCATGGTGGGGACCGGTCGAACTTGATTGGCTAATCAAGTCTTTTTCTTCTGTTGAATTTATGAAAAAGGATACGAGTTGCCGTAAAATGCTTCATAACAAAATTTTTGTTGTATGTAATGCGCACTTTTTTTATTTATAAAAACAAAACAATGAAAATAGTTCGTTTTCATGCCAATGCATATTATGAATTGTAATAATATACATTTATTGGAATGATATACATTTTCAGGGTAGCTGAGCATCAAATTTAATGCAAAATAACGAACAAATAAATAAAATTCGTACATTATTTTGCAATATCTGAATAAGCAATCCCAGGCCGAGGTACAGAGATAAATGTAACACAAAGTTTGATATAAAAGTGTTGAACATAATCCAGAAAAGTTCGCATTTTGGACATAATCAAGAGCGAAACACGAGATACGTGACAAGAATGTGTTCGTCGAAGCCGAAGGAGCTTTAACAAAAGAGAATTCACGATGACCAAATTACAGTTGATAATGCTGTGACCTTTAGTTTTAAAAAGTCTGCGCACTAATGTGGTGGAAGGAAAAAGGCCGAGCGCAAAAACGAGAGATAAATATATATTGTCGAACGCGAAGCGCGAGAACCAACAGACGCCTATATGCAGACAAAAAATCTTGAAAAGTTCCATAAGAGTGTCTGCTTGAAGCTGTTGGTTTTTGTTAGAATTTTTAATGCGAAACATATTTTGTATGTAGAAATTCTGTTTGTTTCTGTTCTTATATTCCATGACTGTGCGAATTTTGGTATTAGAAGTAAAACATGAGCTTGTCTTTAATTGGATTTCCAGAAATTATTTTTTCGATGACGCATGAAGTACGTCATTCTCTTGGGATCTGGTTGGATGATCCAATACTGTAACTGAGTTGCATTTTCAAGCACAATCTGATTTAAATTTACAAACCGAATTTTTCCGATGGCACACAATTTCATAATGGCTGTTTCGATCTGTTTGGAGATTCTAACCATGTAATCTATTTGGATTTCCAAGAACAATTCTAACTCAGTTTTGTTTGGATTTCGACAGATTTTCACCAATGAGCACCAAACTCCATTAAAAATTATTATGTATAATTATATGGAAAAAACATAACATAAATAACAAATAATGGAATAAAAATAATAAAAAAAGCTTTTTCCAATGGGTAAACTCGGTTATGATACGGGGTAGCTCTTTCAACTATTTATTTCTTCGAAGAATCGTGATGATACAAATCAAGGCACGAAACGAATCTCGCATTTTTAGATTTGCAGGAATTTCCATTCCACGGGTAACATTTTTTTTATTATTACTCAGCAATCACGTAATATTGATTCCATTCCTCGGTCCAGATTCATGTTTTATTTTTAGATTTTAATATGATTTTAATATCATAAATTAAAAAGTGCTTACTCTACCACACGATCATCAATTTACAGTTTAAACATAATTATCACTGTTTTAGAAACTTCTTATTAAAAATACGCAGTTTATACTTGATTTATTTATGAGGTTCCTTTCCCCGACGAAATCACTTATTCTTATCGTAACAATTAGATTACGCTAAAAAAAGGAACTTGTGAGTAACCTTATAAAAAGGCCAAAAACTGTGATTTTATTTATATGAATTGATAAACACAATGATAATCATTGTTATATTTTGTCAAATGGCAATTATGTTTGAAAAAATATTATTAATGAGATGTAAAGATGTCTCTGCAGAAACCAAAAATGTTATGTTCGAAAATGTTATTTTTATAATAATTGCTGATAATAATCACAAGTTTTGTTGAATGGCAATTTCTTGTAGATATCATTCTTAAGAGGAAAAAAAATGATTCACAGAATGAATAGTCTATTTTCGAAAACGCATTATAAGTACACAAGTTGTGAAAATTTTTTATCAAAATTTATAACAATGACAATTTTTATCATTTAGTTTTGAGATGTGATTAACTTTTTATGTTAATGTTACATAACCTCAAGACGGAGTCAGTATATGAATGCTGGCTAGCAGAAATAAAAAATTATGCATTTTTGATCCATTGGGTGGAAAAATAATTGCATAATTTTGTTTCAGTTCTAGAAAAAGTTTAAACCGCGGTCCTGGGGCCTTCAAAATACCTGATATAAAATTAAAACATTTTCATTGCCGTTATTTTCCAGGCAAGCAGTCATAAAGAATAGTAATATCATTCAAGAAGTTAAGGAAGAGAAAAAATTCACTAGCAAAGCTGTGCTTTATTTGGGTTGAAATATCATATTGTGTTCTTCTGCGAACGTCATATTTGTTAAAATTAGAATATCTTGTGATGTCATTTAGGGACCATAAGATTAAGGAAGTTTCATATAAAAGCGTCGAAAAGCACAAAATGATATTTCAAACCCAATAAAGTGTATGCAGTTTTCACAGAGTATTTTTCTATAACTAATTTTTCTTGTATAAGAAAGATGGTTTTTGTTTCTTAATAATATTTGAATATGGCGCCCGCTCAAAATTTTGTTTTAAAGGAGGATTTTCGGGTTTCAATCGTGTGCAAAACTACGAATCTTGACGACGAATTATGAACATTGCAGTTCACTTCTTCAGGGCTGACCTGAAACTGAATTTTCAGGTTATGTTGTTCCTATATTGGTTCTCTACGATGCCTGTGATTGGCCTGACTGCTCCATGGTTGGGACTGGTCGATTCGTAGTTTTGCACACGATTGAAACCCAGAAAACCTTCTTTCAATTTATCATAACGAATCATCGTGAAAGCATTAAATGTATTATTTTGTTTTTTCTGGGGTGCCTACAGCCAGTTGTGCCCAAACAATATATTGTCAATGTGCACCGTTTGTGCATATCAAATCATGTCTCATGCACTTTGCTCTCTACAAATGATAGAAAATGCTTTCAGATTCCATTAATTTTATATGAATGGTTAGGTTAATGGTTCTACTTAATTTTGTTATTCCTAGTCTTTTATAAGAGAGAGACTGGAATCTCATATAATATGTATAATGTAGGTAGAAGCAGGACATAACATATATAAAGGATATGTGATAATCAAATAAAGTATTAGGATGGTCAGGTCGACTATTCGAGATGATTAAGTTAAGTTTTGCTTTGCTGTAGAGTCATTTTTCAGTCTCAAAACTGTTTTTAAGATTTTTTTCAACTTAATGCTGTGAGGCCTCTGCAGGCCACTTATTCGCTCCTTGTTGCTATTAGGGTTAGTTTGTATTTTGAGTCACCAACAAAATTCGGTTCGGCGTGGTTTATTGTACTCGCCATGAAGGCTTCACTTGTTAATCTCCGGCACCACTTAAAGTGTCAACTTGAAGTCAACTTTTTCAAACCTTTTCTATTGTTCATTTCAACCATTTTAGTTGTTCTTTACCAGATTTACTTTGAAAGTTTTTAAGTATACTCTCCAAAAATTTCACTTCCAACAAACTTAACCGAAGCGTAAAATAAGTCTGTAATGATTGCAGTTTTGGTAGAATGCTCTATTTTGTATAATGTTACATAATGATTCTGAAATATGTAAAGTTGACAAAATCCATTTTGAAATCTCGGAAAAATAATAACTCTCAGATTAAATAAATTGTTTCATTGCTTCCTTTAAAAAAATAATGCCATGAACTGTCCTTACAAAAAGTATGAATGGAAACAAAGAACATCATCTCTGACCTTTCCCTCGTTAGTCGAATTCACGCTGATACTTCCATACTACTGACCACGAACTCCCACCCACCAGGTTCTCCTCGCTGCAGCTTTCGGGTCGTTGCTAACCGCAGGAGTTCTTTCTTATAGACTTCCTAACCACGGCTAGGTCCGAACTCGCCTTCTCCTTAAGCAGGGTAAATGAATTCCCTACCTTTAGGATTAGTGAAGTTAACGCGTCATATAGAGAAGGAATATTGCCTTAATAATTTTGAGAATTTAACTCAAGTTTATGTATCATTATCTGTTCGCTTACTTTTCAAATTCTCGCCTAACTCTGCATATTACTAACACAAGGATTCTTCTTACAATACAATGTTTTATGTGAAAAATGACTTTTTCGGATTTCACCAAATGTCGACAATTTGATGCCCCCTGGGTCAAAAGAATATTTTTTACGTCGGTGTCTGTCTGTTGTCTTTTTTGTCGTCTGTGAATACAATAACTTTCGATAGAATTATCAGAATGGATTGCGCTGAGGCACATTTTACAAACAACGCATGACATGAAATGAAGTCAAAGAAGAAAAACGTAGATTTTTGAAAGCCCTACAAGATTATCAAAGCGTCTTCTTAAATTTTTTCGAAAAATCAAAAATTGAAATATTGTTTGTACACAAAATAATGCAAAATTGAAAATTCCATTTCGCGGGCAAACTATGCAAGATACGAAAAAGATGAATTGACCGGAAATTTTGAAGTCATTTTTTTAAACTTGCGGGATTTTGAAAAAATTGTAGGACAAATTCGGATGATTTTAAGAGATATTTACAAGATTTAAAAGCTTAAGCATAACTTTTTTTTTAATTTTAGGAAAAATTCGAATAATTTTGAATGATATTTAGAAGGCTCGGAAGTTTGGAGAAGATTTTAAGGCAATTTTTTTGATTTTGGGAGCTTTGGTGGCTCAGACGACAGCGCTTCAGGCTTCCTTGCAGGAGGACTGGGGTTTGATCCCTGAACCGTACCAATAGAAATTTTTCTATGTACTTTAACCTGGGCTCCGGTGGTTCAGAACCCACCTTAAGCTGTAGGTCTCCTCAGAAGAGGCACACACATGCACTCACATAACACACCAGAGCAGTCAATCGAATCTGTGCATCTAACTGATGACCTCAGAGGGATCACTCCGTTCACCCTAGCCACAAGCAAGTAGGACGTCCTTTACTATGCGATAGGTCCGCCTGGCACCTGACAGGTATATTCTCAGAACGTTTTAACAACGAAACCCACTGAGACCCAAAAACAGTTGGCGATGATGGCCAGATTCGCAGAACTGCCTTGAGAAAAAACACGGTTGTGGTACAATATGCTTTATAGCTTGAGCGCCAGGGGTGGGTCCTTACAGCACCCACCCCCCGCCTACTTTACAAACAAAGAACCAAAAGGGGTTGTCTCCAGGAGCTTTAGAATATTTCCCTATAACCGTAAAACATTGTTACTATCACCAGGTAATTTTTAAACATTCTAGGCCAAAAATATATTAGTTATATGAAAAAAACACACGACTTTTCAGCCCCGAATAGAGGGTTATTTTTTTAGTTTTCAGGGTAGTGTTGTCAATAAAGTCAGGCCAAGATTGTTTTCAGTGATGCCTACTATAATTTTATATTCCCATGCTCATCACTTTTAAGTGAGTCATTTGTCATTCAAGCAACAAATAATTAACACTTTTCAGCACTTGAAGGCCTTGCACCGCGGGTTAAACATGTTTTGAGATCATTTTTGTCTATACCTCTTTTAATAATTCTAAAATTTTCTATCTGTCATTCTGTCATATTTCTCTCTCCAATTAATCTATTATTATCCACTCCATCTTAGCCATTTTCTCTTCTTAATAGATTCAGAAGAGGACGCAACATTAACAGTATACTTAATAATAGTACACGTGACAAACTGTATATTTGAAGAAAACTCTAAAAATAATAACAAATGCTCTTGACCTATATCCAGGAAAAAGTCCTGAAAAGTCTCATAAGAGTATCTGATGCTGTTCGTTTGTGTTAGGCAGCCAAATACATTCGGTTGGGATCTGTTTGGATGTTCTCATAATGTAACCAAGTTCGATTTCCAGGCACAATCTGATTTGAATTTCCAAACCGTATTTCAGCGATGGCGTACCAAGTTTCAATTCCTGTTTTGATCTATTTCGATATTTTAACACTGTTATTTGATTGGATTTACAATCACAAGCAAAACTGGATTCTGTTTGGATTTCCAAAAAGAAGATTATGATCGTACATAATGTCCCGGTTGTTATGAGGATCTGTCAGGATTATCCCATTTCCACAACCTACTTGGATTACAAAACTCAATCTGAATTTAGTTTTGTTTGAAAATTCAGATAGTTTCACGGATTTCAACAATAATTCCTACTTGCTGTTAAGATTTGTATCGAATTTCGTACATTGTTATCTAATTGATTATCCAAACTGAATTTGAATTAATTTCTGTTTGGCAATACAAGTAAATTAGAGAGTTAGAAAAATCCAAACAGATCATAACAGCAGGTAGGACTTTGTGTTCATTTAGTGATCACATCCAATGGTCAGTGGCCACTCTGTACAAAACTAGGTGAGCAGATATAATCAATATGCCTTTTCACATAATAATATAATTCTTTTGTTGATTACAGAGCCACATTTCTGATGTATACCCTTAACTTCTACCTAGTAGCATCAAGGTTCTTGAATCAGAATGAAAGCCGTGTGATCCACTGTAATACGTCTGCTCAAGATGGCTGATGTAGATTTACAGTGATGACAAACAATTTGAATGAAATACAAAGCCGAGGAGTTTACTTTGTTCATTTCAACATCAACATCACCGCTTAATTGTTTCGAGGACAGCTGCTCTTCTACTATCCTCGTAATCTCTTTCGGCCTGGGAATGAGTTTAGTCTGGATCCTTTTTATCCTCAGATATCATTACAGTCGATCTTTTTAGTGCTTCCGACCAGTGAAGGGTCCGTATTTACGATTAACTGCGTCATCCTAGTATTTTTCCTCACATCGATGATATACCACTCTCCTCTTTTTGATGTGGGGTTCTGGATTGCCAACCTATTTAGGATCAAAGATGGTTCCTCAGGAGTACCGGGTATGTCATAAAATTGGCATGATGGGGAAGTTCATTGGAATCGATGGCTTTGATTCTTGCACTGTCCCATAGTTTCAATTCGTCAACAGCCTCCATGAGCCATGCTCTAGACATCTCTGTGAAGGCGGTTTTCTTGAGAAAACAGCACATCACACTTTCTGTGACTGTGATGTGCTCGACAGCCTGGAGAGTGATGGATTTATTGGATCATTTCTGTGAGCCAGATGATTCTGTAGACATTCCTTATGCGTCAATAAGTGCCTAATTGATGGAAATAGGCTTGATGAAGGAGAAATAGATCCAAGCGTATATAGTACAATAGGTTGCATTCAGATAACCTCAATGCTGTGGGACTAAAATGTCCCTGCTTATCTTTAATAATAATAATGATCTCAAAATGTGCCAATTTTATGCTTTGATTTTGTGATATTGTTTGCATTGTGAAAGTTATTTCTAAACATCTTCAAAAGGAAGTGAAAGTTCTTATTATTGAAAATAGTGATACCTATGGTATCATTTCTTGTTAGCATACCGCTAGGTGAAGACTACATGGGTAGGTATCTGTTGAGAAATAAAAAACTCTGTATATTTCAGGCATATTTTGTTTTGAGTTCAGAGCTTCATCGTATTACCGACCAAATTTTCGTAGAGTTAAGACTGAAGCATTTGTCAACTATTTTCTTGGTTGCACTTGCCCGGTCAGCGAATCTTTCATTCTTTAGTTGGCACAACTCTCTTCTACATTCATAATTTTTCTTTCCAACGTACATTTTTGAGATACGAGTTAATAGCACGATTTTCCTAATAATATGAATCATTTGATAAAAAAAAAATAATCAAAATGATCAAGGAATAGTAATGTTGTTTGTAGAGCCGCTCTTTCCTAGTCAGTTGTTCCTGCCCTGTCTGCCCTACCGTTTGAAACATATTAAGGAATCGAATAATCAATAATCGATAATTAATTATCAATTGAAAATAGATTATCAATAATTAATTATTTATCCCGGGTTTCGATTTGATATATACGTCTCTTAGAAAAGAATAGGATGGAAATCGATTGGATACATTAAGAATAGATTGTGATGGAAATGGATCAGACGAGTTATATTAAAAATATGATAACATAAAATATGTTCAAAGTAGACTAGAATAAAGAAGGATACGATTGTTATCTAAAATGCTAAATGAGATTGAATATCTTCGAGATACATAAAATATTTCGAAATAAACAAAAGAAACAATACTGATATGGACCAATATAAGATAGAAATATACAGACATATTTCTTGGTTTTGTATTGCAGAATGCTGACAAAAATTAATGAAAATTCACTCCACTTTCTTTGACTAATTACAATTAGGTGAACATATCACATGACTTTCATTAAAATTCATGACTATTTACTTAACTATACAGTGAAAGGAGCAGGATTACTCTCAGTGATAAGTGAGCAGCTTGACAGTATCAACATACCGAATGTATATTGCATTTCCAGCTTCCAGGACAACAGAGTTACGAACTTCGTGAGTTGAGCGTTTATGTAGAAATTCTCGGAATTCAGATGGTTCTCCACAGGAGAAACTTTCTTAGCGGAACTAACGGATGTACTGCTTCTGTCTCGCGACGGACTGGACTCGTTCTTGAATTATGCTCATATACGGCCCTAATGCTAACTACAAGCCAAACAGGTGCATTATTTCGTATCACTAATGTGTCATCTGAATTATTCCAGACTGATCATAACTAAAAACAAAAGAATACGTTTTTCGTGGAAATCTCGATATTGCTTATCACTGGAGTCAATATTGAACTTAAAAGTATTGTTAATTGTTAATTAATAATAATGATGATCTACATGCATCCGCAGATAATACATTCTGTTCGCATATAATAAATTCCATTCGCAGCATGCAGCTGGTTCGCAGACATGCATTTGTTCTTTCATTCACACTGTTTTTTTAAAATTGGGTCGCTTTATTATTACAAGTTTAGAAATACATCAGCATAAAAATAAATATTATTGAATTTATACATAATATATGGCATTCTTCGGAATTAATTTTAAATAGTCAAAATTTTACAAGAAAATGAAATTAATAAGTGGAAACTTATATTTTTGAAGTGAATATATTTGACGTCTTACTTAGTATGTTTCTTTAATTCTTTTTCAGTTGATAAGTTTTTTCATTTTTTAAAAACCTCAAATACTCGAAATAAAGAAGAGGGCTTGAACCTTTTTTGGCTTTCAATATTAGTTTTGATAAATATAATTAAATTGCTAAAAGAAAAATTCTTTCATTTCAAACACGATAATGGAGGGAAATTTCGTTGACTGTTTCTGATATTTTATTTTAATTTTTGGAACAGCAATCCAAGAGTCTCCTGAGTTTATCGTACAAAAAACTCATAATGATTTGTATACAAATTGTATGTCTGTATCCTTACTGAATCTTGCAAAGCTGTACATTTGAATATTTTTCAAGCATATATCGAAGCATTGCAAATAGCTAGGTTTTATTTTTAAAACTTTTACAAATGTATCGTTTGAGCATGATTATATTTTGTAGTTGGAAAAACAGTTATAACCAATAATCAGTTGAATATTTCATTTCAACTTGAAATTTAGACATATTCTCAAATAAACGTTCAAAATGAAACAATTTTAAATTGATATTTTTAAATGATCGAATTAATTCCAAATAAAAGTCTTTGATATTGAAGAACCTGCAAATAAGGAATACTTAAAATTGTAAACTTCCGAAGACTGAAAGGCTATAAAAGGGAAAAATTGTTATTGTGAAGCTCATCAATTTGAATGATTTCTCTACTATTGAAAATTCACTTCTACCAAAAATATGGTATGTAAAATAACTTTAAAAAGAGACATTATTTTTGATGAAGAAATGGTAAAAGTTATTATATTCATTTGAAAATCGCAAGAAGGATTTCCCTAAAAAATGAACCTCGCAAAGAATCGGGTTACAGCAATCATTCATTCACTACAAAATCTGGAAAATAGAAGTATTTTCAGGGAATAAAAGTCACTTCCGGAGAGAACAATTCATGGAATGTGAAGGATATGTAAAGAATTTAAATACAGACTTCACTCTCTTTCCCCTATACCCCTCTTTACATCCTTTTGAAGGGATTCTTCTTTTTCGCTCTGTTTTCAAGAAACTTCCTCTTCTTTTTTTTATTTTCCTAAATGCGAACTGAATGGACAGAAATGAAAAAGAAAATTCAAATATTTTCCATTCAAAGGAAATTCTTTTTAATGCAAAAGTCTCTCATATTATTTTTGATTCAGAATGGATCACTTTTAGGTAATAATTCTACTATTTGGTTCAAGATTTCATCGACAATCTATATTTTTTCGTTCAAATTTCAACTACTTAGTTGAAAGCTGAACTACTTTGTTAAAAATTCATTTTAGGGGTTTGAGATGTGATTGAACATGTTTTTTAGTTTAAAATTATTTTTCCTGAGTGAAAATATAACTTATCCACTTTTTGCTGAATATAGAACTTTTTTGTGAAAGATTCATTTTATTGGTGGAAGATTGAACTGTTTTGTTAAACATTCGTTTTTTTCTGTTTGAAAATTAATTTCTCTAACCGAGAGTTCAACTATTCAATTTTTGGTTGAATATTCTCCGTTTTTGGATCAATATTCAACTATTTTGACAAAACTTTATTTATTTTGTTGAAAATTCGTTTTTGTTCTTCGTTGAAAATAAATTTTTTGAACCTTAAATTTAACTATTAAGTTAATGAAAATTCATATTTTAAGAAGAAAATTCAATATTTTTCTACAGAAATAGCCTCCTTGGCCTGAAAATTCAACAATTCAGTTGAAATTTTGTTTCTGTCTCAAAGAAAAATCCATCTTTCTCTAAAATTCATCTCTTTATTAGAGAATATTTTTTGTTGGTGAAAATTTCAACTTTTCGGTCAGAATTTAATCTTCTTTAGTTGAATTCAACGGCTTTTGATTAAGAATTAAAATCTTTGTGGATGGACATATTCACTAACTCATTTTTTTAGAACTCTTTGCAAAAAAATCATTTTTCCTTACAAATTTAGAGCACTCTCAAAATTTAAAACAATTTTCCTTCAAGTTCCACAAATTTTTTGTAAGTTTCTGGTAAATGACAAAAATCATTCCAAATTACCATCCTGAAATTTTGGAATTGGTTAAGAATTGAAGAATTAATATGCTTCACAACATTTTAAAAATTTCCAGAAAGTAGAGAAATAATTTTTCTGATAGATTAAAAAATTATAATGATATTTTTTAGTAGAGATCAAATATATTTCGAAACTATTTCAAAGCAATTTTCCGTTTTGACGAAACTCCTGAAACATTTTTAAAATTATGCTATTTTGTCATATTGAAAAGCATTGAAATTTAAACGATCCAATTTGAAAAATTCGAATATGAAAATATTCAACTAGGAATTAGTGGGGTATGGTGTCGTTGTGGGAAATGGTGTGAATTACAAAAAACGTCTGCGTTTTTTGAATTTTTTATTAGGATTTTTGCATGAAATAACTTTGTTTGTTTGTAAAAATAGTGTTGTAATCAAATTTTTGTTTTAAAATACGTGTCAGAAGAGTTATTATGAAAAAACAGTTTTGACAGAAACATTCAGAGAAGTCTTTGGCAGAAATTAAGCACTTACAGAATATTTTAAAATACTTGAAGCATGAAAATATTAGATTCTAATACGTGAAGTATTTCTGTAAACTTCTGATATCATAAATTGTTCTCATAAATGTTCTCAATAAAAAAAAAATTGATAAAATCTTGCAACATCACATACGTTTCTGAGTAATCTCATATGAAACATGATAATGTGAGCTTCTCATAAAAAAATACAGACATCAAAATCAAAGTTCAATTATAATTTACGAATACTCTCTTACTGCCTCAAAATGAAGGTCAAGTTGGTTGGCCAGCCATTTTTGTTGAAAATTCAAGAAGTTAGAGCGTTTTCAAAAATGTTTAACCATTTTTTTCAGATTTTTGTAGTATTCAAAAATACGAACAATTGTTCTCAATGAATGTTTTTGATTCAAAACAATACAAATTTTAAATTAAACAATGCACGATATGAAAAAAGTCAGGAAGAGAAAAATGTTGATTTTTGAACACCCTACAAGATTGCCGTATCAGCTCTTTGAATTTTCTTGAAAAATCGAAAATTCAAATTTTGATCGCACAACAAGATAATGAAAAATAAAAGTTCCATTTTACGGTGAAACTATACAAGATACGAAAAACGAGGAATCGGCAAAAATTGTACACTCGAAACAGATCAAACAATTTTTTTTCATAATTAATTTTTGATAGGACATCTAGTTTCTTTATGAATTCGTGAAAAATAGCATTAAAAAATAAAAAAATTAAATTTTTCGACAAACGATACAAGCTCATAATGAAATAAATAATGAGGAATAAGTTGTTCATCCAGAAAAGAGCTACAAAATTGTTATGAATTACTTTTTTATACGATGAGTGGTTTTGGTTTTATTCCTAAAAAACAACATTGAAAAATGAAAATTTAATTTTTGGACAGAAGAAACAAGATTTGCACCTAAAGAGGATCCAAAAATTTGTGATCATTAGTTTTTAGGCAGAACAAGTAGATTTTCTTTCAATCTCAAAAAACCAGATTAAAAATGAAGATATTAGACTTTTGGAAAAACATCACAGGAGGCGAAAAAAATGAAAAGACAAAAGTTGTTCAACCAAAATAAATAACAAATCTTCCATGATTAATTGTTATAAAAATATATTGATAATTAAAAAAATAACCTACTTGGAAAAAGGACACAAGCTACAATAACATTTTATTTAACCAAAATTTTCTCCTAAATTATGTCTACAAATTTTCTCTAAACCACTTTACGCTAGGATGCGTATTTTTGGTTCGAATCCTAAAGAGTGTCAGTGAAAATACACAAATTAAATCTATGGAAATATGACACAAATGCAATAAAATGTTTAATGAGAAGATTGTTTTTTTTTCCTATAGGATGCAAACTTTCTTCAATTATAAAAGCAAGACGTTAAGAATAAAATTTAATGTAAAATAAGAAACAAAAATCAAAGTAATCATGATAATTTGCATTTGTACTTTATATTGCAATATCTCAATAAGCAATCCCAGGAAGAGGTACATAAATAAATGTTACATACATTTAATATAAAAGTGTTGAACATAATAAAAGAAAGTTCACATTTTGGATAAAATCGAGTGCGAAGCACGAGATACGTAATGAGGATATGTTCGTTACAGCCAAAGGAGCTTTAACAAAAGAGAATTCACAATCACAAAATCACAGTTTTCGATGTATTGACCTTTAATTTTGAAAGGTCTGTGCACACATGTGAGGGAAATACAATTGACCGAGCGCATAGCGCGCAAACCAACAGTTGCGCGCGATGAGAAAGGGCTCGCCCAGCGAGCAGATTTTTATTTGTAATTTTACTTACTCCAAATTCTCACCTGATTATTATATGAACATTTGTTTAATAATGGATTTTCACATTGTTTCTATTGATCTCAAAAATTAGGAAATAAATTGGACTATATTGTTTATCTATATGACTCATAAAGTACGAAAGTTTCCAAGCTCGTAAAATGAATGTTGGTTTAAAGAGCATTCTCATTTTTCAATCAGTTCTAGCTTCACATAAAAAATATATTTACTTTTGACGACGTTCTTTTTTCCAGAAAATAAGCAGTGCCTTATAAACTGAAGCACCTCGTATACCATCCAATAAAGTGGCATTTCAGAATCTTACAAAAGCTCTTCATAAAATACCAAGCCCCCTAAAGAGGGAAGGCCGGAAATCCTTTAGATGATGGTGGGTACGTGCAATATGGGTCTTTAGAGTCTCTAGAATAGCGGAAACAAAGCTTCTTGCAAAAAATTACATTAGTGTCAGGCGGGCATTAAAAAAAATACGTCACGACATTTTAAAAACTTCTTTACCCCTCCCCTTATTCGTCACAGTCCATTACACAAATTCTAAACCCCCCACGTGACGCCACAAATACGAACAACCTCCATCCCTTTTTAGGGGCAAAAATCTTGCTTCGATTTGATTTGAAAAATTTGCTTTAAATAAATCACAACTCATCCAAACTTAATATTTCAATTTAAATTAAATTCAAATATCCAAAAACAAACAAATTAATTTCAGACCTTGCAGTTGTATTTACAAGTGAATGCTTGAATTTTTAGGCAAAGCAGAGGAATTTACGACAAAATAATTTAATTTTTATCAAGATAGTGGAATTTCCTAGATACAAAGATGAATTTTTAATAAATCGTCAAAATTTTCCAACAAAAAAAATCAAACTTCAACCAAAGACATTTGCATATTTACTGAAATATTTCAATCTTTGAGCCGGTAGACGAATTTTTAAGAAGACATTCGAATTTGAGAAAAAAAATTACTTTTTAATTAAATCGTTGAATTTTGAAACTAGAAACATGAATTTCCAACCAAATAGTTGAATTTTTAATGAAACAGTTAATTTTCTCACCAAAAAAATGTCCACAACAAAATAGTTGAATTTTCAACAAAAGAATTGAATTTTCATTTAAAATTCTTGACGAAATATTTAATAGTTGATATTTCAATTAAACATATTTTAATTTCCAGTGAAAAACACATGAATTCAACCAAAAAACACAAATTATCAACAAAATAGTTGAATCCTAAATCCAGGCGGATTAACTTAACACCGAACAATTACAATTTCAAATAAACAAGATGAATATTCTAACAAAAGAGATGAATTGTCAAGCAAAAAAGATTTTTCATTCAAGAGAGATAATAAATGTCAACCAAATTGAATGAATTTTCAAGCCAACAATGCGAATTCTCTACAGGAAATAGTGGAATTTTCCACCTAAAAATTCAAATCTTTAATAAAAATCCCGATTCTCAATTGAATAATTGAATTTTCTCCAAAAATAATATAATTTTCAACCCAAAAAGAGGAATTTGCAACAAAAACGTTGAATTTTGTAACTGAAGAGACAAATTTTCTACAAAACTGTCGAATTTTCTACCCGAAAATGAGAAGTTGCAAAAAAAAATTCAATTTTCAACTGAATATTTTCATTTCGAACTGAAAACTATTAATTGACAACCCTTGCATGGCATAGTTGTATTTGACGTTGAAAAAATAGATTTTCGACCAAAAAAATAATTATTTCCAACACAATAGTTGAATGTTGAACCAACGAATAGAGTCTACAACTAATAAAATGAATTTTCATCAAAGTGGTAAATTTTTCTACCTAGTAGTAGCATGTTTAAGCACAAAAATTAGTTTTTTACAAATTCGCAACGAAATACATATATTTATAACCAAATATTTGAATTTTCATCTAAAAACTATGGATTTTCAACAAAACATGAAATAGTTGAATTTTCAATTGAAAAAAATTGATTTTCAACGGAAAAAAAGAATTATCAATAAAATGGATCAATCTTCAGCCAATATGAGTAAATGTTCAACTAATAATTTCAATCAACTAGTTCAATTGTTAACCAAACAAAGATGAGCTCCCAATGACAAATTTAATGGATGAATTTCCAACCAAAAGCAGGGCGAAAGAAAGGAAGCCTTAAATTTTCCACATTAAATTAAATATTTTTTCCGAAAGTTTCTTATATTCTCTTGAAATATCTCTATTTTCGACATTTTCACACTACCAAATAATTGAATTTTGATCAAAAAACGATCAATTTCAAAACAGAAATTGAATAGTTGAGTGTTCAGTTGAAAACATTAATGTTTTACAAATAAGTTCAACATTAAACCAACTAGTCAAATTTTCATCCCCAGAAGGTGAGTTCACAATAAAAAATGTATCAAATAATTTTCAACAAAACACGATACACTTTGAGCCAAAAGAGAATCAGATATATTTTTACTTGAGGAAATTAATTTCCAATAGACAAGAAAAAGAATTTTTGAAAAAATAGTTAAATCTCAAACCAATGAATTGAATTTGGAACAAAGTAGTTCAACTTTCATCCAAGTAGTTGCAACTTCAATGAAAAAAGAGAAATTTTCAATCCATAATTTAAAAGTTGCATTTTCAACTGAAAATGATTTATTTCCATCCGAAAGTAAATCGGCTATACTTTCAGCTTCAAAAATAAATTTCTAACCGAACAATTGAAATTAGAAAAAAAAAATCATGGAAAATTTAATAGCTGATTTTTCAACTAATAACGATTTATTTTCAGCCAAAAGTGAATTATTTATATTTTCTGCTTCAAAATTAATTTTAAACCAAATAGAAGAAATTTAAAATCAGTTCACATTACTGCACAAGAACGAGAAGAAGAAAAAGTTTCTTGAAAACAGAGGGAAAGAGAGTATTTCTTAAAAAGGAGGTTAATGAGTGCCATAAGGGAAAGACGGTGATTTTTGCATTTCGATTGAATGTAAGAATCATTTATTTTAATTTTTTTAACTATTCAAAAAAATTGTTAATCACATTTATATTCTCTAGGTGTGACACTGTGACGTATTTTTTTGACGTAGCCAATTTAAAAATCAATAATTTCAAGTTCATAAAAAATAAATAAAATGAAACTATGAAAAGAATGTTAGAACAAACAAAAAACAAACTGCAACATTAGTTTACAAAAACTTTAATAAAGTCAGAAAATGTCGGTTGTTTCTAGAAATTTAAGTTCGTGGAAAAACTGCAGAATTTTTTGAATTTCTATTGGAAGAGTTTGCAGTATCAGTGCTCTTATGCAATTCACACATTGATGTTTCCCATTTTATGAACTCTTCTTTTCGAAAGTGCGTTATAATCTTCAAAATTATTCCTATTCTCTGATTATTGTATTCAATAATTGATTTTTGAGAATTGTCGTAATATGGATACTTAGAGAATTGATTTAGCGGTTTGTTCTGATTATTGCTGTAACTCGAATTTTCTTGTCGTCTCGTGCTTAAGAAATATGCATGAAACGAAATGCTTTCATTCTTCGTTTTCGCGAGTCGAGGTTAATATTTCAGAGAAAGCCTTCTTGCGAATCTGCCTGAGAAAGAGGAAAAGCAGAAAATGAGAAAACTAGTTGTTCACTCTGGAAAAAAATTGAATAAAACGAAAAAAAATTAGAGGGATAAAATCGATAGCATGGATAGATTGCTTCATTTATTTTGGAAAATGAATGTCAATTTGAATCAGAGTGATATAAAAAAGAAAGTTTATAGTGTACACTCGTGCACTAATACTATCATGAAAAAGGCGAGATCAATTTGGACTCGATCCAATGTCAGTGTAGAAATGATTGCAATACATAATTGATTTCAAACATAATTGGCAATCAGTCTGCTTTTTTCGACTTTTTCCAAAATATACGGTCATTTTTGAAAAAGTATGTTAAAATGTTTTGAAATTGACATTTAGGTTACAATTTATTTATTTGTATATTATATATTTTGACTAATAATATTGTTAAACCTGCTAGGAATTATTTAGACTTAAATAAAAAAATATGGTTCAGAAATAATGCAACGTTTTTTAAGAGAAGAAAATTTACATTACTCCAAATTGAAAATTTATTTTGAAAATTTTTGTAATTTCAAAATGTCATGCCTTGAATTAAAAGGGTGTGTTCACGTTTTTATATTTTTTTTCTGACACTAAAAATAAAAAAAAATTGAAATTCCATTATCAAACAAACTTTTAAATACTGGGAGCTTGACAATTCTTCAAAATAATAATTACTCAATTATAAATTCGAATTGAAGGCATTTTAATCGAATGCGAAGGAATTAAATTTGTATTATTTCTGAAAAAAAGCGTTTGAAATTCAATAATTTAAAAGCGTTAGTGATTTGAGGAATTTTTTTTCAGAAGCTCTCAAAATTGAAAAAAATATATAATAAAATTTGAGATTGGAATTTGAATGGGACAATTTCATTAGAAAAGACTTGAAATTGTATCATTTCTAATTCAAAGCATTAAATATTGAAGATTTTGTTTTATTGAAGAATCACCTCGCTGAAGTTTGCAACGTTTACAAAAAACGAATTTACAAAAAAATTTTTTTGCGCGAGACCAAAAATGTAAAAGTTCTAAATGGATCATATTAATGACAAAAGATACCCAAAAAAGTTTCATTCCCCTAGCACCTCCGGAACACACCCCAAATCAACCCCTAAGAATCGAAAAATCATAAAAAATTACAAAACTTCCAGACCTAAAATGTTAGTGTTGATTATAAGATTATTTGGTACCAAAATCAAATCAGAAGGTACCGCACCCCTATCTCTCCCGGAACACACCCCATTTCAACCCCCAAAATAAAAAAAATCATAAAAAATGCCCTAACTGCCGGACCTAAAATTTTATGTTTTGGAATAGTTCCACTTGATGTTTGAAGATACCAGAAAAAGTTTCATTCCCCTATCTCTCTCGAAACACCCTCGTTTTCAACCCCTAAGATGATAAAAAATCGAAAAAAATTTCAAAAAATGGCCTAACTTCCAGACCTAAAATTTTATGCTCTGGAATGGTTCTACTTGATTTCCAAAGATACCAAAAAAAGTTTCATCCCCCTGTCTCTTCCGGAACACCCTCTTTTTCAACCCCCAAGATGATGAAAAATCGAAAAAATTTCAAAAAATGCCCTAACTTCTAGACCTAAAATTTTATGCTCTGGAATGGTTCTATTTGATGTTCGAAAGAACCAGAAAAAGTTTCATCCCCCTATCTCTTCCGGAACACTCTCGTTTTCAACCCCCAAGATTATGAAAAATCGAAAAAAATTCCAAAAAATGCCCCAACGTCCGGACAGGGGGATGAAACTTTTTCTGGTTTCTTTAAACATTAAATAGACCCATTCTCAAACATAAAATTTCAGGCCTGGAAGTTAGGGAACTTTTTGGAATTTTTTTCGATTTTTCATCATCTTGGGGGTTGAAAACGCGGGTGTTCCAGAAGAGATAGGGGGATGGAACTTTTTTTTTATATCTTTGGACATCAAGTAGAACCATTCCAGAGCATAAAATTTCAGGTCTGGAAGTTAGGCCATATTTGGAATTTTTTTCGATATTTCATCATCTTGGGGGTTGTAAACCAGGGTCTTCCGGAAGAGACAGGGGGATGAAACTATTTTTGGTTTCTTTGGACATCAAGTAGAACCATTCCAGAGCAGAAAATTTTAGGTCTGAAAGTTAGGGAATTTTTTGGAATTTTTTTCGATTTTTCATCATCTTGGGAGTTGAAAACGAGGGTGTTCCGGAAGAGATAGGGGGATGAAACATTTTGTGGTATCTTTGGACATCAGAAAGACCCATTCCCAAACATCAAATTTTAGGTCTGGAAGTTAGGGAATTTTTTGGAATTTTTTTCGATTTTTAATCATCTTGGGTGTTGAAAACGAGGGTGTTCCAGAAGAGATAGGGGGATGAAACTTTTTCTGATTTCTTTAAACATCAAATAGACCCATTCCCAAACATAAAATTTCAGGTCTGGAAGTTAGGGAATTTTTTGGAATTTTTTTCGATTTTTCATCATCTTGGGGGTTGAAAACGCGGGTGTTGCGGAAGAGATAGGTGGATGAAACTTTTTTTGATATCTTTGAACATCAAGTAGAACCATTCCAGAGCATAAAATTCTAGGCCTGGAAGTTAGGGAATTTTTTGGAATTTTTTTCGATTTTTCATCATTTTGGGGGTTGAAAACGCGGGTGTTCCGGAATAGATAGGGGGATGAAACTTTTTTTGATATCTTTGAACATCAAGTAGAACCATTCCAGAGCACAACATTCTAGGTCCGGAAGTTAGGGAATTTTTTGGAATTTTTTTCGATTTTTCATCATCTTGGGGGTTGAAAACGCGGGTGTTCCGGAAGAGATAGGGGGATGAAACTTTTTTTGATATCTTCGAACATCAAGTAGAACCATTCCAGAGCACAAAATTCTAGGTCCGGAAGTTAGGGAATTTTTTGGAATTTTTTTCGATTTTTCATCATCTTGGGTGTTGAAAACGAGGGTGTTCCAGAAGAGATAGGGGGATGAAACTTTTTCTGATTTCTTTAAACATCAAATAGACCCATTCCCAAACATAAAATTTCAGGTCTGGAAGTTAGGGAATTTTTTGGAATTTTTTTCGATTTTTCATCATCGGGGGGTTGAAAACGAGGGTGTTCCGGAAGAGATAGGGGGATGAAACTTTTTCTGGTATCTTCGAACATCAAGTGGAACTATTCCAAAACATAAAATTTTAGGTCCGGAAGTTAGGGCATTTTTTATGATTTTTTTTATTTTGGGGGTTGAAATGGGGTGTGTTCCGGAAGAGATAGGGGTGCGGTAATTTCTGGATTTGATTTTGGCACCAAATGATCTTATAATCAACACTAACATTTCAGGTCTGGAAGTTATGTAATGTTTTATGATTTTTCGATTCTTAGGGGTTGATTTGGGGTGTGTTCCGGAGGTGCTAGGGGAATGAAACTTTTTTGGGTCTCTTTTGTCATTAAATTGATCCATTTAGAACTTTTAAGTTTTTGGTCTCGCGCAAAAAAATTTTTTGTAAATTCGTTTTTTGTAAACGTTGCAAACTTCAGCGAGGTGAAGAATCTCCAAATTGTTTGATTTCCGATTAATTTATGAGAATGGAACAATTTCGTAATGTTAATGATTGAATGTTTTCATATTGAAATTTTGGAAATTGGATCAATTAAATTTCAAAGAAATTAAACTTGTATCATCTCTAAATAAAAACGTTAAAAGTCTAATTATTTCAAACTCAAAGTATTTGATAATTAAAAATTTTAAATCAGAATCTCTAAAAATTAAAAAATGTCACATCCAAATTTTGAAAAGTCAACAATTTTATCAAAGCGGACTTGAATATTTAACATTTATCATTCAAAGCGTTCAACATCAAGCAATTGTTTTTTATATTGAAGAATCTTGAGATTCAAGGATAATGGATTCAAGTTTCGAAAATCGGACAATTTCAAAGCGTTCCAAATTGAAAAATTTCGTATTAGAATTTTGAAAATTTCATGATTTGGAATTGAAAAGTTTTAAATTCATGTAATTTTTTATTCAAAGCTATTTGAAATTTACAATTTGTAATTAAAAATTAAATTTTTGAAAGTGAGAGCTTCTAAAATTAAAAAACTTTAAATTGTTGTTGCGTACAAAAATATATGATTAAGCATTAAAATTGATTGGACAAATTTTTATGAAATGAAATTGAATCATTCTAAACAAGATGCTTAAAAATAAAAAGCAAATTAAAATGGGAAACATTGAAACTGACAAATTTCTATCACGGCACGTTGCGTTGGTAATTATAAAATTAATCTGAACTTTTTTAAAACTGAAAGAAATTTTGTGACCAAAATTCTGTTATTAAAAAAGTATTTATACTTAAAGCTAAGAAATATAACGTTCAGAAATTTAAAAAATTCAATAATTATTGATTATACTTCTTAAAATTCGATCACTGTAACTGCAAAATTAAAACTTATGAAAGGAACAAAATTGAAAGTTCAGCGTTCGACATGAAAATGCAGAACCGTAAAATTCTAACTATTTCAAATTAAAGATATTATTTTATCACCACAGTATTAAATTCTAATAGATTAAGTTGTCACTATTTCATTTTAAACAACACAATTTTCAACTTTTCAATTTCAAATCGTTTAATTTTTGAGAATTTATTTAGAATTATTATTCATTCTTGAAATGTTCCTATGTAATATGTTTTAATTTTAAATCTCGTTTTAAATTATTCATTATTTAAAATCTTTAACAGAAAATATGCAAATATTGACATAATAAATTGAATATTTTAAAACAAAAATCGAATCGATTTTTAATGCCTAGTTCTAAAATCTTCAAATGTACAGTGAGCGGACAGACGGACACCTGACTGAAAGTATAAGAGCTTCTGTCTGCGAAAATGGAATAGTTAAATTTTCAGTTCAAAAATAAATATTACCTAAAAAACAATGATTATTCAATGAAAAATTTTAATTTTCAAACAAAAAGATGAATTTTCAACTGAAATAAAGAATCTTGAAACAAAATATTGACTTTTTTTTCACCAAATTTTTGAATTTTCTTTCAAGTCAAATACGTTTCAATCAAAGAATTGAATTTTCCACCAAAAAATACAATTTTAACCGAGAAGATCAGTGTCCTACAAAGTAGATTTATTTTTAACCAAAAATATAAATTTTCAACTGGGGAGATTAATTTTCTACCAAAAAAGACGAATTTGAAAATAATACATGAATTTCGAACCAAGCAGTTGAATTTTCAAATAAAAAATATAAATTTTTTACCAAAATAGTCCAATTTTTAATGAATCAGATGAAATTCTAACTAAAATGAATCAACTGGAATAGTTGAATCTACATTTCAAAAATAAATTATCAACCAGAAAGCAACTAATTTTTAACAAAATAATTAAATTTTCAACCAAGGAAAGGAAATTTGAACTAAAATAAGAAATTAATAAATGAATTCTTAACAGTTAGTTCGAATATTAACCAAGTATTTGAATTTTCAACCAAAAAGATTAATTTTCTACCAAAACCGAAATCAAGAATCTTCAACCAGAAAAATGAGTTTTTAATAAGGTGGTACAACTTTCAACCAATTAGTTATAAATTTTAAACTGAGAAATATAAATGATCATCCAAATAATAGTTGAATTTTTAAATAAAAAAGATAAATTTTAAACCAAAAATGAAAAGGTTACAATTTTAATTAAAAAATAAATCTTTTTCCGAATTTCTCCGAATGAAAGATGCCGCAAATGTGACTTGCCGGGTTTTAGTATGACTCAACCGCTGCCTGAAACAATATTTATTCTTTTCAAACTTTTATTATTGGTATTTATTGCTTTTGAATTTGATGAATATTTGTCTAAATTGCGCATTTTTTCGTATTTAAGGTCAATGTCATACCAAACATGAATTTCGCTTTTTTGTTGTTGTAAGATTTAGCTATTGAACCCCTTGAGTAATTTTCAATAACATTTTAGACACAAAACGAATTTACCGGTTCTGAAACCCCTGATTGACAGAATTACGAGTTACAAAGTGAAGCTAAAAACGGTATGGAAAGTTTCACAATCTACGATATAAAGCTAAAACTGTCGGGATAAAAACAAGTTGAGATCGATGTCGATAAGCGAGATGTAAATGACGTTCAGTTCGGGGTTTGTTGGGAAGCTGTAATTGAAAATTTCCAATAAATGCGTCGGCTTTGAAGCCCGATGTAGTACTTGAAGTGTAAAGAGACAGTACACAGAGAGAAGATAGGTTGTCGAACGTCGGTTGGATGAATGAGCGTTTATGAGACATGTCGGAGATAGATTTACGACTTAATTCGTCAGGGCATGGATGGCTGATGGGGTGATATGCCTGACCCTAGGATGAGATAATATTTCATGTGTATGGACGTAAAACTGCAGATAATACTCTTCATACCTTTCCAATATATATACTGCTGTATAGAAATTTGAAGAATTTTACCTCTCAAAACCTTTCTTTTTTCTCAGCAAAAAATTCCATTTCTCAGAATTTAATCCATATTTGGAACTCTGTGCCTCAGACACAGTTCGACGTTTTTTGCAGAAGAATTTACGTGCAAAATCTTCCGAGTATCTCTATTATGAATATCACTAGAAAACGAACACGTCAGAGGCTTTTTTCAATCACTTGCATCTTTCAAATTAAAATACAAAATTGATATTGGAACCGAATTTGTGTATTTCATGGTGTATATAATTATCCAATATAATAGAGAAGGAAAGCTAAAGAAAATATACTTATATGCAATTAAAACGTTGAATTTTAGTTTAACAAAATCCCGATTTTCGGTAAGAAACGATAACATACCTCATTGTGCAAATATTGTGATTATTTTTTCAATTGTTTTTATTGACAATAGCAGTTGTAGACGAAAAAAATCTAAATAACATATCAAACAATTGTTTAATATTGTGAAAGTTGCTCTGAAATCTCTATTTGAATTTAAGGTTTTTGTTTTGAACCACCGATTTCCAGTGAAAAATTATAACATAAGCTTTAATTGTTCCAAAATATTCAATTTTCTTTGAAATCTATATCGAAATTAGCAGTAAAAATTTTAGCTTAACCTGAAATTGTAGGGAAAATTTTATGTTCTTTAAAATCTGATGATTTTTTTATTAAATTAACGATTTCCAGTTCAAAATGGCAACACAACCTGAAACTGTTGCAAGTTGTGAATCTTCATTGGAATATGAGTTTTTTTAAAACTAAAAATACCTACACTATCATGATATAAACAAAATTTGTTGCAAATTGTGCACCTTCCTCTACATTTAAAGTTTTTTATTTAAAATAACCGATTTCAGGTGAAAAATATTAACATAAAGCTTCAATTGTTCTAAAATTTCACATTTTCTTTGTAATCTATATCGAAATTTTCGGTAAGGAAAGCTTCTTTAACCTTCAATTGCACATAATGTTTTAATCTTCCCTGAATTAAAATACCGGTTTGCAATTTAGAACAACAGCAAAACCTCAAATTGTTAAATGTTGTGAATCTTCTTCGAAATACAAATTTCAGATGTTAAATAACAACTTAACCTATAATTGTAACAAAAATAATGAATGTTCAAAATTGTTTCATTATTGTGAAGCTTCTTGGAAATCTTTACCGTAATACGGTAAAGAGCACAAACATTTCCTCAAAATGTTAAAAATTGTTGTCTTCTTCAAAATTCAATAATTTTTTATTGAAAGTATCGGTTCACTGTATAACAGACTAATAAAACCAAAAATATTGAAATTAGTCACTCCAAATGAAAATTTGAAACATCATTTATAACCATTTTTTTTTTGTATAAAATACTCGATTTCCAGTAAGAAACGCGACCATAACCTAAAATTTTTCAAAAACATTAATCTTCTTTATAATCTAATGATCTTGTATTGAAATCTTGTTTTACACTTTAAAAATACGACATAACATAAAATTGATAAAAGTTGTGAATTCTATTAGAAATTTTTGAAATATGAGCTTTTTTAAATTTTTAACATAAATTTTTTATGTAAGGCCACACCATGAACTAAAATTGGTAAGAAATTATGAATCTTCTCTAAAATTCAGAGATAGAAATGAAACGATCAGAAATGTAAATCTGATCTTTTTTGTAGAAAATAACGGATTTCCTGTGAAAATACGTCAATGGAACCTGAAACTGTTTACAAATTGCAAATGTTTTTCAATCTATGATGATTTTTGTTTTAAAATATCAATTTTTCACATGAAGCGCTTACGTAACTCAAAATTGTTTATTATTATATACTTTTGAAATCTAGTAGTTTTTAGAATAAAATACCTATTTAAGTGTGTCAAACTTTAACATAACCTAAAACAGTTAAAAATTGGGAATTTTGATAATGATTTTTGTTGCCAAATGCTAATTCCGGTTAAAAAAATACTAAAACAGCCTATAATGTTTATAAATTTTGAGTGCTTTTCGAAACTTTATGATTACATATTATTATAATTTAAAATATACTAATTTCCAGTTTTCTATGTTTTTTCTAGTGAAAAGAGATTATTTGTAGATTTCATTTTGAAAATTTCAGATTTAAGTATCAATTATTTTAGATAGGACCAAATCATTCTCATTTTGTGATATTTGATTTAGAAAAATTCGGTCATAAAATTCATGTAAATCGTTCCGCAGTGAAAAATACCCAATTACACCAACGGAAAGTGAAGATGGACGTGATCATTGTGAGCGGAAAACCAGAAAAAATTGCAGGAAAGCAAATAAATGAAAAGAGATCAATTTTCCAAGAAATCTCACCTCACAAATTGAAACCTATAGATATAATTTGCAGTGAGAATTTACACGTTCTTAGCTGCGCATGGAGGAAAATAATTTTGGTCATTTTATTTGTCGAATTTACATTCAAGAAGAGAATGTGTGAAATTATCTATTAACCATTCTCTTACAATCCTCTCTTTTCGTTGATAACGTTTTTTCTTGCATTTTTTATGATTATGAAGCTTCTTATTTAAAATAATTTATTGGAAAAATTATAAACAATTTTATTCTCAGAACATTCAAACCCACCAAGTTTTTATCATTTTAAAAGATTGATTCTAAATAATCTGTAAATTATCTTCGTAAATTTAATTTCCATAACAAAAGTATTAAAATTCTTTTTCTTTTACTGAAACCGATGAATGTTAATCATTATTTTTTTATTCTACTTGGCCAACTTTGATTTTGCAACTTCATTTAGTTGTACAAAAACAATTTCGCTACTCTTTGGACAAAATATAGAAAAATATTATGAAAAACTTGAGATAAGATCCAATATAAAAGTTGAGACTAGACAACAACAGTTTGAACAGACGTTAATTTCATTTACTGCCCTTCCCCTCGTTTCCCCTAATTTCTATATATTTCTTCTACCCACATATCCCTTCACTTCGCCAACCCTCACTTTACCTTTGTACCCCTTTCCCCTCCCTTTCTTTCCCCTCATTTTCACTCGTTGCCTATACTTCCTGTCCCTTAATTTCCGTACCCCCCGAGCCCTCCTCCCTCTGCTTTCCCTCTTTTCCCTTAATTCCCCCACATTTCTTATACCCATATTTCTCTTCACTTCACCACCCCTCACTTCACCTTCGTGCCCTTTCCCCTCCCCATGTTCAATCTTATTTCCTCTCGTTACCTATACTTCCTTTCCCTTAATTTTCATATTCCCCCTGCCTTCCTACCTTTACTTCCTCTCATTTTCCTACTTCCCCTCCACTCCTGCCCCTTCTTTCACCTACTTCCCTTTACATATTTTTTTCAATTATTGTTTCACAACTATGGTACATTTTTGTGTAAAAATTGCATAAGGATATTTATTGTATACTCGTTTTTTTATTAATAAAGCTTTCTATAAATACGTTCATCCCACCAAAAACATCTACGATACTTGCTATGTTATAGTTTGCTTTTTTGTAATTTTGAAATTTTGCGTGTAAATAATTTTTTCAAATTTTCTTCTCAAATTAAAAATTTCAAGCAACATTTAAAAACGTATTCTTTACTATTTTCAATTAATTGATGTTAAATGTTATCTTTTCATTCTACTTGGTCAGCTTCAATTTCATTTATTAGTACTGGGCCAAGTTTTTGGATCGCAGATGTTTTTGGTGGCATTTCGCTTCTTTTGGAAAAAATGCACATAAGAATATTATAAATTGAATACTTATAATAATAACCCTTGTAATGAATTTCAATTTTCCGATACTGATGGCCAGAATTTTTCGCTATGATTAGATTCTGATGATTTTAGCGGATGAAGGCATAACAAAATCCGTAAAAATATCACTTAAGAATATTACCGCACACCTACAGTTACAATTTAACGATATTCATTTTAAAAGATTTTGCTACAGTGGTGCTCAAAGGTAAAATAAAACATTTCACTCACATAAAAACAATGAACTTCATTTAAAAAATAAAATGATCATTAATTCCTTGTATGCAGCGAGAGAAAGGAGTACTGCGCATATTGAGTTAATGTTTGGTACTAATCGGCACCAGAAACTTTGCTATAGACGTGAACAAAAATAAGAGAACAATTTTCCTCTTTCATCCAGTTCAACTTTTGTGTCAATTGATTTGATATTATTTTATTTATTTTTTTTTTCATATCGTTCTGCATTTTGCGGCTCTTATCCAAGTTTCTTTAGGATCAAGGGTTTTCAGAAGTCCTGATTAATCAGGTCATGTCCTGATTTTTTATCGCTTTGTTGATTTTCTATTTTCTTGTGCTACGTCTTGATTTTTCATGCCCGAAACGAAAATTTGTAATTCTTCTTCCTCTATTCATAAACTTGTTTGTTAATTAGTCATCAATTTTTAAGGTGGACTGAACCAAACAAGAAGACTTAATTCGAAGCTTTGTCAAGACGAGTATCCAGCCATGCTCTTGTTTGACATTTGATTTTTGAACATTAACTCTTTATATTCCTTATTTCCTGACTGTATACATTCATTTATTTGTATCATACTAAAATAAATATCAATTTAATTTGTAAAATTTTAATCCTAGTATACTCAGTTTATTTCTGGTCATTTGGTAGTCATCCTTACCCCAGTTTCCTAGTCTTTTTGAAACTAGATTCTAAAACGAGGCACGATCTTTTAGTCAAATAAAATATAGGGCTAGTTCATCTTTTGGGACTCAATAAGCCGTTAATATTAATTTTATATGTAGCATGAAATTTAAAAAACTTTTTAAACTTCTCAACTCTTTTTTCTACCTAATGATGAGAATTTCCTAACTCTTCTGATCCTTGTCATCATCTACAAAGTTTTACTCACTTACCCTTCGAAAGGATACACTAAAAATTAATAAGCTGACTATCTCCCTGGCTACAATTAATTACGACCAACTTTTAATTTCTCCAGGGGTGAAAATTGGATATCTAAGTTTTCCAACAAAAGGGATCCAGTGTGCATTATTAATAGATCGGGATGGTGATCGAGCGAAGACCGTTTAAGGTAGTAAACCCACAAATTTACAAGGGGTTAGTAAAGTCGGATGAAAAGACGCGTTTAGCATGAATGAAGGGTTAGTCAGCTATCTCAAGCAGTTTATTCAGGTTTTTCATGCCTCCTTTCGGCAGTTACTGTGCAAAGAGCTTCTCGTAAATGAGATTTAAAATTAATTTGGAAAGATCTCATCCAAGTCGATAATTACCTTTTGTACTAATTAAAAGAAAAACTGATGCGTTCGTAAGATGAACTTTTCCACAAGAATTATAAGCAGTACATTGTTACTTAATTAACTTTGGATCTCGTAAACTTAACTTTTAGGTACGGGGCTCTCAAATTTTTATCTTCTTTGGGAAACGAGGGTATTAATAATTATGGTTAGGTAGAAACTTTACTCGAGAAGAGTAAACGACATTTAGTGGATCGATTATAAAAGCAGTGCTAGAGTTTTATATAGTGATAAGTTTTTATGGGAAATCTTTTTTATTTTTTTTTTTTAGTAGAAAATATTGCAGCGGTTTGAAAATCCACTTCACTTTGAAAATGCATTAAGAAGCTTATCCGCTTTGCTTCCGAAATATTATTTCTTCTAACACTTATAATTATTAATGTGCCGATGAAATTAATAGAGACGTAATATTTGAAAATTGAGGTATTATGAAGAGTAAATAAATTATTAATTCATAATGGATATTCGAAAAAAATGGTCAGAATTTATTTGAGTCAAAAATCAGAGAAATGATCCAAACGTATTATAAATATTAATAATCTTCAAATGTATTTATTCATGTTGTCCACATTGAAGCTCTTATGTATTTCTGCAAACTTGTCGTCTGCTTTTGTCTCTTCATTTTTGGTTTTTACCAGTCAGTTTGATAGATTATTAATATTTGTTATTGAATAAAAGTCGACATAATAATAAGGTTTATTCGACCTTATGATCATTCACAACTCGACGCGGTATTGATAAAGTTCCTTAAGAAAGGAAAAAAAGCAACTTGAATACGCGAAAATGTTCTTTCCGACACACATTTTAGATCCTAAGAATTCAAAAATTTTCAATATTAAATGGCTAAAATTGAAGAAATTGAAATTTTCAGTCTTTGAAATATAATATTTTTAAATTTTGACAATTAAAAATGATTTAGGAATGAAAAATTTGACTTTTAATTTCCTAAGTCTTCAAAATTCAGAATTTGAAACATATATGTTTAAGAGTAAAGACTTTTCAATTGTAAACCTTCACGATTCAATAATTTTTAATTGCAAATCGTTAAAACTGAAGAATTTCTAAATGTGAAGCTTCAAATTTGATCTATTGAATAAAATAAAAAACGTTCAAAATTACAAATATTTGAAATACAGATCTTACAAATTTGATAATTTTCAATTCTATGTTTTTGAGATTCAAGAATGTTCATTTACATTTATTTAACATTGTAGAACTTTGAATTATAAATCTCTAAAATTCAAGAGTTTTTAATTTTGATAATTTTCAATTAAAAATTATGCAAGTCCCAAGTTCGAAAATTGAAAATTTTGTGATGTTGATGATTTAGATTTGAAAATTCTTCAAAATTCCAAATCGGCAACTTTGATCTGTTGATCCTTAAAATCATCAAAATCCGATAATTTTCATTTATACACTTTTCTAATGGAAAAGATTTCAATAGCAGACCTCCAAATCTGAACAATTTAACAATGAAAAGGAAGGAAAGTTAAAATTGAAGAATTTTAAATCTCAAAAATTAAACAATTTAAAAAAAGCAATCCAAATTAGAAGCTTCAACAGTAGAAATCCTAGAAGTTGAATAATTTGCAATTCTATATTTTCGAAATTCAAAAAATTTGTATTGAGATCTTCAGAATGATTGTAATTTAAGAACTTTTATTCATGCATTTCTAAAATAAAAGAGTTTTCTATTGTAACTCTTCAAATGTATACAACATAAAATGTTAAATCTTTAGAATTGAAGAGTTTCTTACTTCAACTATTTACAATTAATAATTCTGTAATTGTGATGATTAACATTGGAAATTTCTTCAGTCATTGTGATTTAGAGTTTAAAAAGAATTTAAAATAACAAATCGTTAAAATTGAAGAATTTAAAATTAAATATGTTAATCATTACAGTCCCAAATAAAAAAAAATGGATACAAATTCTAAAAATTTTTTCAATATACATAAATTTTTTATTTTGTGTAGAAAATTTCTTTTATATAAACAACATAAAATTAAATAAGACATTCTTCCATCTCTAGAAATTACTACTTAAAGTTTCGGCTCACCTGAAACATCTTATTTTTCAATAAAAAATACCAGCTCAATAATTATTTCTCTGATTTATAAATAATTAAATTCGATGTTTTTTCAATTTTGAAGATTTACGATTGAAAACTTGACTTCTCATCTTCAAAATTATCAAAATTCAACGATTATTATTTATAAATCTTTACAATTTGACAGCATTAATTTGTTACTCTTTGAAATTTTGTGGAAATTTGAATTTTAAATCGATAAAATTGAAGAGTTTTTAATTTTTAACATTAAAAATTCTGCAAGTTTTAAGTTTCACAATTGAAGAAGCTGTCATTTTTACAATTTAAATCATAAATTTTTTCAATTGAAAAAATATAGGATTGAAAACTTGACTTTTGATTTTGAAAAGCATGACAATTTAGGAATATCAATTTATACATTGGGGCTGTTCTAAAAAATGTTAACGCTTTCAGAGGAAGGGTGTATCTTAAAGCTTCAATTGTAAATCTTCAAAATTGAAAATAGCATAAAAAAATTAATTGGATAATTTGAAATTAAATACATTAAAAATTGAGCGTTCTTTAATTGAAAACCTTCAAGATAGGCTTATTTTGAAAAGGCGCCAAAAATTTTAAGATTTTAAATTATAAATATCCGAAACTAACATGTTGGCGAAATTTCGAAATTAGAATTAAATTAAAATTGTAAGCGAGCTGATCTAGCTATTTTGATATTTATTTTAGTTCATGATTATTATTTATATTTTACATTACTTTAAAAGGAAGCATATATTTTTATTGGGTTATTAGGAAATTAAAATAAGAAAGTGTAATAAGTGCGCTATTTTTGGTAGTTAGAAATAATCCAGTGAATGCAGTTTTTCGAAAATGAATTAAAAAAATCAATAAAATCAGAAGAACTTTATCATGGTTGCAAGTACGTAGGAAGAAAATTAGGGAAAAAAGAATATGAAAATATTTGGCTTGCAATAAAATTTCAATCTCTAGTTTATTATACTATAAACCAAGAAGAATTTGCTTTATTTGCATGTTTATGTGCACGTAGCAGCATTTCTTTGAAAATCTTTCCCTGAATTTCCACAATTCTCTCCATTTGTGAGAAAAACAAAATTTCATGGCATCTGAAGACGTATATGTATGTGTCATCTAGTTCGAACCCCTATGCATTGATAAAATCGAGAAAAGTTTACGTGATGACAAACTCAAATACCTGTATTGGATGTAACAAAGGAGAGAAAGTTGATTATGTTTGTTATCTGGCAAGCAGAACTAAATTTGTGTGCGGCATCCACATCTGAAAATTTTTAAATTCAGGCGAAAATCTTACCGCCAAACTTTCTGGATACTTTTTAAGTAAACACATTACGCGGAAGTACGTCGTGAAAATTTTTCATCGCCTTTGAGTCAAGACTGCTATCTCTTGCTACAAAGTTGCAGGGCCAAAGTTTCCGAAGAAAATTAACTTATTTCTTCTACATATTTTATTTTTCAGCTACAAATTCTATGCATTTTTCAATAATAGCTTATTAGTGAAAATATGTTCAAAAATAAACTGCTGAAAAAGTTTGTTCCTGTTTAAAAAAATGTATTTAACATCTTTGAGAAGTGCACTGGAAATTTCGTTTTCGTATTTTCATGCATATAACCCTTGAACTTGTTAGAATCCACAAAAAAATATGAGCGTTTTCTTCATTCTGAAAAAAAAATTATATTTAAAAGTTCCGCAAACCCATCAAGTTTAACACGTATTTCCCAGAAAAGAAAGATGTAAAAATTAATTATATTTAACAAACATAATCCTTTAGACAAATTTTTGTTGCTTATAATTATTCTCTTTCACAGTAATGCTAAATAGTTGCTGTTCTTCTGAAAAATTTATCTTTGCTATGGCTTTTTAGTTGTGAACAAATAATCAATAAACAATGAAGAGAATCATTTTTCAAACACATTTTTTTTGTGAATATATTTTCCTGAAATAAAACAAATATTTTGAATCTTCTTCACATTTTCTATATGGAACGTATTGAGTTTAATTTTTCCCTGAAGTAGTTACCAGAAACCTTTTTTTATAAATCAATATTTTTATTTATTTTTTGTTCCTAACTAAAAAATTTTGAAAAAGCTGAAAATTCCATAAAAACCCGCAACTTTCTATCTATTAACTTGCATGATTTTTTATATATTCTCTCAAAACCCAATATCTGTGAATGTACGAGAAACAAATTTTTGTTAAAATCATTAATAACTTTTGGGTTACTTCATTTGAGGATGACGTTTGTCTTGAAGCAAACTTTACATTTATCAATCAAAAATCATATTGTGTGCTGAGATGTTTAATTTACTATTGCTTTTGCAAAGTATAAATAAATAAAATTTAACTTTTATTGAGTTAAAAAAAAACACACATTTCCCGTAGCGTCACAATTTCATCGGCATTTTGACAAAATTTGAATTATACGGTTAAGCGATTTTAATTGAAATTGAATATCTTATCCTGCCAATAATTTTCTCTTCGTGAAAATCATATTTCGCTGGAATCAAGGTAAAGTCAAAAATGAATTAGAAAAAAATCCTATCTCAACAAAGCGATGTTAGCAAATATTTATTTTAAAATTTTTCTAAACATTATTTATAAGTGCAAACATTTTAATCATTATTATTTATTGATTATTGTGAAATAATTTTATTCTTTAGAATTTACAGATTTTGTAACTATACTATAATTTGTAAAATTTTGTACATTTCAAAAGAAATAAAAATTTAGAAGAGTTTTCGAAGTTTGAATGATTCAAGGAGATTATTTTTTTGCGAAGATTTACCGGAAAAATTCAATATGTATTAGGATTTATTTAAAAAGATTAGTTTTGAGTTTTGAAAAATTCAAATTTTCAAGATTACAGAATTGAAAGGTTTTGAGGGACTGAAAAAATTTCTTCAGATACAAAGGAAAATTTTTAATGATTTTTTGATTTTGAAAGTTTAATTGCCACACAATATTTAATAAGATCCTGAAACATTTTAAGTCAATTTTTTCAATTTTCCTGTAGTTTTGTATGGTTCCAAGAAAATTCTGATCTTTGAAGAAAAAATTAGTGCAAGGGAATATTTACAAAGATTCAAAAATATTTCGAAAGGTTTGTAAAATTCTCAAAAAAGAATTTGGAAGCTCCCAAGGAAATTCTTGTAAGAATGTGAATCAGTTTAAAAGGTATTTAGGAATTTTTGAAGTTTTGAAAGAGTGACAAAATTTGTCAAAGTTCTGAAGATTTCCGAAAATTTGCGAAATATATTTAAATGTGTGCCAACCTTTTTTTGTAGAAATTTAATATTTTTGGTCAAAAATGAAACTGTTTGGTCGCAAATGAATCGGTTATGGTTGAGGATTCAACTAGTTTCTTCAACATGCGTCTTTAGCTACTTGGTTGAAAGTTGAACTTCCTTCTTTGATTTTTTTTCGTTGAGGTTTATCAATTCAGTTGAAAATTCATCTCTTTGGTTGAAAAGGCAAATATTTTGTTGAAAATTCCTCTTTTTTGACACAAAATTAATCTTATTGATTGAAAATTCATCTATATTCAGTTATTTTTAAAAAATTTGTCTTGTGTTAACAAGTTCAACACTATTCAATTCAAAGTAAAAATATTTCCAGATTGAAATATCAAATAGTACACTTTTCATTGAGGATTTATATTTTTTAGTTGAAAATTCAACTATTTGGTTAAAAAATTACCTTTTTGCTGAAGTTTTCATTTGACATACATATATCTGAAATTCTCAGAAATCTATTTGAATTTTTCTGAAGAATCTTATTACATATTTACTTAATCGTAAAAACAAAAAAGTTAAAAAGTAAATAGTTAATCAAAATTTTTATTTTGTATTCAGAATGATTTTTATCCTTAAATTGAAAAACTGCATGCGCTTGTAGCGCGTGATTCATGATGCTAGTATTATGAATTATTGCAACTGAAAATACTGTATATAGAAGTGTTTCATTGTGTTTAGTTTAATGTATTTTGAAATTTGTAATCCAGGACGATGTGGAAAATCGCAAATATGGTCCAGCAGACGAATTTTAGAGTGAAACTTGGATTTACTCAGTTTTATAATTAGATATATGTTTCAGACTATATTGCTGACTTATTAGCAAGAGATTCTAGAACAAATTTTCTAAGTTAATCAGCTTATATTGCCACATTGTAACTTTATGTTGCAGTGTGGCCGAAAGTATAATATTTTAATTAACTTTGTGACTCACGTTTGCTCATTTCTCTTTCCTCCGTTCTCGTCTTTTAGGTTCTTGGGACATGAATGTTTGTGTACGATAAGAGTTTACTTTCCACTCGAGTAAATGAAGATTTCTAGTGGGAAAAGTTGTATTATTTAAACCTGTCAAGCATCTTCCCTTTTCGCAGTCGGTTACGAGAATTCAGTTTTAAGTGGGTTTATTTTCAAAAATAAAATTTGGAAAAGGTTTACAATTATGTTGAGCATAAATTTACATTTAAAAAACTAGAATGACCTTTTATTTTCAATTTAATTTTCAATTTAAATATAAAATGAAATATCTTCATTAAGCAAAACGCACCCGGAATTTTTAATTCGTACCCGAGAGGCATTTTTTTAATATCAAGATTCGTGGTAGCGTATCGCCAACAAGTACAATAAGATCTACCATGAATCTTTATCTGGAATAATCATATATATTTTAGAACTTTCACAGCGTTCCTTTTTTACTTATCTCCTGCACTCCTGCATTCATTCTTTTCTTTTCTTTTGCACTACTAGGATGCCTTTTTACTTTTCTCTTGTATTCCTACGTCCCTTTTCTATTTTTTTTCCTTCATTCCTGCATTCCTTTTATTATTTTCTGCGAAGCTCCTGCTCTCTTTTTTTACTTTCCTCCTGCACTTCTGCTCCCTTTAGTTACTTTTTCCTGCACTCCTGCGTTTCTTTTTAAATTTTTCTTCTTCATTACTGCGTTCTATTTTCTTTCTTCTTCTGCGTTCTTTTATTCGTTTATTACTTTTCTTGGGCAATGCTACGTTTCTTTTTTACTTTTCTCCTGTACTCCTGTGTTTCTTTTTTACTTTTCTCTTTCATTCTTGCGTTTCTTTCTCGGTTTTTCACTAAATTCTTGCTTTCGTTTTTTACCTTTCTTCAGCATTTTCGCGTTCCCATTTCAACTTTTTTTTTCTTCTCTCCAACACTCCTGCGTTCCTTTTTCATGTTTCTCCTACACTCCTACACTCCTTTTTTACTTTCTTCCTCCACTCCTGTACTCCTGCGTTTCTTCGCTACTTTCTTGCACTTATGCATTTATTTTTTGCATTTCTTCTTCACTCCAACTTTCCTTTTTTACTTTTCTTCTGCAGCCCTGCGTACCTTTTTTACTTTTTCTGCTGCACTTCTGCGTTCCTTCATTATCTTTCTCTGACATTCCTGCTCTCCTTTAATAATTTTCTCCTACATTCTTGCGTTTATTTCTTCTTGTGTTCCCTTTTTACTTTTTTCAGCTCACCTGCGTTCTTCATTTTCTTTTCTCCTTCACTCCTGCGCTCCTTTTTAACTTCTCACCTGCTATCCTGTATTTCTCTTTAACACCTTTCCTGTACTCCTGTGTTCCCTTTTTACTTTTCTCCTGCATTATACGATCCATTTTACTTTCTTTTGCACTCCTTCCTGCCTTATGACTCATAATATTAATATATTTATATTTATAATTTATTATATTGTTTGTTTACAGGAAAACTTCTTGTATAGGCGTCAACAACCTATAGCAGATAATCATGAACTTAAAATACTGATGTACGTAAAATAATTTATTTAATTCAAATAATATTGATGATGGAAAATAGACGTTCTATATATATTGAATTTGAAAATAATTAATTTGCGTACATTTGTGCTAATAACTAATGACTATCTATTGTAGATTCATTGTTATATGTATAATTTATCATGGCCTTCCTATATCTGATATCTGATCTATACCTGATTTTATTAGTGAAAAAGGAAGATGTCACTTATATGATATGGATTTTTTTTTACAGTAAAATGTTTTCCATCAACACAGTTCAAAGTTAATGCAAGAATAGAAGAGACTTCTTGAACCGAAACGAATTGATTGACATATGTTTCCGAACAATTATTCGTATGACATAACAGAAAAATCATACAAGAATTTGAAAAATGCATTGATACATTTCTTAATTTTCGAAAGCAATATTATACATGTAAAGAAAAAAAAATCAATAGGTTCTATCTTGGTGTTTCGCCAACCTTATAAAACTGATTTTTATAAAACGTGGGTATTAACTTAAAACATTATTATTTTTAGTTTGAATTGCTTAGTTAAACTCTTGATATTATTATTATTTATTATACCATTAAGCCATTTCCCTTTCGGGGTAGGCGTGACTTGCTCGGTTGAAAAGTAGTGGGATAGGTATATAGGTGTAAAGTAGGTCGTTATATGGTATAAGGTAGATAGGTATGTAGGTATATGTGTTATGGTATAGATATTTTAGATTGATCTGGAGTTTTCGTGTTATTTATTCAAATAACACGTTCACTCCGCAACACTGCTCCGACCCAGGTTGCTGATCAATCTCTCTAGCGATCACCCCAAGTGAGGAGCCTCACAAAATTGTTATGTATGGTTCCCCACTTGGGCCCATTAGTATCCAAGGTCTTTGTTTCAGGCATCATTCACTCTATTGTCACTCTGCTTATAAACTATTTATCGCCACACATTTCTGTCCTGGCATACTACTCTAGCTTCCTTTACGTCCATGCATTTCTTCATGCAAGCTCTTCTGTTCCTATGACTTCTTATGTCTCTTCGGATCAATGTCTCATTTACAGATTCTAACCATTCTTTCGGCGGTCTACCTCTGGGCATTCTGCCATTTACTTTACCTTTATATACTTGCTTCGTCAGTCGTTCATTTTTCATTCTTTCAAGATGTCCGAACCATCTTAACTGATTTCTTTCCCATATGTCAACTAGCATGTCTCCTGTACCACATTCTTTGAGGATTATCTCGTTTCGGACTTTGTCCATCAGTGTTTTTCCGCATATTATGCGCAGAGGTTTCATGCCGATCGCGTTAATTTTTCTCCTGTCCTTTTCTTGACAGGTCCATGCCTCGCTACCGTATAGTACAGTTGGTACGAATATGGAATTATGTATGGCCATTTTAGCTTTTTTTGATATGTTTTTATTCGTGAGGATGGATCCTGCTCTACCGATAACCTGCTTACCCTTATTTATGCGCCTATCTAATTCCCCATCTATTTTTCCGTCGCTAGTGAATAGACTACCTAGATATACGTACTTGTCAACTTGTTCTAATCTCACATCATTTAGGACAATGTTGCATATTGTTTTCTCACTTTTTCCCTCAAAAACCATGACTTTCGTTTTATTCACGTTAATTTTGAGGTCCATGTTCTTTATGCTTGTGTTAAGTTTAGTCAACATTCTTTGCAAGTCTTCGACTGATTCTGCCATAACAATCTTGTCATCTGCGAAAACCAACCCACGTACTTTGACGGTTTCGAGATCTATACCTTTTTCGTTGAAGAGGGCAGTTCTTAGACACTTATCCATGAATATGATAAATAGCCACGAGGACATAACGCATCCTTGTTTCACGCCTTGCATAATATCGAACCAGTCACTCAGTTTCCCATTTACCCTTACACTTGCTTTACTACCCGTATATATTGTTTTTATTGCTTGTAGGAGCCCTCCATTCACTCCATACTCTTTAAGGACTTCCCAAAGTTTACTTCTATTTACCGTGTCGAAAGCTTTTTCTAGGTCAATAAATGCACAGAAAACTTTCTTTCCTACTCTCAAGCTTTTTTCTGTGATCTGTCTTAGGCTAAATATCTGATCTGTACATGATCTTCCTGGCATAAATCCACTTTGGACTTCCCATATCTTCTCTTCTGTAATTTCCATTACCCTACGAATAAGTATTTTTTAGTATATTTTACTTACGGTACTTAGTAGGCTGATACCTCTGTAATTACTGCAGTTGCTTTTATCTCCCTTTTTATATATTGGTACAATAATCGCCTTTCTCCAATCGTCTGGGACTTCTCCTGTCTCGAAACATAAATTTATCAATTCGCACAACCTGTGAGGTATGTACTCGCCACCGTATTTAAGCATTTCAGCGCTAATACTGTCTAAACCAGCAGCCTTACCGTTTTTCAAGTTGTTAATTATATCTCTGACCTCAGTGACACTGACTTTTTCAATTGGGTTTTCTAATGCATTATGTTCAATGTCGTAGTTTTGTTGCCGTATATCTTCACCTCCTAATAGTTCTTTAAAAGAATCTTTTAAAGCGTCTACTATCCCGTCTATATCATATAGCATTTCACCTTTGCTGTTTCTCATGCTAAAAAACTCTGTACTTTTACTTTCCTTCATCTCTTTAAATAATAGTTTCATAATTCCTTCAAAGCAGTTTTTTATTTTGTTCTCTTCTTCTGTTCTGGTTTTCTCTTTACTCTCTTTGACTAGACGTTTAATTTTCCTCTTTTTGTGTCTGTAATCATTTTTGAGTCTATTTCTCTCCTCATCGCTAAGACCTGTCATGTTCAACGTTCTTTTGTACGCTTCTTTCTTTTCTTGTTGGGCTGCCGCAATTTCATCGTTCCACCACGCATCGCCAGACTTTTTTCCTACCCTCGCCATACCACACACTTCAATCGCAGTTTCAACAATGGTATCCCGCAATAAAGCCCACGCACCTTCTACATCTTTGTTCCTTTCAAGCGACTCCCAAATTGCCTTATCTATGCGTTCGTTTATCTTATTCTGAAAATCTATTCGTAATTCCGGTTTCTGTAAATTTTCGACCTTGATTCGCGTTTGTTTCGTTTGTTTGGTTCTCTTTCTTCTCCACCCCGGCCCTGAGTTCATCCTGGAGACTAAAAGGTAATGATCAGTATTGCATTCGGCCCCCCTCATGACTCTTGTATCTGTAACTAGTTCTCTTAGTCTTTCATCTGCAATAACGAAGTCAATTATACTGCGGTTATTTCCTTTACACCAGGTGTAAGTATGGATCATTTTATGTCGAAACCAGGTATTTGTAATAAATAGGTCCTTCTCTAAGCATAAGCTAACTAATTTTTCCCCGTTATAATTTTTTCTTGTTGGATCCCCAAAATTACCTAGTACCCCTCCTGTATCTGTATCCTGACGTTGGACGCCGACCCATCCGTTCATATCTCCTAACAAAATTATTCTTTCACCTTGGTCGCAAGTACTTATTGTATCATTTAA
>CAKNXH010000732.1:24609-34831 GCA_932178445.1 Andricus quercusramuli | reverse complement strand
GAGAGAGTCAAATAACACATGCGTTTCATTCCCTCTCTTTCCTTTTTTTTTTAAGTTTGACCGTTGAAAATGCTAAGTGTTTTAAGATTTAGTAAATACTTTCGGGTGCATAAGAATGAGAACAAAAATCTGGAAATCCTGCGCAATTCTGGATTCATTGTAAACAAATTTTTGAAAAATGAGTAAAATATTATTATAAAATTCAGTAGAAAGCATTACAGCAATCCTTGAAAAACGAAATTCCTTTGAAGTCATCTAAATCAATTTAAAACATTTACGCGCATTGAGTGCAGTTCTACTACGAATAAAATTCCTGGTATAAGTTCTTTAAATCCGACAGAGCGAATTTAAGGTATCTAAAAATTCCCCCTCCCCCCCCCCCCCCCCTCACCCTATATAAAATATGGGGAAAAATTGTATACTGTTGAAATTACTTTTTTGTCTAAAATTAAATATACATTTCAATAAAATTGTTTCCAATATGCATCACGTGGGTAGTGAATATTCTTTTTAATGAATAAAAATTGAAGCTTGAGCTTTTCTTAGGAAGGTACAACACAACAAAAATGTTGCTACAATATTTAAATCAGAATGTTTCACAAGCTATCGATTTCTATTTGAGAAAAGTTTCCGATGCTCCCTCTATGAGGAAGTGAATACGTTTACTAAGGGAAAGCAAAGTGCGCATTAATGAGCAGTATTTAATATTATAAATATGGAACAAAGTGGAAACACCTGAGATCAAAGAAAAACCAACATCTGTACGTGATCGTTTGATTTCAATAAAAATAAGATACCTCGGATCCAACGATTTTTTTTTTTAATTATCGACATTTTTGGATAGTAGAATATCCATGAAACATGAATGTATTAAATATGACATTATACGTTCTGAAAATATAACCTTTTGAATAAAAATTTTTGAAATTTAACTATTAAAAAGTAAACACAAAATTTTTATTCCAGTCTGCGTAAAATACTCACCTTTTAATTTAGTGTTTGAAAAGGATAAAAATATTCCTTATGAAATCCGCTCTTTTACAAATTTTCCCTATGCTATATTTGGCTTGAATTGAATATATAGGGGTTCGTGGAATGAAAGAAAAATTGCATTTCCAAAAAGAAACTTTGCATTTAATTTGTTCGCTTTTATTACTTTCTCTCAAGATTAAAACAAAAGCTACGCGTCTCATCAAAAAATAGTTTTAAAAAATTGTACATATGATTTAAGCGAATACTTTTTTAACCTAATATTTCATTATATCTTGTGTCTTTTTTCCAAAAATAAATATTTGTGTTGTTATTTTTTACGACTAAATCAAAAACTACGCGTTCTATCAGTGAACGATTTCTTTCATCACATTCTTTTTCTTCTCTTGCACAGTTTGACCTCAAAATGTGATTTTTGATTCTTTAGTATTTTTTGTGATTGAAACCAGAACCGTTGGGCAAAAAGGCTGGCTAACGAACTTGATCTTTCTGTTTGGTCCATGAAAACGTGTGCCAAAGCGCAATCTAATGCATAAAGTCTTCCCAGGAATACCTTCTTTATATTTGGCAAAGAGTTAAACTTGAGATTTCGAAATGTACATTCTCCATAGAATTTAAGTGAGTATCCACATACTTCAAGTAAAGTATGTATATGTTTTCTGACGGTCAAAGGAACTGTACAGAAACTTTCAGACAATAGTGAGAATATAAAAAAAACATTTCCAAAAATAAGACTGAAAGTAAAAATATATACTTCAAGTTTTTTATAACAAATGAAGAAACTTTCTCTGAAATCGTACCTCCTTCACTTTAACCCTGCGTCACTCGGATTAATTCCACGAGAGGTAAATTACGAATGCTCGAATCGCAATCAGTCGTTCAGCAAACGAAGGAAACCTACCTCTCTATCTCTATCCTTCTCCCCCTTGGGAGAATTGGATCTCCAAGGACTCCAATCATCTTCTTTTCTCGATCAAGCGTTCCAGATAATGTCGGAAAACTCGTAAGTCGGAGGTAGTCGATCTAAACACTCTTCTGTCTTGGCCGTTTGTCTTGGTCGTTTGTCTTGTGGCATCTTATCAGTTTCCAATAGCCGTGCAGCATTTCCTCGAGAAGCAGGAAAAATTGAGTAAACGAGAAAGCAGAGAAGGAGAGAAAAATAGAGAGAGCGGAAGAGGAAGAGAAAGAGGGTGTCGAGGGCGTAATCTTTACACCCTGGGGTGCGCTCGACTCAACGCGACGTCTGGATTTTACCGATCTCTTCTGCTTAGCTCAGCCGCAGAGAGGATGGTGCTCTGTATCAACGTATTAGTTAAGGTGCATATGTACGTGTGATTGTACAAATGATTGGAAATAGAAAGGTTAAGTTAGGCTGAATCCTGGGGGATCAGATAGCTGCCAAGGAGACCAACGAAAGGGGTGATTCCCCCGGGTTCAGAGTCAATGAGGATGGACGACGTAGAGAAGCTAAACTTATCTTCGCTCGGTCTAGGATTTGCAATGAAAAGGAAGAGCGAATGGGTAATACTGCCTGAGGCGGATTTGAATCCACCTCGTCGAGAGCGTACGTGACCATCGAATATTATATAAAGGAAAAAAGCCCTAGAATTGCTTTCATCACTATAATTTTGATATTTCATCGTAATGATACGGATTCTAGATTTTGAATAGAGATAATTCATATTTTTCTCTCTACATTAAAAATGATCCTGAGAAGAAGACACCAGCAGGCTTGGTTATGAATTGTCAGGATTGAATCGACTTAAGCTACTGGATGATTCTTCGGGCTGACTTAAAATGATGAACACTACTTAGGGTCCGTCCAGGAACTGCGTTACCAATTTTGGGCAATCTTACGATCATTCTGCGTTTTTGGCGTTTATAGTGAGTGTCGTTCCCAATATGCCCACCGGCAAAATAATCTCAATACCAGGGAAGTATGATGATTTTTTACGAAAATAGGAGAATAGATTCTTTCAAATAAACCCAAAAACGACCAAAGAAGAAGACTAAAAATAACAGTTAAATTTTCAACACATTGCCTAAATTTTTGATGAAATAGTTGAATTTTCGACATACAAAGATGCATTTTCAATCAAATATTCGAATGATCAAACAAGAAAGATTAAAATTTCCACAAAAATAGTTAAATTTTTAGCAAAATAATGAAATATTCATAAAATTGTTGAATTTTCAACTTTATGCTTAAATTTTTCACAAAATAATTAAATTTTACATGAAAAAGGTTGATTCTCAACGAAAAATATAATAGTTGACATTTTAACCAATAAAAGCTTCTGATTATGAACAATTAACAATCGAAATCAATCAGAAAGACGAATTTCCAATTAAGGTAATTGAATTATCAACCAAATCAGATTAATTTTTAACAAAACAGCTGCATTTTTCATCAAAAAACATCAACTTTCTGCCAAATGAGATGCATTTTCAACCAAATACTTGAAATTTCAAGTCAGAAAGATTAATTTTTTTAACAAAATAATTCAACTTTTAACAAACTATTTGAACTTTCAACTGAATATCTGAGTTTTAACCAAAAAAGACGATTTTTCAACCAAGAACATTAATTTTCTACCAACAGAAATTTTGTTGAACTGATAGTTGAACTTTCGACTAAAAAATATCAGTTTCAAGCGAATAATGGAAAAGGTAAATTTTTGATTAAAAAATTTACTTTGCATAAAACAAAAACTAATCTCCAACCAGTCGAGTTTGATAAGGTAAGAAGAATTTTCAACAAAATTGTTGAGTTTCCAAACTGAATTGTCGGATATTTAAAATAAAAGTTGACTCTCACTCGGGGAGAGATAAATTCCATCATGAAAGTTAATTTTTAATGAAGGAAGATGAATTTTCAACCAAATGGTTAACCTTTCATCTAAAAAAAATGTGTTTCAAATAGAAAATTGAATAGTTAAATTTTCCGTTTAAAAATCAATTTTCAAAATGAAAAACAAAAAATTTGCAACCAGTTGAATTTGACTATAAAAGATACATTTTGAAGAAAAAAGTTCAAATTTTAACCAAGAAGATAAATTTTTGACGAAACAGAATACTTTTTTACAATAGAGGTGAATCCTAAAAAATTGAACTTTCAACTAAGTATTTCCACTATGAAGCAATTATTTGATTTTTTAACTAAAATTAATGAATTCTCAACGAAACGTGATAGTAGATATTTCTAACCAAAACTATTTCATTTGAATTCCAAAAGTCGAATTCAATCGAAAAAGACAAATTTTCAACAAAGTTGTTGAATCCTGAATAAAAACAAATTAATTTTAAACCTGAAAAATACATTTTAACCAAAAATAGAGTTAAATTCTCATTTAAAAAAAAAAGTTGAATTTTCAGCCAAAAATATTAATTTGCAACCAAAAATGAAACACATTTCTAATAAAATAGTTAAATTTTCAACAGAAAAGATGAATCTTGAAACAAAAAAATGAATTTTTAACAAAGTAATTCAACTGACTTCAGACGACTTACACCACTTGATGTTAATTCAAACAGATTTCAAATAACGAACACACATAAGCGTCATTAGTGGCTGCCTTTAAGGATTTATGCTACTTTCTCAACCCCTGTTTTTGACATCGAACTACTAACTCACTAACTACTAAGGCTGGCTTAAAATGATGTGAACTACTTACAAACATGCATGGCTGGCGTGAAAAGGTTTAAACTACTTATATTTTCGTATATATGACTTTGATCGTGTGGATGACTTCAAATTACGCACATTATTGTATGCCATTTTAGTTTCGCTCAAATCATTTCTACTATTTATTAATCCATATTTCTGACTTAGAACGACTTACACTACCATCGTACCATTGTGGCTGACGTGAAGTGGCATATACTACTTATTACCATGTTTGTCTTAAAATGATTATGTCTACTGTTAGCCCGATGTCTGACTTTAAACGACTTATACTACTGAATACCGCTTCGGGCGGACATAAACTGACATACTCTGCTTAGAATCATCTTCAGGTCACTTTAAATGATTGAAACTACTTTTCGCCCCTATAACTAACTTTAAACAACTCCCCGTGTGGAAAAATTTCATGGCAGACTTGAATCATGCTAAGGCCAGTACAGATTTTCTCAAGCCTGTCTATTCACGCAATACTAGCCTGGCGCTATACTGGCGCTGTCTAGTTTTGCTACGTGTTTTATTCATACCTTTCTGCTGTCTAGTCCCAGTCTTGGCGCTATCTAGGAGTTCGTTACGAATTTGAATATATAAAAATTGTCCAGATTTTAGCTAGTTTCTAGACAGAATCACGTTTTAGACTTAAAAAATTACAGAAGTGAATCCAGAAAATAATAATTTTTGAATAAAAGTTTTAGGAAATTACAATACACAATTGCACAAATGCTCAAGCAATAATTAATTATACACTACTACATATTTTAGATAGTAAACAATAATTGTTGAAGGTGAAGGAAATCTCAATACGAGAACTGTATTCTTAAGGATGATTTTTTTCAAGAATGTTTAAAAACATTTTCTTTTAATTGAATTATATAGTGAAGTTATAATAAATTTATATTTAGTTCATAATAATCATAATATGTATAATGCTATGTATAATATTAATGATATTCCAGAAAATGAAATATTATTATAAATGATTTATTTAATTTATTTTAATTATTTATTGGTTGCGTTAATGATAATGAAGCCTCACGTATTAATTATCATTTGAAATAATAAACAATCATTATTTCGTAGCCTAATCGCAAGTAAAATCATACAAACTTAATTTTTTTCAATGATTTATTCACATATCAAGCACTTTTATTGTTTAACCAATTGTTCATATTTTATTGAAATAAATATTAGGATGTACTGAATTTAAATTCATATCCGACCAAAATGGAAAAAAATTTAACTTTTAGATGGCCGAGGTGTTAAGGCGACGGGACAAAGTTACAACAATATAATAGGAAGTTACATCAGAAGTTCGACACCCGGCGTATGTAAAGTGATATGCGGAAACTTATTTCTTCTTTTTTTCGTGTACAAACACTGTTTTTGTATTTTTAATGAACTGCAAAATCTATATATTGGACTTTTATGGCATAAAAAATAATTATTTTATTTAATTATTCATTATTTTTTATCAAAATAGCCGATCTGTCTAGAAACTAGTCGATACGAGCGTTACATCCCAGTCTAGCCACTGGACCGACAGCCTGTGGCGCGCCAATGTCGACTCAAGGCGGACTAGACAGAAACAGTAAAGCGCCACGAAATTTTTCCACACGGGTCATACTACTTGATGTCTCTTCGGACAGAATCAAAATGATATACACTACTTACAAGGAGTGGTCGCGAGATATGCGTCGCCGATTCGACTGGGGCTTCCCAGGGTGAAAGTACACAAAAATCTATTTGGTGTATTTTTTCTATTGATCTAGTGGGCCTTCGTTTCCGAGATATTGAGGTTTGAGTATATACGCTTGAGCGCTCGACTTTTCTCGAAAACTAATGCACATTGGATCGATGGAAAAAATACTCATCTAATAGAATTGCATGTACTTCCACCCTGTGAAGCCCCTATTCCAGTATCATCAGTATTATGTTTGGTTGACTTAAAATGATTAAAACTACTTCACGCCACGTATTTATAATTTCAAACAAGTATATTTATTAATTATATTAAATAAATAATTAATACTACTCGAAACATCTCTGAGAAGTCAACTTTTTCTTACCTTTCATGCCCTGTTAAATCAACCCGCCTCAAAATCTTGAAACCCATTTGGATTAACATCAGAATACAAACAAGTGAACGTTAAAATAGGCTTATTTAACGAATAAATAGTCGAATGAAAAAACTCCTTTTCAGTAAGAGACTCTAAAATAAAACTTTCTGGTAGACAATACGTAAAAGAATATCAAGAATAACAATAACCGCGCATTCATCAGGTAGTATATAAAAAAGGTATAGAGATATATGGAGATATACAAGAAAGTATATTAAAAAAGTTGAAACATGGCCTCTAATTAATGAAGAATAATGTAGCCAGTACATTCAAGTTGTTCTTCATCGTGGTTATTTAAATAACCCGAAGATTTGGATCGTTAGCGTCGGCCAAGGTAGAATTTCTATAGACTCGGATGGTTAGAGAGAAGATGATTAATTCTAGCGTGATTATAACCAAGCAGAAAATGCAAGCAGGATGGTGAAGTCGAGGGTGACAATAATGCCACTAAAGGTGGAAAATATTCTTTCTCTGACTATGAATATTCGAGTAGTAACAAAAAACATAAAAACTGAAAGTGAATAATTAGAGTAGAATTATATTTTCCCTGCTGTAATGAAAATTTTTGTCGATACACTTTTTCATACAAAATCATTTTTGTTAAATAATGTGTTACATTTTGTATATAGACACTAGGCTCTTGCTTCAAGCGAAGGAAACTGATTTTCAAATAAATAGTGAAATTTTCATTCCTAAAAGACCAATTTTAAACCTTATGTTCGAATTAAAAAAAATGAATAAACCTTGATCACAAACAGTTAAATTTTTCACCAAATAGTCGAACCTTTGGGATGAAAATACGGATTTTTCAGAAAATTATTGAATTTTCTACCAAAAATAGAAGAAGTCTCAATTAAAAAAAAAAGAAATTTCCAATCAAAAAAGAAAAATGTTTAGCAAAGCAGTCGAATAAAAAAAAAAAGATTTCATAACACAGAAGTTGTATTTGCAACAAAATAACCATGTGTCAAACAAAATGACTGCATTTTCATCCACATGGAATGAAAAAATAACAATTATCAACCGAACAATTCCATTTACAACAAAGAAGTTGCACGTTGAAGAAGAAATGACAATTTCTCTATCCACAAAGTCGAACGTTGAACAAATCAGGTTAATTTTGATCAAGTTAGATGCAATCAAATTATTAGATTCTTAACAAAATGAATGAATTTGTGACAAAACAGTTGAATTTCTAACGGAAATAGTAGAGCTTAAAAAAATAATTTTCAACAAAAAATTATAATCTACGAACGATTCATTACGATAAAAAATGGAATACTTGCATTTTTCTAGTTAATAAAATTGAATCTGAACAACAACAACAAAAACTAATTTTGTGCAAAATAGTTAAATTTACAAGCAAAGAGATGGATTGATTATGAAAAAATAATCAAATTATTTAAAAATAAAAAAATTATAAGATATTAATTTTCCACAAAGTAGTTCAACCTTTAACAAAGTAGTTGAAGTTTTACTCGAAAATATTAATTTCCTACTGATGAAGATGAATTATCAAGACTATATCTGAATTCCTAATTAAAATGTTGGATTTTCTGCTAAAAACAAAAACTCGCAACAAAATAGTTAAATCTTCAACGAATAATATGCATATTCAACAATGTATTTCAACTTTCAACCAAGTTGTTGAATTCCCAACCAAAAAGGTGAAGTTTTCAGAAAACAGTTGAATTCTCAATTTAAAAGGCCAAATTCTATATCAGAAAAGATAAATTCTGAACCAAGCAATCAAATTTATAACGAATTGATTCAATTTTTGACAAAATAATTAAATATTTAACAAAATAGGTTAATTTTGAGCTGAAATAATGAATATTTAACAAAAAAATTTAACAAAGAAATTTAACTCTCAACCAAGAAGATTAAGTCACAATCCGGTATTCGAATTTTTACCAAAATACATAAATGTTCAAACCAAACATACATTATTCTGACAAAAAAGTTGAATTTCTTAACCAGAAGAGATTCTTCATTGAGAAGAGAAGAAATATATTTTAAAGAAATTGTTGAATTTGTAATCCAAAAAAGGTGAATTTTCTAGAAAACAGTTGAATTTCCTACCTAGAACATGAATTTTTAACCAAATAGTTGAATTCCAATCTAAAACTGATTGATATTTAACAAAAGTAGTATAGTAAACCTTTAGGCTTATACAAGAAGGATATTTTAATGCGAGAACAGGAGTTAGAGGAGGAAGGGAATGGGAGGGAGAGCGAGGAAGAAAATACAAAGCCAAGATACTAAATGGGGAGGGAAAGAAGTTGTTACAGAGCCTAGGGGAGATGGGATCGTTTATTCTATACAGGAGTATAGAGGGAATGAGAAGGGGAAAGTACACGTTCAGAAGGAAAGAGGGGATTGCTAATTGATTATGTGGTAGTGGACGACATCGTAAAAGAGAAGGTTAAGAAGCTAGAGGTAGGAAATGATATAAATCCGGATCACATTTCCATAATAGTAACAGTAAAGAGAGAAATGAGTAATATCAATAAGGCTAAAAAGGAAGGAAAAGTAAAAAGACCAGGAGGATGAGGTTGGTCAGTGGGAGGTAAAGAACAGTTTAGAGAAAAAGTCAGGAATATCAAAATAGGAGAAGGAAATGTAAACAATGAAAAATGGATATAATATTAGGAGAAATAACAAGACTATTAGAGTGCACAAGCAAAAAAGGAGTTAGTGAAGGTGGAGATAGAAATGAATGGGAAGAGGAGTGTAAACAGAAGAAGAAGGAAGTGAGGAGGGAATTAGGAAAATGGACAAAAGGGATAAGTAGTGGAGAAGAATATATTAGAAAAAAGCAATATACCGAGTTGTGTGATAAAAGAAAAAGAGGAAGAAAATTAAAGGTTTGAAGGAGAAGCGGCGAAGGCTAGGACGAAAGAAGAGGTCTGCAATGTAGTAAATAAGGAGGGAAGAAGAAAGAAAAGAGTAAACCAGAATATTGAGATTGTAGAATGGAAAAAATATTCAATGGAATTACTAGGAGGGGTAGAGAGGGAAGTTAGAAAAGGAGGAAAAGATGGTGAGGAAACAGATGAGGAGGAGGACATTACAAGGGAGGAAATAGTCAAGATATCAGGGATGATGAAAGGTGTAAAGGCTCCTAGTATATATGAGATTCAAAATGAAATATGGAAATATGAGGGGACTGAATTGAAGGAATGGGCACGGATAATGTGCAATCGAGTATGGAGAGGAGAGAGGTGGCCAGAGTTATGGAAAGAAAGAGTACTGATACCAATAGTGGAGGAAGGCAAAGGGGGAGGCGGTTGAAGATCATAGAGGAGTGAAAAAAGAGGTTGAAAAAAGAAGTTTTGGAAAAATGAAAGAGCCACCGAATCAGACAAGGTTTAGAAAAGGGATGGGGGTGATGGACAATGTGTGTGTGTGTGTGTGTGTGTGTGTGTGTGTG
>CAKNXH010000732.1:0-24599 GCA_932178445.1 Andricus quercusramuli | reverse complement strand
TGTGTGTGTGTGTGTGTGTGTGTGTGTGTGTGTGAAAGGTAGGAGAGTTAGTTGGAGCTAGTTTCTAGTTGGTGAGAGAGTAAGGCAAGGATGTCATCTGAGCCCCACAATTGAACAAATCAGGTACTTTTTTGAATTAGCCAAAAAATACAAACATTTCGCAAATCGTGCTGAATGATAATTAACTTATCACCAACTGTTCACTACATGGCAACATTGATAATCATAAACGAACTTATACTTTTTTAAATTATTTCACGGATTGCATTCTCAAGATTTTGTGGAAGGATTTTTTCTTATTGTTGAAAAAATAAAAATATTGAAGAATAATAAAAAATTTATAGTTTCACCGTTATTGATTGAGATAGTTTACCTTTGCTAATTTTTCGAAAGCCGTTTATTAGCATGGTTTTTTTTCTGAATTTTCACTGTTTTGTAACTGTTTATTTCGGACATTGAAAGAGAAAATTATTTTTATTAATTCTTTTCTTTGAATTCCTGTAAAAACAAGAGAAATTGAAACGTACCTTTTGCAACACCTACATCATTCATTTTGCGGAGTAATAAAAAAATAAATAAGTTTATTCATCATTATTAATTTTGGCAAGTATTAAACAGTACCTACGACTTGGGAAACGTTTGTATTCTTTGGCCGGTTCAACAAAGTACCCTATTTTCTTAAATTGCAATTTAAATATTTTTGCTGGTCGTGCAACGTTTCGAAAATTTAATATTTTCAGATTTCGACATTTCCAACATTTGCTAACCAAAAACGCAACATTTGCAATTTCCGCCGGGATTTTATGAGTCCAGTTGCAAAATATGCAAAATTAATTTAAAAAAAAACAATAATTTGCGTTATGCATTCAGTTATGCAAATGATATAATAATATCTTCTCAATGGAAAGTAGCAGAAACCACATTTTGCTAAACCTTTGATATTTTCGCTGGGGAGTGATAAACAAAATGATAATTTTTTCATAATTATTAATGTTACCGAGTTGCAAACACTTTGCAAATTTAATATGACGTTGACAATACGTTCTTTATCACTCAGTACGATTTGCCAAGCAACGCCTTGCAAATTTTATAATTTTCAGATCTTGATATTTCTAACATTCGCTACACAAAAACGCAACCTTCGCAATTCTCGGTGGAGTTTTAGGAGTCGAATTTCAAACAATTGAACAGTAATTTAAAAAAAAGATAATTTGCGTTATGTATTTAGTTTTGCAAATCATATCATAATTTCTTCTCAAAGGAAGAGAGCAGAAACTACATTTTGCAAAACCTTCGGTAGTTTTGCTGGGGAGTGATTAACAAAATAGTAATTGGTTTATAATTAATAATGTTGCCGTATCACGAACATTTTGCAAATTCAATACACGGTAGTGACAGAGTTTATAATTACTCACTGAAGTTTGCAAAATGTTTCGAATTTTCGTGGAACAGTGGGGCGCAAATTTCGCAAATTAATTTCTGAAAACAAATTCCCGACTCGATCACTTTTTGAAAAATTTTATTTCATGTTCAACATATGAAAAAACAGCTATAAATTTTTTTTTGAAGCCCTTTGGAATTTTTGTTAATTGACTCGATTTTTATGTCTGATTCCACTGGTCCAGAATGGATGGGGAGATGGAAGGGAATAAAAGTAGAAGAAGTTAAAGAGTTTAAGTATTTTGGATATACCTTGCAAACAAATGGAGAACATAGAGCTCATATACGAAAAAGGATTAAAAAAGCAGCAGAGGTAATGAAACAGATATGAGGAATGGGAAAAAGAAGGTTTAAAAAAATGGATGGAGGAGAATTTGGTTATTTGATATGCTGGCATGGCTGGTATAAGGTTATTGAGCAGAGATATGGGGATGGAAAGAAAGGAAAGAGATTGAGAGTCTATATGAAAGGTATATAAGGTGGACGCTAGGGGTAGACTGGAGTACGCCAGGATGTATGGTGAGAGAAGAAGGACAAAGAGATAAATTGAGTATTACAGCAAAAAAGAGGGTTCGGAATTTCGAAACGAAGCTGAGCGAGGTAAGGGAGAGGATTTAGCGAGAAAGTGTTTCATGGAGGTAAAAGAAAGGAGAGGGAGGGCGAGGGAATCAACGAGAAGGGAAGAAGAAAAGAGGGAGTTCTTCAAGGCTTGAGATATTGAAGACGGGACTGGAGTAAACTATGAAGAAGTGTGGAAAATGGGAGAGGGAAAGACAATTAATAGAAAGACGGGGATCAAAGACGGGGGAAAGACATTGATCAAACAAAATTAATTATATAAGATGTTGAAAAAGAAAGGAGTACCAAAGTATTCAGAAAAGGGGCACGGAGAGAAAAGATGGACCAGAATAGCAAGATTTATATTAGAAAATGAGGTAAAGGCAGGTATGTATTGGGAAAAGGAAGAAAACCGTAAGTGCAGAGTCTGTGAATGGGAAGAGAGAACCTAGGAGCATGTATGGGAAGGATAAGGGAGGAGAATGGAAGATAAAGGGAGCTGGAAAGAGAATGTGGTAAAGATTCTAGGAGAGGATGGTTCGGGGGAAGAGTGGATGAAAGAGTTATAGGTTACTAGGGGGAGCGAATGAGTAATTGAAAGAATGGATGCAAGAAAATGGCAAAATGGAGGTACAAGAGAAGTAAAAGAAAAAGAAGACGGTAGTCTCTCAAATTAGAAGCTTTTAGACTTGTAAGCAATGATTATGTAATAACATAAGTAGATTAAGATGCGTTTGCGTTAGCGCTGTCCCTCTCGCTTGCAATCTTGCTTTTGATCAATCACTCACTCGTTCGTTAACACGTCCCAAGTTGGGCTATCGTCAAAATTAGGAATAAGGATCTAGGTATAAGATTTTCAGTGAATGGGTGTTAATAAATGTAAATAGTAAGGATACGATTTTACAAAATAGGTAGATGGAAGTATCGTAAGAAATGGAAGTCGTATAAACCCTCAGTGGACACATTATGAATAGAGAATAGTCAACTCTGCAGTTGAGAAAATTGATTTTCAACAAAAAAATAGAACAAAATTTCTGTTATTATTATTATTATTATTATACCATTAAGCCATTTCCCTTTCGGGGTAGGCGTGACTTGCTCGGTTGGGGAATAGTAAACAGGTGAATAGGTATAGAGTAGGTTGGTATATGGGCATAAGGTATATAGGAGTTTTATAGGTGTTAGGGGAAACAGTTAAATTTTCAACCGAAGAGATGGATCGTCAAGTAATAAAATTATTGTTCAATACATTATTTTAAGTTCGAAGTAGTTGAATTTTCAAACGAGGAGATTAATTATCTACCAATGAAGACGAATTTACCACAACATACCTAAATTCAACCAAATGATTGAATTTTTAACTGCAGCACAAAACAAAGAAATAATTAAATCTTGACCCAAGGAATAAAATTTTCCGCTAAAGGAGGTGAAATCTGAATGAAAATATAATAGTACACTTTTCACTTTATGAGAAGTTGAATTTCAAGGAAAAATAGTTCAATTTCCTCATTGGGTTCTATTAATGCGGTTCGCATTCAAGCGAAGAAGCGCCAAAAAGAGGAAGTTTATTGAAAACAGGGCGAAAGAGAGGAATTCTGAAATAATGTAAAAATGTGGTATATTTTTCGTGCGTGATGTCACATTCCACGTTGACCTCTCGAACCCTCCGCGGCAAATAGTCACAAATTAAATTACGCCCACCCCCTGTTAGTGTGACATAGTTTTTAAGGAGCTCCCTACTACTATATTCATGAGCTATTTTAAATTTAAAATAGAAATTAATATGTTGCTCTAGTGAAAATCTGACGTAAGAAACATAAAAGCTGAAACTGCATTTCAGATTTTGCCCCCCGATTTACAATTTTTTCTAATACATTTAAATAGAAAACAATTTCGATTCAGGTGACGAATTGTTAATGTAGTTACCGCTTTTATATTTTGCATGACAGAAATGTAGAAGCAAAATATAAAAGCATATGAAAGATACAAAAAGGTTATTTATGGGTAAAAGCAAATGACGTAGGTACATGGTGTTAAGAAGCAGTAAAGGGTGAAGGAACGCGCCGTGCATTGTCAAGTGATTAATGGGCAATATAATAGCTCGAGTTTAACGTAGTTAACGGGTAATCAGTGCGCGGCCTCAAACAAAATTAGCTTCAAGTAACCGCTCACAAAAGTGTGATTAATTATTGTGCTCACCAACCGAACAATGCCAGAAGTAGATAACCCCTGACTCTCTGTCTCGCTCGTTTACGTGATCCATGAGTTTTCTCTCCCATTTCGCTGGACTCCTTTTCATCTGACTTATTTGTGAAACGCTAATTAGGGAGCATTCGAATAGTATGTAAGACTATTTTCGGTGATATTTGACTCACCCCTCCCCATTTTTAAATACGAAATATAAATGTAGTTATAGATAAGGGGCCGTACTTATAAATTACGGAACCTAATAATAATCTCCTGAAGATTAAATTTTTAGTTCTAAATCAACTGTTTTGTTGAATATTTGTCATTTTTTAATTGAATCTTCATCTCTTTTCGTATAATATCAACCTTCTGTTTAAAATTCATATTTTGTTGTTGATAAGTCAACTAAAATCTTTTTTGGATAAAAAATTATTTTTTCTGAAAATTTGTCTCCTTAATTTAGAATTCTATTGTTTTTTAGTAGAAATATTGCACCTTGCATGGACAAAAATGCAACTGTTTTTTTGAAAATTCATCTCTTTGGGCAAAATAGGACTATTTAGTTGAAAACTGATCTTTTTTAATTGAAAATTTAACTGCGTGTGTCCAAGTTGAACTATTCTGTTCGAGTTTTTTTTTAATTTTTTAATTCTTTGTTAGAAAATTTAACTGCTTTGTTGAAAATTAATTTTTCTGCTGAAAATTCCTATTTTTCCGGTTAGAAATTCAGTTTTATCAAAAAAATCGTATTTGGGCTTTAACTTTCAACAATTTACGTAATTTTTTTTCTTTCATTGCTGAAAAATCTTTATTTGTTGAAAATTCGTCTTTCTTGATTTTGAAATTTATTTATTTTTCAAATGAAATTTCATCCTTCTTGGTTGAAATATCAACTGTTTCACTTTTTTGTTGCGAATTTATCTTTTATGATTGAAAATTCAACGATTTCGTTGAAAATGTAATTGTTTTGTTGAAAATTTAACTATTTTGTAGAAAATTTACTTTTTGGTTGAATTCAATATTTTGGTGATGGAGAGAGAACTGAAATCTTTTCTAAATGAAAATTCAACTATTTCTTGGAATTTTTTTTTTTTAATTAAAAATTAATCTGTTTTAAGAGAAATTTCATATTTCTTGGATAAAAATGCAACTGTTTGGTTGAAAAAAACTAACCCGTTAAAAAGTCATAGCTATTGTTTATAATTCTACCGTTTTGTTGAAAATTTGACTATTCCATTGAGAATTTACTTTCTGTTAAAAATTTGTATTTTGGTGTTAAAAAATAAACCAAAAGCTTTTCTGGATGAAAATTCAACTATGATCGTTTGTTTTACGAGAAATTTTACCTTTTTTGGATAAAAATGCAACCATTGTGTGGGGAATTCAACAATTCTGTTCAAAAGTTGTCCTTTTTGGGTAAAAATTCGTCTTTTTGTATTGAAAATTCAATTTTTTCTCAAAAACTTATTTCTTGTGTAAAAATTAATATTTTGATGGTGAAAAGTCAACTGCATTCTTTTTTAACAGAAGACTCAACCATTTCTTTTGATTTATCTTTTTGATCTATAAATTCATCCGCTCTGGTAAAAATTTCTTTTTTTTCATGAAAATGCAACTTTTTGATTAAAAATTATTCTTCTTTGTTATATTTTTAGTTGAAAATTCATTTCTTTGGTTACAAATGCAACTGTTTAGTGAAAAAGTATTTTTTTTCTTTAAAATTATTTTTTCAACAGAAAATGTAACTTTTCCATTTTTTTACAATTGATGTTTTTCAGTTGATAATTCTCTTTTTTTGGTGAAAAAAAATTCTTGGTTTAAAATTTCCTTTTTGTTGGGTAAAAATGCATGAGTTTCGTGGAAAAATAATTTGTTGATGAAGTCATATTTTTGTCTGCAAATTCAATTCTCTTAGAGAAAAGTCGTCTTTTTGGTTTTAAAAACTTTTTTTTCTAAATTTCATATTTTTTGATTGAAATACAAACTATGACACTTTTTGTTGAAAATTTATCTTTTCAGGTTGAAAATTCAACTATTATGTTGAAATATTTAAATTTGTATCTAAAATACTGTTTCATTCCGTTTATAAAAGATTCTATGTTAAAAATATTTCAAGATTAAAAGGCTGGCATTTTAATATTAATGATCAAGGAAAATGAAAAATAAGACAAGGAAAAATGAGGGAATTTTGAAAATGAAGTTCTCGGACACCCTGCCTAATCCTACTCGAAATAACTAGTAAAACATTTTTGTGAATTAAAAATTACGTAAAGAAAGAGTGTGGGGGGGGGGGGGGGGGTAAATATTTGGTTACAGTTTGGTATAGGAGGGGGGGGGTGTTTTAGAGAGGGCCTATAATACGTTACGTAATTTAAGTACGGCCCATAACCTTCAATCAAGCAATGAATAATAGGTTGAAGCTATTTGATACGAGTATAAGAATACTGAAAATTCAATTCTTTAGACATTTTATTCATAATAAAAGATTGGATATAATTTGAAAATTGACCATGACGGCAGATTAACTTAACAGATTAGTGGTCGTCCGTAAACTCTTTTCCCCTTCTTCAAAGAATTCTCATTTTTCCGTCTGTTTTCAAGAAACGTCCCTTTTTTCTTGATTTTTTGCTTCGATATGAACTGAATTAATAAAGCCCAATAATGAAATCTAACTATTCTTGGGTAAAAGTTATTTATTTTCCTGAAGTCTATCATTATGTCTTTGAAATTTATTTATTTTGTTGAAAGCGTAACTATTTTTTCAGAAAGTCATATTTTTTCGTAAAAATTCAATTACTTGATTGGAAGTTGAACAATTTACTGAAAATTCATTTTTACGGTTGAAGGTTCATTTCTATGATTGGAAATGTAAATTTTTGAGAAGTATTTCAAATCATTGCCAGTAATCCAAACATAATACTAAGTTCTGTAGGTCATTTTAAGTCTTCCCTAAGCGTTGTCGAGTAGTGTAAGTCATTCACAGTGAGGCGTGAAGACTGAGAAGTAGCTAGCCTCAATCATTTCAAGTTACTCAAACATGATGGTGAGTATTATATGTCATTATGAGTCAGAATGGGTGGTTATCAAGTTGTTCAAGTCATGCAAATCCAGACATTGATTAATGAGTAGTATAAATAATTTAAGTCAGCCAAACAATGACGCAAAATAGAGTGCGTAATTTTAAGTAATTCTGTAGGGATATCAAGTAGTGTAAATCACTTATAGCCAGACATATAGTAAGTAGTTTAAATATTTTCAAGTCAACCATGTTTTATTATAAGTGGTATTCAACAATTTATGTCGACCTCAGTGGTGAGTAGGTCGCTCAATGTTCGAAACAAGGGTTGAGGAAAGTAGTATAAATGATTTAAGTCAGCCAAAATGACGTTAAGTAGTGTTCGTAATTTCAGATTTGTTGAAAGGGGTGTCAAGTAGTGTAAGTCGCCTAGAGTCAAACATAAATGGCGAGAAGTAGTTGACATCGTTTTAATTCTTGATTGAAAGTTAATTTTTTGTGGCTGAAAAGTCTGATATTACATTTAGGTTTGTAATTTATCTAGTTTGTTAAAAACATCCAACCACTCAGTTGATTTCACTGTTTTGTGAAAACTAATCGCTAGTTGACAATTGAACTATTTAAAATTGAAATAATTAATGAAATCTTTAAAATTCCATTGAATTACGATAATTGGAAGTGAATAAGATGATTAAATAAGAAATAATGAAATCCATAAGAATTGATGGTGAACATAGAAGCCTTCATAGGGTGAATTAACTAAGATATAAAATCTAAAAATGTCCAGAGAATTTAGAGGATCTTCAGGGAATTTTGAAGAATTAAGGGTAAATCCGAATGAATTAGAAAAATTCAAAAGAATTCAAAAGCATTGCAGGGAATTAAAAACAAATTAATAAAATTTAAAATTCTCGAATTTCCTGTTTCAATTTATTGAAATTAGGAATGAATCTCTTGTTTTTATTTAAGAGCGTAAATAAAAATTGATTGAAAAAAGTAACTAACTTCAACTTGGATGACTTTTTGATAGCTATGAATAGAAATAGAATTGGGCAAATTATATAATATATAAACTTGAAAGCGTCACAATCCTACATACGCAAATAATGTTAAAAAAGCCAAAAATACACATTTTTAAAACTTATTTACACATTTATCATCATGCGAATAATTTTTTCTTGATTTGCATCGTATATTAAGCTTGTCAGTTTTAGAATATTTATAATATTACTCGATGTTCAACTGTTCGCGCATGAGCTCGATATACTGAAACACTTCCTTGCCATTTCCGGTGTGATTTATGGAGGATCAAGCAAAACCTAATCGAATTTGCCTCTTGATTGCCCCTTAGCAGGAAATCTAGTTATTTGGGTAAACGGGAATCTGAATCATCTTCTTACATCAAAATCTTAATCAGGAACTATAAATAATTCTTGTTTTTCTTAAATGTGTCTGAAGACAAGAAAGCCTGAATCTATTTATTGTGATTGAAATAAAACAAAAATTAGATGTGAAATAAAGAGCGAAAAACTTGCTTACATTTAATTTTGCTTCCTTATCCGACTGAAATATTTCGCTATTAAATTTTTTTCTCATAGAACAGCATTTCCTTCCTAAAATTTGCTTGATGAAAATGTGGTTTGCATGAAATTCTCTCCTATGTAACTAATTGACTCATCCAAAATGGCTTCGTGGAAAATTTAATTAATCCGTCAAAATTGGACTTTACCTGAAATTATATGACACTATGATCTAAATTAAACTTTCCCATTTTCATTTTCCGCAATTACGTCGCCGGAAAGCGGTTTTAAAGCGAATATTTTACATAAACCAGTTGCAGCTCAAACGATTCTTTAATTCTTGATTTTATTATGGCAGTAATGAACCTCAGTTTTTGGTTCATACAACAAATGATATATATATATATATATATATATATATATATATAAAAAAAACACATTAAATTGAGTAGAGATACGCGTAGACTGTAGAGAATATGGAAAAGCACATTTTGAAAACATTTTTCCAAGATTTGAAAATTTTGATTTGTCAATTTCCAACTGTCAAAATATTTCAAGTGACTGTCGCGGCTCGCCAGTTTGAACGCGCTCGGTTATTATATTTCCTCCACGCGTTTACACATGACTTTTGAAATTAAAAGTGAAACCATCGACAACTAAAATTTAGTGATTGTGAATTATATTTTTTTAAAGCTCCTTTGGTTTTAACGAACACATTCTCATCACGTTTCTCGTAAGAAAAAACAACTAAAAGCAAATTTTGCGATCTGATTAATATGTTTTCATTTTAAACAGTAGTTTTCACGATTAATATGAAAATTGTATGACGCTGAATGCGCATAAGAAAGTTTTGATAAAAAAAAGTATCCTGTTCCGAGAAAATCAAAATTATAGATTCCGATATCACGGAAAGAATGGCATTTTTTGCTAAAAATCCGACAAAAAATAAAATATATGTTCTTCTTCATTCTATGATAATAATTATTAATAATTTATATTTGCATCTATTTATACTTTTACATTCTCATCAGAGAAGTTGTCATTTGTACAAAATTTGAGCCCCCCCCCCCCCCGTCCTTTTTGGTAAATGTCCACGTTTTGGGATCTTCTAAACCCGAAAAACAGGTTTTTGCGAATGTATCTGTGAGTTTGTCTGTCTGTAGATTTTAAGTCAGTTAGCACGATAATTTTAAAAAGAATTGACAAACTGGATTGACCTTTGGTACAATATTTCAGCTTCCTAAAGCGAATGTCAAGCTCGCTACCTAGCTATTTTGGATAAAAATTCAAAAAATTGAAGTATTTCCAAAAATCTATAAACCATTGTTTTGCGATTCGAAAATTCTATGTAGGTCTCTTCGTAGTACTTTGAAAAGAGAAAAATTGATTACCAAGACTATTTTTGATAAAAAAAAATACCAGAGTTATAGCATTTACAAAATTCAAAAAAAGAAAAAAAAAGAAAATCAACATTTTAAGTCAATGAACGTACGATATGAAAAAAGTCAACAGGAGAAAAACGTTGCTTTTCGAACATCCTATAAGATGGCATAACAACTTTTTGAATTTTCTTGAAAAATCGAAAATTTAAATTTTTATCACACAAAGAAATAATCGAAAATTCCATTTTGGTGTCAAATCATGCGAGATAAGAAAGAAGATGAAATGAAAAAAATTTGTCATCCAGTAAATATCTACAGAAACACTCAACAAACATCTATACATTCGTCATTAATCATTTTTGGATGGAACGCGTAGTTTTACTATGATTGCAATAATGTAAATTCATTGAAATGATACATTTTTCAGGGTAGCTGTGAATAAAAATTAACGCAAAATAATGAACAAATGTTGATGTAATCCTGATAAGTGTACTTTATTTTGCAACCTGCTGGGCGAAAGAGAGGAGAGTATGGTGATAGTGGGTGGGGATTTTAATGCGAGGATGGGGAGCGAAGGGGGACTTCACACAGAAGGCGAGAGCTTCGAAAGGAAATCGAAGGATATGATAATAAATAAGGAGGGGGAGATTCTAAGGGACTGTATGGAGGATAGAGGCTGGGCGGTGGCGAATGGTATGGCAACGGGGGACGAAGAAGGAGAATACACATACGTAAGTATGGTCAGGGTATCGGTGATAGATTATGTGGTTATGAATATGCAAGGATGGGAGGAGACGGAAAAATTCGCAGTAGAGGGGAGGGTGGAATCAGACCATCAGCCATTGAGTCTATGGATAAGAGGTGAGGGTGGCGGAAGACAAGGCAGGGAAGAAGTCTCGATAGGGGAGAGGGTGACCTGGATGAGGGAGGCGGTGGAGAAGTATCAAGAGGAGCTAGGAAAGGTACGCTTTGGAGGGGAGTCAGTGGAAGAGATATGGGAGGATCTGAAAGAGAAGGTGAAAGGGTGTGTGCAAAAAAAGGTATTTAGAAAGAAGAAGAAAGGAATGGTGAAGCCGTGGTGGGATAGGGAATGTAGAAAGATGAAAAGGAAGGTGGAGAGGAAGTACAAGAAGTGGAAAGAGGGTAATGCGAGGAGGGAGGAGTACGTAGAAATGAGGAAGGGGTTTAGAGTGATGTGTAAGAAAAAAGAACAGGAAAAGGAGAAAGAGCTGGAAGAGGAGTTAGCAAATTTTAAGACCGAGGGGGACGTCTGGAAGATAATAAATAGGTTTAGGAAGCGGAGGGTGGGGGGCAGCGAGAAGATAGGAAGTGAGGAATGGAGAGAATTTTTTAAAGAATCATTCCAGGGCTCAGATTCAAGGAAGACGGACGGGGGAAGTAGAAGAACGGGGGAGGCAGAGACGGAGGAGTTGAATGACGAAGAGATAGAGAAGCAGATAAGGAAGTTGAAAAGGTCAAAAGAAGCAGGGTTGGATGGGGTGGAGAACGAAGCATGGCTGTTTAGTACACAAGAGGTTAGGGAGAGGCTGAAGGAGGTAGTGAAGAAAGTGTGGAGGGGCGAGGGATTCCCAGGGGGTTGGAGAGAAGGGTTAATAGTGCCACTGTATAAGAAAGAAGATAGAGATAGGCAGGAAAATTATAGAGGGATCACGCTAATGAATACGGCGTATAAAGTATACGCGATGGTGGTGGCAGAGAGACTGCGGAAGGATGTTGAGGGGAAAGGAATATTGCCGGAGACGCAGGCGGGATTTAGGGCGGGTAGGAGTACTATCGACAATATCTACGTTCTGCAGCACGTGGTGGATAGAGAATTAGCGAAGAAGGGGAAGAGAGTGTACGCGTTTTTTGTGGATCTCAAAGGCGCCTTTCCGTCGTTGGATGGGGGAGGTTGTGGGAGGCGATGGAGGATAGGGAAGTAGAAAAAGGCCTAATTGAGAGGGTAAGGGAGATATATGAAGGGACCAAAGACAAGGTAAGAGGAGGGGAGGGGATTTCGGAGGGATTCTGGATGGATAGGGGGTTAAGGCAGGGGTGTCCTCTGAGCCCAACGCTGTTTGCGATTTTAATTGTGGATATGGAGAGTAAGCTGGAGGCTGGGGTGGTAGGAGGAGTCAGGATAGGAGGGGTTAGAATTTGGTCACTAGCGTATGCAGATGACAAAGTGTTGCTGGCAAATAGCGAGGAGGCCTTAAAGGAGATGATGAAGAGGTTGAGAAGATACCTGGATAAGAAGGGGTTAGAGTTGAATGCGTAAAAGTCCAAGGTTATGGTGTTCAGAAAAGGAGGAGGAAGGGATAAGGGAGGAGAGTGGAAGTGGAAGGGAAAGGAGGTGCAGGAGGTGAAAGAGTTTGTGTACTTGGGCTTCGTGTTTCGGAGGAATGGGGGAGTGGATGGTCACATAAAAGAGAGAGTGAGGAGAGCAAATGTGGCGATGAGGTAGGTGTGGTGGTTGGAAAAGAAGCTATTCGCAGATGATTTTGGACGGAGAATGAAGCTGTTCGATTCGCTAGTGATGAGTGTGCTATTGTATGGAGTGGAGGTGTGGGGGTGGAAGGAAAGTGAAGAGGTAAATAGAACGCAGGAGAGGTATGTAAAGTGGACCCTGGGGTTGGCAAGGAACACGCCTAAGTATATTGTCAGGAGGGAGACGGGGAGAACGAGTGTAGGGATTCTGGCAGGGAGCAGGGCGTGTAAATATGAGGAGAAATTTTTGGAAGATGGGGGAAGTAGGCTGGTTAGGAAGTGTTGGTGGGAGAAGGAGAACAGGAGAGGGGGTGGGATGATGGAGGCTGAGAGGGAAAGGTATTTTAGAATGAATGGACTCCAGATGGATGAAGTGAGAAGGATGCACGAGGAAGGAAGGAAGGTTTATGACTTGGTTAAGCAAAATGGCATGGAGAGAGAGAAGACAGAGGGGGAGAGAGAATAAGAGAGTCAAGGTTTAACGGGAACTATGTGTGGATTATGCCAAGGACAAGAGCGCAATATTTATGTGTGAAAGGAGAGAAAGGAAGTCAGGAACTTATAGCGAGGATGAGGTGTGGGTGTATGGAGGGTTTCAATAGGTTCTGGCTCCCTCGGGAGAAGAGGATATATGAACTGTGTGGAAAGGGGGATGCAAGAGTGGAGCACTGGTTGGAGGAGTGCGTGGAGGTAGAAAGAAGTGAGATAAGCATGGAGGCACTGTTGCATGAAAAGGGGGAAAAAAGAGCAGTAGCATGGGTGAAGGGAGTATTGGGTAAGATGGAGATGAAGAGAAGGAAGGAGGAAGAGGAATGGAGACGGAAATATTGTACATAGGAGAGAAAGTAGATATAAGTAACATGTAAATATTGTAAATAGTAGATAAGTAGTAGGTATTAGAGCGAAAACAGAGGTTGGTAAGCGAGGCAATGTGAAAAAGTAGGGATATGCGTGCGAGGCGAGGCGAAGCGAGGAAGGCAAGGCGATAGAAGCGTGCGATTTAGAGATAAGGAATGGATGGATGTTAGTCTTTAAGGGTTAGTTTTTAAGAAAATTATGTAAAAATGGAAGTGTAAGCAAGTCAATTTTTTAAGGCCAGCAGGCTGAAAAATAAACGTTTATCTATCTATCTACTTTATTTTGCAATGCCTGAGTAATACAATGCACAGAAATAGTAGGCGAGATGAGAGAAATTATAGAAGGGGGATATTTATACGACTCAATCAACATTTTAATAGGCTACAGAACCCTTTTTTAGGCGCGCGGCGCAAACTTTCAATATTTTTTCATGCAATAAACTTATTTTCAATAATAAATATGAATATCTGGTCCTGTACTACCATCCTTCATTTGTTGGTTGATTTTTGTTCTCACAATTTCACTTTCTTTGGTCTAATGAATACATTTTCATGTGTAATATGTATGAACTAAGTTTTGTCAGTGAAGTATTGTTGAGATCCGAAGAACATCTCTTATCGGAACCTAATGCTCTTAATGTGTCGGCAATTTGCTTTGTCACCATAGAGCGACGTTCATTCTACCGTCACGATTGAAGCTTAATGGCCTTGGACCATTTCCGGCATTATCTAAACCCTAAGCCATTGTCTGCAGTATCACTTATGTTCGTTGCTATATGCTTGGCCGAATAACGCATCCAATGCACTAGAATTATGGAATACGATAATCAGTCTTTTATTATTGAATCACTATAAAATTTCATTATATTTCGTGCTTCTATTTTAATATTTGAAAAAGGTTTTCAAATTCGAATTTTTTTCAAATTCAGAAACAGATCAATCGAGTTGGTGCATACTTGAAAATATATTTTGTTCATGGCTAAGTTGAAAGAACACTAAAAATTGAATATAAAATCTTGGAAAAAGTTCTCTAAAATAAGCTTGAATATTTCTACGACTTTAAAAAAATATACTTTCCAAATTTTTGGAGGTAATCTAGGCATTTTGATTATGCCAGCTTCGGAAGTAAACATCAGTCTGATTAGCTCAGTTGATGAGGGAATTAATATGGCTGCTCGTGGTTGGAATAAACATAAACTATTTCCTACTTTATCATTTAAAATGTGTTTGAAGAATATGAAGAAAGGCTAAAAAAGTGTCCAAAATGAGCCAGCTATAAGGGGGATAGTTCGTTAGCCAATGGAGCCACTACATACTATCATTCTGATGGGTTCAACACATTGCAAGATCTGACGTTTCAAATGCATCAAGTGGTTTGAATAGGGGTTTCTTAATTTCTTTTGAATACTTTTTTTCTGAAGAATTGAAACAAATTTTTTAATCTGCTGAAATGTTAAGAATTTCATGCTGTATTTAATAAATATATTATACGAACAAATTTGACAAATCAAACACCTTTAAAATATTATCATTTTAAAGAATTGAAATCTACATTCCGGTAAAGTACGTAGATGATTTTTATTTGAAGTTACTTAAATTTCGAAATTTTGAAATTGAATATCTAACATTGATCTTCAAAATCATCAATATTTACGTGGTTGAAGTTTTATTGAATAACGAACAAGATATATTTTTTATTCCATCTCTACATTTCTATATAATAATTCGAGCATGTAGCCCGAATGGAGTATAGAAATCCAAAAATTAGATTTATAAAATCTAAAACGTAGAAGGAATCAAAATTTAAATTATGAAATCAAAGTGGTTACATTGCAACGTACCGAATTGTTTTATGTTTCTCAATTGAAAGCATAGACCATATTAGCGTATGAACATTCTTAGCTTAGGATTAGTATTGAAGCTTCAACAAAAAGATCTTTCCAAGATTTTTAGCGGAAGGACCTGAAAAAAATGTAATACTGCAAAGAGGAGAAAAACTTCTTTCATTCGCATTTAAAAGCATGAAACACATTCGAACATGAATATTCTTAGCTCAGGATAGCCAAAGAAGCTCTAATAGAAAGTTCATTTCAAAATTTTGAGCAGAAGGGCCTGAATAAAATTAAATACCACGAAGAGTATTCATTATAGTTAATAAATGAGAAGAAAAAATTTTTCTACTCTGCTTTTAAACCTCTTCGTAGTATTTGATTTTTCTTCAGGCTCTTCTACTCAAAACTTATGAAGGAGCTTCTTAGTAAAGCCAAAGAAGTAATTCTTGGCTGAGAATATTATTATGGTGCGAATATGGTCTATATTTTCAAATTAGAAGCAAAAGAGATTTTATAACCTGCTTACAAATCTCTCCGTAGTATTTAATTTGTTTCAGATCCTTCCGCCCAAAATTTAAAATTGAGCTTTTTATAAGAGCTTCTTTGGCTAACCTGAGCTAAGAATATGCATTCGCAAATGTGGTATATGCTTTTAATTGGGAAACATAAAATAGTTCGCTATGTTGCAACGTAACCTCTTTGATTTGATAATTTAAAATTCAATTTTTGTTACGTTTTGGACTTTATTAATCCATTTCTTATATTTTTATACTCTATTTCGGTTGCATAATCAAATTATTATTAGGAAACGTAGGATTGGAATAAAGAATATGTATTGTTCGTTATTCAAATGAAGTTACAACCACATCAATAATAAGCAGAGAATTTTATTTATATATCTTTGAAATTAAAGATTATTTATACATTTATAACATTGGAGAGTTTCGAATTGGAACAATTTCAAATTGTACAAATTTGAACTGAAAACATTTGAAATTAGAGTTTTATAATTTTGACAATTTTCAATTAGGAATTCTGTGATTTTGATCATTTTAATTTATCTTTTCTAAATTTGGAAGATTGAGAAGAGAAAATTTCACTTTTATTCTTCAGAAGCGTCAGAACTTAAACATTTTCATTCAAACATCTCTCAAATTTTAAAGTGTTTAATTATAACTCTTTAGCATTGTAGAAATTTATATTGTGAACCTTTGAATTGAGAATGTTTTCAATTTTCACCATTTTCAATTAAACATTTTGTGATTTTGATAATTTACATTCAAAATGTCCTAAATTTCAGTTAGAAATCTTTCAGTTCGTACTTTTCAAAATTGTGCAAATTTGAATTGTAAGCCTTAAAAAAAAGAGGTTTCAATGTTGACGATCCACAATTAAAAATTATGTAATTTTGATGATTCTAAGTTGAAACTTCTTTAATTTTTACGATTAAGAATTAGGCAACTTGACTTTTTATTTCCATAAACATCAAAAATCGAGAATTATCATTCCAACATCTCTCAAATCAAAAATTTTCAATCGTGAATCTTGACAATTTTTAAACTGAGAATTTTAAGTCTTTAGAATAAAAGTGTTTTTAATTTTGACAATTTTAAATTTTAAATTCTGTAATTTTGATGTTATACATCTAAAAATCTTCAATCTGGAAGATCTACATTTAAAAATTCGACTATTGATCTTTAAAATCATCAAAATTTAAACATTTTGAATTACACTTTGTTAAAATTTAAGTTCTAGTTTTAAAAATGTACCATCAAAATGAACGCTTTTAAGTTTTACAGTTGAAAAGTCTTTAATTTTGATGATTTACTTTTCAAATTGTTTAAATTTGGAAGTGATTTCAATTTTCCTTTTGATCTTGAAAATCATCCAAATATAAGAATTCATATTTATACGTCTTTAAAATCAAAGAGTTTTCAATTTTAAGTCTTCAAAATTGAACTTTTGGAAAAAAAATTCGAAGTTATACTATTATAAACTACATACAGTAAAAATTCAAGGACTGATTGGTTTTTTCTTCTGCTTCTCAGTTTTGCTGGGATAAACTCCTACATTCAAATGAAGGATATAAAATACTGAAAGAAATTATTTAATATATATTATGGTAGATTAAGGTGAAGCATATATTTTAGTTTGATAGTGGGATTTCAGGGTGTTAACTTTTGAAGGATCAAAAATGCATCTTAAGAACTTTTGAAATATTTTCAAAAATTCTGCAATCTTTTTTTCATCAAATGAGGGAAGATCAGAAACTAAGTGGTTCCAAAAAAATTTTCTTTAACTATCCTGGCGCATAATCCGTCGGTCACTTATCGTTCCTTCGTCATCAAATATTTAAAAATCCAGATTTATTAGGAGAAAAGGATTCAAGAATTTTATCACTCTCTGAAAAGTGTTCAAAAATCTCCCAGGTGCGGATTATCAAAGATCTCATTACCGTCAGTTACTCCTAAAGATACTCTGACGCGTCCAGAAACCGTCACATTCGAGTCTGTCTAACTCTCAGTAAAGGATTAAAGTTTCAGCAGATAATCCTTATCGTAAACCGTAATTGAATATCTGCTGAAAGTCGCGCCAACAGTCGCAGAGTAAAGGAAGTCCACAGATAGATATTGGGAACGGAGAAAATTGAAAATTGGTACTTAAAAATATAATGATGGAGACCTGGGTCCGAATCCCAGTGGAGCTGGAGAGACATTTTTTCAAAAAATAATTAATAAAAATTAATATAAATCAATATATGTTGGAAGTTGTATAAAAAAAATCTGGTACTCTCTGTAGCTTAGTCGGCAAGTGCACCGCGACAATCTGAGGACCTGGGTTTGAATCCCAATTGAGCTAGAGAGATATTTTTTCACAACTCATAAATAAAAATTAATATATATATATATATATATTTTTTTTTTTTTTCTTCAAATATTGATATACGACCACTAGGCAGAAAGAACTAACATCAAATATAATTGATTACATATATTTGGTCAACAAATGTAACACCAAGTGCATGAAGATGAAAACTTTGAACCAAATATGAAGTAGAATAAATGTAAATATATATCTAGTATATATACTGGAAATATTTTGAATGAGCGATCATCAAGCGTTCGCGTTCTAATTGAAAAAAAAATCATTGTCCATTTTAATTCCTTTCATTTCTCGTTCATGTACAAACTCTTGAAAATTGTGAGCTTTATAATTCAATGGAAATAAACGAAGCCAATAACGTATTTGCACTCAGAAAACTAGAAAGCAATTAGTGAGTTTGTAAAAAAAAAGGAGACAAAAGTCAGAATCAAGTTTGATTGATTTATGTTTTGAACATTACGCTTTATTCTAGAGTATTATATATATTTATTTATTTCAATTTAATTTCTGACTGCCACCTTAGTAATATCCTGATTTTATTACACTGGTTATTTAAAATTAATTCACGTATAACTTTGAAAATTATAAAGGGCTACAAAAATGGTTATATCAAATATTTTAATGCAATTGAAAACAATAAAAATTAATTAACTGCCATGCAATTTTGAGATTAGCGTCATTCAAATATTATACTTTGACTAATCAAATTCAAAATATATTCAGAGAAAAAACTGGAGTTCCTATTAGAACCAATTTGTGGTTCCAAAAGAGCTACAACAAAAAGGAACCTCTTTTGCTGAAAAGGAACCCAAAATTATAAATGGTTTCTAAATGAACCCAAAAGTATGGATTAAAACGGTACCAATAGAGGTCTTTTTCACTTCTGTCTTGACTCACTACGAAGATTTTACAAATTAATGATTCACATTTTACTTTGCAATTCAGATTAAATAATATTGCACTGGGAAAAATGTAATGGAGAAACTAAAATTATAGACATTGAGCATTCTTGACAGGAAAATAGTGCAACTAAAATATGAAAGCTTTTAAAGTTATGTTGAAAATCGACGTTTTCAACTGCGCATGTACCAAAAAAGCGCGGTACTATTTAAAATTATATAATATACTCTTGCAATATTACGTCAATATTATATTTTTTATGAAGTTAGGTATTTCTGTCATTCAATTTAATTTACTTTCAAAAAGAATACAAAGTATTCGTTGAAATTTATCTGTATAATTATTCATAGTACTGATTGGTTACAAATAGGCCCGCGCTTTTCAGCACATGCGCAGTTGAATTTATGAATAACCATCTATAGGATATCAACTAACTAAAAAGGAACCCTAAAAAAGAGTTCTATTGGAGTCTAAGTTCTAAATGATACCAACTTTCACTTGAGCCACAACAACATCGAACCCTCAGTTCTTTCTGTGTAAAAGACTCTTGTTTCAAATTTTTCACAAAATTACACAGTCCTATATCTGCAGACTTAAAAACGAAATTATTCATTCCCAATGTACTTTTTTAAGCTGCATCCAAGTCTCGCTGCAGAATTCAGCCTGAAGGAGAAAAAATTGCTGCTCGCGACTGCATTTGACTATCCATAAAATCTATAAAAATTTTTTTTGAGCATTCGCTCGAGTTTCACTTTAAATTACGATTACTAGCTTTTTGAATCCTTTTTGATTTATAACAGTTGGATTATTTTTCGTTTATTTGTAGCAAATCGAACTGAGATTTCTTAAGACGAGCCGTCACTGGCCGGATAGACCTCTATTTTGATGGGACTAGCCGTGCCGTATTCCCATCTTGCCGTTACTGGCTGGATAGACCTTCATCTTAAATTGTACTCATAGCGTATCTTTATTAACTGGGTAGACCTTAATTTTCCCTCGACTGGCCGGTTAGTACCACTATCTTGCTTTCAGTGGCCAGATAGACCTTTCTCTTGACACCTTTGAGTGGCCGGATAGTACCCCGATCTTCACTTGACTAATTGAACATACCTTTATCTTGCTTCAACTGGCCAAGCAATACCCTTATCTTACCTCAACTGGATGTATAGAGCTTTCTCTTTTCTTGAATGGCCATGCAGAACCCTTATTTACCCTTTTAGTTTGATAGGCCTCTATCTTGCCTTGAATGGCCGAGCAGAACCCCCATTTTGTTTTCACTGACTGGATATACCTCTTTCTTGCTTTGACTGACTGAATGGTACTCCTATCTTGTCTTCACTTGTTGGATAGACCACTGCCTAGCCTTGAATGGCCGAGCAGTAGCCCTAGCTTGTCTTCCCTGGCTGGACGAATAGACCTATATTCTGCCTTCATGTTGCCTTCACTGGCTGCATAAACCTCTATCCCCAATTCAATAGCCGCTCTCACAACAAAGAGATCTCTCAGGGATATCCCCAGGATATTTTGACGAATTAATTGGATACCCCAAAATGGTCCCCAGAACATCCTGGATATCCTAGGGATATCCAAATTCCCGTCTCGTAGGATGTCCTTTTGTCTCTGAATGGTTTTTCTCGACAAACGGGATATCCGCAAGATGTCCCAATATCCTGTGAAAAATTTCTAGAAATCTGAGAAGGTAAGGATGATCATGGACAAAAGCGCTGAACACGATACCACAAAGAGAAATTTTGTATTTCAAATTTCGCGGGCTCTTGATTATTTTCAGCTTATACACATCCCATATTATCGAGCAACACAAATGTTAAGGCGAAATCCGTTGGATTTCGTGGAACGAAACGCGGAACAAGAAGGTACGTTATATTCAATTATTTTTATTTTCTTCGCGCTATTTGCTTTTCTCAGATAGAATTGGGTTATGCAAAGTAACTAAATGAAATATTTAAGAAGAGTAAATGTAATAAGCATTTTCAATAAAATAGAATTCAACCCCTTTTTCCAATGTAACGCAACAGTCCAAAACCCGACAAAGGTTTTTTGGTGCAAAATCTATCATGCTAACAAAAGGAGAAACCCTGATTATTTTCCAACACTTTTAGTCGATTTTTCTGGAAGAATGAAAAATAAGCAGTGTTTTCATTATCGTCTGTATTTAGGGCCAAGAACTATATGGAACGTAACATTCTTTTTTCCTCGATGATCAATATAATTATCAGAACTACATGATTTTCTAACCTTAAATACATTTCTAATGTTCAGGGAAAGCTAAACATGAGAAATATGTTTAAGGTTAGGAAATCATCATAGTTATGATGAATTTATTATCAAGGAAAAAATACTGTTACGTTACATATTGTTGTCCTAAACACATATGTTAATGAAAACACTGCAATTGAATGTATAATCGTGAGAACACTTAATTGATTTGATCTATTGTAAAATTAAACAATTAAAGCCTTTTTGATTCTCAATTCAACTTTTCATGCCACGGTTGATCGCATAGGTTATGTAACAGTCTTTGTGTAACATTACAGTCTGAACATTTTTCCTTTTATAAAAATAAAAAAATGAAATTACCAGTGCAATTGAAATTAAACTCATCATTCTCATTCTAGAGATCGAAAGTTATACACTAGACGCTGAAAATAGTCCGCCAGAAGATTTTTTGACTTTATCGACTTTATCGATAATGTAAGGTAACTTCAAAACCTACTTCTAAAATTATTTAATGTAATAGTCCATGTTTAAACTTTACAACTTCTGAATAAAAAGGCGTACAACCATTTTTATGATTATAAAAAATGTCAGTCTGGACGCATTTTTTCAGGTGCATGTGTAAAAAATATTCAAAAAATCAAATTTCAGATTTTGCCGAAGGAAGTTACGTTAAGATATGCGTATGGATGTAGCGTAACAGTCTGCGCTTTTGACCATATTCATTTATAAAACCCAGAAGGTTATCATAAGTATTTCCAGCAAGATTTCTGCACTGAATCGCTCTTAAAGCTGATCTCGAATGTACGATAGAATTCAGGGGAAAAAATTTCACTAAGAAGCTGAAGGACTCTGCATTAAATATACATAAATCAAGAAATTAGTTCCAATGAAAGTTTATGGTTTTACATATTTTTGATTTTATGACTTCCTATTCACTGAGGAAATATCTCCATTAACAAACTGAAAAGAATTAACAGTTTTTCTTTGTAGTATTTGGTTTATTGTTATTAGTGAAAATGGTGCGATTTCTCGAAAAAATGTCTAAAAGATTTTATAGATAATCATAAATGGCCGGAAATGGCATTTTTTACATTTTTGGGTTGTAATATTTCGAAATCCTGACTAATAAAACAAATCTACAAATAAATTCGGATTCAGAGTCAAAAAATGCATGGAAAATAACAACTCTTGATCTTGGAGCCGGCAGAATAAAAAATTTTGTAGACCTGTGTTATCTTTGGAAAATAAACTTTTCATGGCCCCCTTCTTTAATCAGTAAAAATTGAAAGGAAGAATTATTTTCTATTTTATTTGGAAGTGTGTCGTCGATTCCAGATTTTCCATCTCTACGGTTAAGTGTGATAAATGTAAAAAACTCTAAAATCAGTATTTTAGAAGATTTTACTTTCGTTCCTGTTAATAAAATATCCACTGATACTTAATATATATCTTGCATTGAATTATTTATGATTTATAAGAATATTAATAAATTAGCTGTGAATTCGATCTCGAGTGTTTCCACTTTGTTTGTATTTATAATTATATGGTGCAAATTTCACCAGCACTTTGCTTCCCGTTAGCAAATGTATTTGCTTCCTCATAGAGGGGGCATTAGTTATTTTTTTCAATAATAGACCAACCAAAGTCTCCATTTTGCTCAATTGAAAAATTAATATTTACAAAAAATTTACTGGAAAAGGGAAGGGAAAAGTTCCGTCGCACCCTATTCCTTCCCCAGCTTTATGATTCCTTTACAAAAATGGTCAGAATTACTATATTTGGAAATTTATGATCAAAAAGTCTTTTCTATTCATGCGTCAACTATGAATTATGTCGGTGAAAAAAGTTTATCTGTTTGAAACAGAGGCCTCAAGTATTATAAATGAGCATAACTTCCTTAATCTTCAATAAAGTCTATTAATATTATAGATCAATCGATTTTCCTCGAATCAAGGAATATTTTCCGTTCTTACATCAATTTTGAATTATGTTAGTGGAAAAAGTTTTACTATAAAAATCGTATTTTAAAATATCATGCATTACCATAGCTTCCTCACTCTTCAATAAAATGTATCGATGCTATCCGTCAATCGATTCGCCTTGAATCCACACAATTTCTCTATTCTCGCATCAACTTTGAATTATGAGAATGAGAAATGTTTCAATATAAAAAACGAATTTGAAATAATATAAATTGCCATAACTTCCATACTCTTTACAAAAATGTATTAATATTGTAGGTCAATCAATTCGTCTCGAACCAAAGAATCTTTTATATTGTTGCATCGACTTTGAGTTATGCTAATGAAAAAAAGTTTTACTATGAAAAACGACGTTTGAAATATTATTGAGTGCTAAAAAAATACAATGAATATTTTCAGAAATTCTTTAGACGGTTTCAAGATATTAGTGAGGAAAATAAACCCTCCGGATTTCATCAATTTTTCTGCAACCGTTTTCTAGTTATTGTTTTCACAAGAAAGTGTGACATCCCCAGACACGTCCAGACACACATATCCGGACAATTGCTTAGAACATTGTCTATTCAAGGAAAATCTAATATCTTCCGTCATACCTCGAAAGTATGCAATGAAGGTTGCTCTATATGAAAATAATTCAAATTCCAAAAGCAGCAATTCGGAATTTGAGTTTTCTGAAAACACCTCGGTTTTGAAGAAAGCAGTAACTGATGACAACCATCTTTTTCTGAATGTAATAAAAATAAGTGTAATCTTAATATTGAAACAAAAGAATGTAACGTTCTGAGATTTCATACAAAAAGTAGAGTATAAAAAATTTTCCACGCCACATAAACGCCATAAAATGAAACTTTCAGTCGAACGGACTATCAGAAATAAGAGAGGGCATTTGCACAACGCTGAAGTAAAGAACTCATTTTAGTTCATTTTGTGTTAATGGATTCGGAAGCCGTTAAATTAATTGTAATTAAGGAAAAAATGATATCATCAGCGCTCTTTACCACGAAAGCTCAATAAAGTTCGTATCAGTATCAATCTTTGGATTCGTATGGCTTCCAGTACATTTGAAAATTAAGTTATGAAGAAACTGATGATTGTAGATTGAGGAAAATGAACATAACATGAAGAGAATCATCAGAGAGGATTTTTTAGCACCCAAATTTTTGGATTCTTAATTGAAAATAGAGTAAGTGTCAATTATAGTCTCCAAACGATAGGTTAAAACAATAAAAAATTCGTCCAATTTCAAATTTGTTGAAACATTTCGGCTGTTATGTCAGCCCTCATCAGTCAAAATTTATTTCTAAAGAAAAATAATTT
>CAKNXH010000731.1:413551-445383 GCA_932178445.1 Andricus quercusramuli | reverse complement strand
TAACACAAAAATAGTAAATTTAACCAAAGAGTAATTTTTCTACAAAATAGTTCAATTTTCAACAAAACTGTTGCATTTTTGTCCAAGAAAAATGAAAATTCTACTAAAACAGGTAAATTTTTAAATAAAAAATACAAATATTCAAAAAAAAGAGTGGAATTTTCATCCAAAAGGATATCAATAGACTTTTCTAGAGAAAAATGAAAATTTTTAACAAAAAGTAAATTTTTTAAGAAATAGTTGAATTTTCAATAAAAGAGTTGGATTATTGCCGAAGAAAGATGCAATATTTCTACTAAAAAAAACTTTTTAACTAAAAATACAAATTTTCAGTAAAAATATCTTTCATCCAAAAAAGATTTCAGTTGACCTATCAGCAACAAAATATGAATTTCAAACAAAAGGTTAATATTATACGAAAAGGGTTGAATGTTTACCCCAAACACGAATTTGTAACAAAACAGTTTAATTTACAAAAAAAATTTTCATTATTTGGTTGACAATTCAACATATTTTTGTTTTCAATTTTTAACTGAAATCCTTCTTGGTTGAAAATTCAACTAATTTAAAAAAAAATCGCTTTGGGTTGAGAAATCATCGATTTTAGTAGAAATTTAATTTTTCATGATAAAAATGCAACTGCTTGATTGAAAAATAATTTTCTTCGTTCGAGGATTTAACCATTAGGTTGAGAATACATCTCTCCGGTTGAGAATTGATCTGCCTGGTTGAAGATTGAACCAATTTATTCAAAACAAATGTTTAATCTTTTGTTGAAAATTCGTTTATTTTTTGATAGAAAATAATTTTTTTAACTGAAATTTGAACTATTCCGATTGGAAATTCAACATCTTAGAAAACTCATCTCTTTGGTTGAAAAACTAAATGTTTTGTTGAAAATTGATTTAAAAATTTTTTTAATTTAACTACTTGGTAAAAGCTGAATTACTTTGTAAACATTTATTTTTTTGTTGCTGAAGGTTCATCTTCTCGTTTAAAAATTTAACTATTTTGTTGATAATTCATATTTTCTGGTTGAAAATTCAGCTGTTGTGCACAAAATTCACCTTTAAACGTGAAGTCTAAAAAATTTGAAGAATCTAATTCTTCTTTCTTGATGGTATTCATGGTATAAAGTCATCTTTATTGGTTAAAACAAATGAATTTTAAATTAATAAATCAAATCTGAAATTCCATTTTTTTTGTTGACGAAATACTTGGAGTTAAAAATGTTGCAAGGTCAAAATTATTCCTATAATTGAGGTCCTATTATTGAGACGAATTTTGTACTTTTCAACTGAAAATTTTTAAATTAAAAGCCGTTAAACTGCAAAATTTTTACTACTGTACTTTCAATTTATAAATTTTTAAAATTGTTTCATTTTAAGCAATTTAAATCTAGAAACATTAATTTATGCATTAAAATTTGTTTTGAAGTCTTTTTGAATATTCTCTTAAAAAATTGATTTAAAAAAATCATTCAAAAAATATCCAGAAATCTAATAATTATATTATCATTTTATAAATTTATAATTATCATTCTCTAATTATCTTGGAACTCGAATTTCTAAAAAAAAAAGTTAAACCCTACAAAAATTAAATGGTTCGAAATTTCTACACGTTTTGTATTATTTTGGAATCTTCTCAAAACTTCTAAATATAGTTTGAATTTGCTAGATTATTTTCCAAATTAACAATTGTTCAAGTTTCATTTTTGATTAGAGAAGTTTATTTTAAATAATTTTAACTATTATATTAAAATTAATTTTTCAAAATGAAAAATAATTTCAAATTTTCCCAACAAAATTAGGAATTTACCGACCTTTTTTAATTTAGGAATTACTAAATTTACCAAATTCGAAATTCAAAAATTTCAAAACTAAATTTCCTAAAAAATTATTTATAAACGCTATGTTTATCTAGTTGCAAAAATTCAAGTGTACAAAATTTTTAAATTCCGAAATTATCAAATTTCCCAAATTTGAAATTTAAAAACTGGATTCCCTACAAATTTATTCACACATTTTATGTTTATCTGAACGCAAAAAAAAATACGAAATTTCTAAATGTACTAAATTTGGCATTTTTGAATTTAGAAATTACTCAATTTACTACATTTGAAATTCTAAAATTTAAAAAACTGGATTCCGTACCAATTTATTTATAGATTTTATGTTTATCGGGTCTCAAGCAAAAAGTACAAAATTTCTAAATATACCAAACTTGACATTTTTGAATTTGAAAATCACCAAATTTACCAAATTCTAAAATTTTAAGACTGAATTCCCAGCAAATTTATTCATAAAAGCTATGTTTATCTAGTTGAAAAAATTCAAGTGTACCAAATTTTTGAATGTTGAAATGACCAAATTTCCCAAATTTGAAATCCTAAAATTTCAAAAGCGCGATCTTGGCAAATTTTCTTTAAATATACCATATTTAGCAGATTTGAAATTCTAAATTTTAAAAATTAAATTAATAAAATTTTAAAAACTAAAATGAAAGAATAAAAAATTTCTGATTGTACAAAATATTACATTTTTGAACTTAGAAATTACCAAATCTATCAAATTCGAAATTCTAAAATTTAAAAACTGGATTTCCTACGAATGTATTTATAAACGCTATGTTTATCTGGTTGCAAAAATTCAAATGTACCAAATTTTCAAATTTCGAAATTACCAAATTTCCCAAATTTGAAATTCTGAAATTTCAAAAGCCTGATCTTTACAAATTTTCTTTAAAATTACCAAATTTAACAAATTCGAAATTTTCAAAACTGTATTTTTTGCCAGATTTTTTATAATTTCTAAAGTTATCAAGCCACCAAACTATAAATTTAAAAATTTCCAATGTTACCACATATGCAATTCTAAAATTTCGAAAATGGGTTCTTTGAAAATTTTCTTTAAAACTACCAAATTTAACAAATTCTAAATTTCAAAAACTGTATTTTTTGCCAAATTACCAAATTTGGCAAATTTGAAATTATAAAATTTCAAAACTGGGTTCTTTGCTAAATTTTGTATATATTCTAAATTTATCAAATCGTCCAACTAAATAAAAAATTAAATTACTAAATTTACTGAAATGAAATTCGATGCTTATCTGGTGGCAAAAAAATAAATTTCAAAAATTTCGTAAGATTGATAATTCACTACATATTTGCTACGGTAAAGAATGAAACACAAAAAATTATAATTTTTTATCAATGTGATTGATTAGTTATAATATTGTTGCAAATAATATAGTAATTTTATCGATGTTATTTATCAACAAAAATAAGATTATCACCAATAAATTATTTTTCCTACCTACAAATTTAAAACACCTTTTTAAAAACAATAACATCTATTTGTCTATAAGTACAACATATATCACTTAATATTACTAATCATAAAATATTTTTTAATTATGTACATTAATTTTCAAATTATATTTCCAGGTGAATTATTCCGTCAGGTAATTACATCATTATTATTATTTTTATTATTATTGATAATTCAATCTTCATAATACTTTGACACTGTGTGGAAAACCATATGTATTTTTAAGTATTTTCTCTATCTCTAGCACTATTTCCTCAGATTTTTTTCGTAAAAATTATTATTGAAAGTCTATGAATCTATTGTAATAGATTCAACATTTATTTTGTAGTGAAAAAAGAACATTATTTTAGTAATTCACATTATTATCCCATAACAGATACTGTTAAACTGTGTAGAGGCAGTAGTGGCGCTCTCTGTCGGATCTTTTTGGTACTACCACTTGGAAGTGTATAATCACGGATGCCATCCATGCAAAAGCTTGGAAGTCGGATAGGGCTGATAGTGTTCAAAAAATTAGGAATTCTCAATAAAAAATTTAATAGTTGAATTTCAACTAAAAACGATCAATTCGCAGACAAAGATGAAGTAGTTAAGTTTTCAGTTAACAAAGTTAATTTTCTACCTAAAGAGATGAATCTTCAATAAAAGTGTTGAATTTTCAACCCTTAAAGGTTTTTCAGGAAAGAAAGAGAAAAAATGGATTGAAAGTGTAATAATAATAAATATTATTATACACTGAAAGCCTAGTTATCTGTATTTTGTTAAAAATAAGCTATACGAATTTATTTAGTTTCTAGAAAACTTCAAAAATAAAAATAAAAACTTGATAAATGAAAGCCTTATATACTACAATCAAAACCAGATTATAGTTTTGACATCATCTTTATTCCTTTTCTTCTTTCCACCAGGTTTCTTTTCTATCACTAAATTGAATTCTATGACAAATAAAAATGTAATCTACAATATAATGAAAAAAAGATAAAAATACCGTAACGTAAAATTCAAATTAGCGTTCAGTAATTTAGTTAGATTGTATCCTAAAAGAAATAAATCATATTTGCCATAAAATTATGTCTTGATTTTTATGATTTTATGATTTTTATAGGTTATGTCTTATTAAAATAACGCAAATCGAAGAAACTGTCCTTCTGAGGAGAATAATAGCCTGCAATTACATAAAATATTGTTCCGTCTTTGTTTTCATCTTACATTATTTAGTAAACGACGTTCCATAACTATTTATAAGATTTTCACTTTTTCCAAAATGACCGGTCAGACAGTCGGATGACGCGAAATCAGTCAGATGACCGAAGCGGTCAGCGTCATTTGACGTCATTCCCCATCTCTAACGCTGACCCAATGAGAATGTCTCACCTTCCCGCCAAAATTTAAAATGTGTAATTTTGAACATCGAACAAGAATATTCAAATTTGTTTTAAAAATACTCCCCTTCAGTAAAAATATCCAATTATTAGTGCTCTTTTAATTTGGATAAAAAAAATATATTGGAAAATTTGTAACAATGATCAGTGGTTCAATAGTGACTCACCGTTCGGTCGCCAGGATGTTTAACATGGCAGCTTAATTCTGCTATTTGTCCAACGATAGCCGTGACATTTCGCGGTGAGACATCGTCGAAATGTGGTTTATCCCACGCTCTTGTTGGTTTATTACTCCCTGCTACCACACTGGCTAAGCTAGAGCCTCCTGAAACATAAGAAATCACGTTTTTCGTATTAATTCCATTGTCTTGATAAACATCTGATTACGGCAAATACATTGCTTTACACCTGATAAACATTGTATGTGCTGAGAATCGAACCACAGAACTACTGATTTTCGATAAGGTACTTTTCCATTAAGCTACTAGAGGGATTTAGAGAAGAAACTTTTTCAGAAATGGTGGTTCGATTTCCAGCTCCATATACTCTGAAAAGACGTCAAATATTTTCTATTATTCTCAAATGATAAATAATAAAATAAATAATAAAAATAAATTAATAATTTTTTTATAGGCATTCCGAAATTCAGGAAGTTACGGGATGTCCTGAAAAATATTCTCAAAAATGTTTACAATTTCAAATTTTCGTCTACCATTAAAATTTCTTTAAGTTCAATCCTCACAAGTTTCGCTATATCCTACAATAAATATAATCAATAAAATTTCTTTTGAACAATTATTGCAACATTGGCATATTATTCAGAGATAAATTATTCTTGCAAATTTTGTAATCAGGGAGACATGCAAATTATGAGCTGCATCGAATTTCAATAATCTGAATCTGGCACAATTAAACTAATGATAGCGATTTCCATCGCTCTCATCAAGGAAGTATAGAAGCAGGAAAATTCTGCATATTCATCAATTTCTTCCAACTCAATTTCATTTGTTGCCAATGACAAAGTTTCTATTAAATTTCATCACGTTCGCTCTGGAAATCGAAAATGAAAAAATCTGATAATGAGACTTGTCAATCTCACGAAATGATGAAGTAAAGATTGTTGTTTTCCAATGATGTTTTATCAATTTGTTTTGTGGAAGGTGAATCCTGTTTTGAATGCATCCAAATATTATAAGATTTTGTATAATTATGCAGGAATAGTGATACCCAATATGGAAATCATTTGTTAATGATTGTACACTATTCATCAACTCAATAATATTTATGTTAATGATATAATAGGAGACAATAAATGAGACCGATCCAGGGTTCTGAATTCAAAGATCTTGTCAACACCACCTTTTTCAACTTCATCTAAAGGATCTTTGCAAAAAATTGTTATTGAATCCATTACAAATGTTACACGGAAACAGTATGAATATTGAATTTTTTCCACGTAAATTCAATAGTTTTCGAAATTTGGCCAAAAAAAGGAAGAACAAAAGTTCAAGCAGAACAAATCTTCATAACTATTTCTGATAAAATCGGAGACAAAATTAGAAAAAAAAGAAATTAGAAAATTTTAAAAAAATTGAGAAGGGGAACTTCCAAGATTCCTGACAATTTCAGAAAGAAAGGACTTTAAGAAAAAGGTATAGGATGCACTGATCAAAATACCGAAGACACAGTTCTTGCCAGATGTTATGGTTTGAGGAAGATTCATAAAGATGGCTATCCTTTGAGAATAGCTATTTCAACTATTCACACTCCCATGCAATTTTTCAGCACAAAACTTTCATTCTATACTTAAATACTCCATTAGAACTTCAAAATACAATATTAAAAATAGCTAGGAATTCTCAATAATTATTATAAAAAAAAACTGTTTCTGATGACCATGCGATGATTTCTTTGGATGTTGTTGCAATTTTTCCGAGCATAATCCTTGAGTTAGTTGAACAGGCAATTTTAAATAGATGAAACAATGTGGAAACTCGTACTCAATCGAGCGAAAAAGATTTCATCAAAGGGATAGTTTTTATTATGAACTCAACTTATTTCAAATTCAACGGATTTTTTTATGGGCAAAATTTTGGTACTTCTATAGGTTCAGTCATTTCTTCGATATTAGCAGAAATTGTTAATGGAAGATTTATAGTTTTTTGCTTACAAGAAGCTAGATTTTGTTTTGCTCTTTTCTTGCGGTACCTTGATGACACCTTATTATGTATTCCTCTAGCAAAAATTTCAAATTTCTTTTCTGCTCATCCTTTTCAAAACAAAATTGCAGTTATCAAAAACTTTGTTGACAGAGCTCTAGGTTTGTCCCAAATTGCATTTCACAAACAGAATTTGAATATTGTCAGGAATATTCTTTTTCTTAATTATCACCCACGAAGGTCGATTGAGAAACATATCACGATAAGAATTCAAAAAATCAGAAACCAACAAAATAAGACTTCATCCACTGATAATCAGAAGGAACCAAGAGAATATAGATATTATAAATTCTCTTGTTCTCTCGTTTTTTGGTAAAATTTTGAACACTATCGAATGTGTATTGGAAACATTTATTATGCATACTATTTCTCGTATACCATTTAAAATCAATTTAATAATAACTTTTTTTTATCCTCAAGATAAATTTGAAAAAGTTGGTGTTGTTTACAGTACCACGTGCAAGATCTGCAAGACGACTTACGTAAACACAAATTTTATCTTCGTTTAGGACGTTGTTATGAGAGTATTCTTGCTAGACATACAAAAGGGTTTGTTGATGTTGAACTTGAGTTAGACTGGGATAATGTTGAAATTTTACATAGTGAAAGTAATGAGAAGAAGAGGGAATTCATGGACATGCTTCACATTAAAAAACGAAATGAGTTGTCCATCAATTTGAAAACTGTTTTGGCTCAACCAAGCAAAAACTATTATAGTATCATTAATTACATGTAGCAATTGGTTTCCATTAATCTTGTTTGCTCTAATCTTCCTTACCTTGATAAGGCTGCTGCATGAACACCGAAACGTTGGTGATTACTATGAATACTTTCATATTGTGTTTTGATAATAATAAGAATAAAAAAACAAAAGAAATACAAAAAGAGAAGAAAGGGGATTTAGTCAGTTGGCTTCTCATTTTTCTTTCCTCTTTTTCGTTTTTGTCCGAAGAAACGAATTTTGTTCTTCTAAGGAATTGCAATTTTGTGGTCGTTGTCCAAATTTGATCGTTGGATTCTTGTTTTATTTTCAGGATTTCTATACATAACAATTTTATCAGCGAACGCTAATCCACGCACTTTGACAGTCCCGAGATGGACACCTTCGCCTAATAAAGCCATTCTGAGACATTTGTCGATTAATAGACGAGTGGAAATCACGTGTTCGATTTGAGGGCTACACTAATATTTGTAAATGAATGTAAATTAGATTGCTATTCCTATTGCTATTGGCAAAGTGGTCTGAGCTAAAGCTACTGGAAACTTGGAAATGCAACAGTTCTGACTGTGCAATTGCTGAATGGTAAGACAGAGAAACACGATTTTCAACACGTCGCTGCATTATTACAGTCATGCGATTGTTCCAACTTCATGGTGCGCAGAGCAGTAATAGTGATCAGACGTGCAACTTTGCCGATAGTAGAAACATCGATTTCACCTTCCCAATGTGCCGAAGGGCTTCTCCCTCTTAACCAGTTTGTTCACCCTTGCCCTGCTCTGGTTTGTATCTACAGATTCCTGGGACGATTGTTGTTGATTGTGGTTCGACCGTATATATATTATTTCTTAAAACTATTCAGTGTTCAGCTCTAGATTGGAAATCTAAATTTCCGGTTCGCGATAAGAGATTATAAATGGATGGTCGTTCGAGATTAAGATTTACAGTACAAATTCCACTTTTCACATCCAGATTCTTCTGATCTGGAGCCAATTTTATTATATAAGATCATAAGCTGCGATTTTTGTGTGTATATTTTTTTACTTTCTTATTTGAAAACTGAGGAAGAAATGCCGGAATTTCGCGAAGATGCTGATAATGTACGAGAGCATATCAGTCTGGCCCATTTTAGTTTGTATTTTGTTTAAATAATGCAATTTGTTTATTGCCTAGCTAAGAATGTAATTGGTGTGGAGAGAGCTATCCGGTAACTAAGTCAACCTTATTTTAGAGGAAAAGCAAGGAACCTTTCTTGAGAAAAAATCTAAAACCGTTTGAATACATTATTTTTACATTCTCATCTCAATGAGAAGGTTTTGGTTTTATGGGGAAACTGACTTCCATCTGTAAACAGTGTAACAGTAAACAGTGTAAGTTTCCTGTTTAGAGAGAATTTGGACTGTGAAGAAAGAAAAACAGGGTTTCAGTACCCTCAAATTATATGAATAAGGGCACCAAAGCCCTTTGCTCACTTACATTAAGAATAAAGAATGAATAAAATTGCATGATTTAAACGAAATTCAAGCTTCCATATTTGATATATTATCTCTTGTTCTCAAAAATTATAATAAAGTGAAACGATTTTTCATCAAAAGTTTAGTTGGAGGATTCAAGCTTAAAATACATTCCAATCCGTAGAAAAACATAGCCTATTATGATAGGTGAGCTTACGCAACTAACTAGTGGAACACATTGGAGAAAGGCAAACACGAGATTCTAATTAGTGAATTAATATACTCAACAAAAGCCAGAATTTCGCCTCATTCAATCGTAGAATTGGTAGGAAATCTTATGTATTAAATATTGTTTTGATTAAGAGTTTTTGGAAACAAAAATGATTTGAATTAATTCTTCAATTAAAATTATCTTCGTGGACGTGTTTCCTACATGACAAACAATTTTCTTAACGTAACTTTTTAATTACATATTTCAATTTACATATAAAAAGAATATTATGAAAGTATTATGATAATACCCTTTCTGTGAATTTAATTCGAATTTAATTACCAGAGAAGTAAGATTAGTTTGCACAAGAGAGTTTTCTGAGTTACGTTTGTTCATTACAAAATTATATTTTAGTTTTATGTTTTTGATGAATTACGGATGTTTGAAAATGTAATACTTTCTTCAGATCTTTTTCATCAGTTTTCTTGTTTCGATTTTTCTCTGAGAAGAGCATCCAGAATTTATTGAAGGGAAAAAGCTGGATGCTAGGATCGTGAGAAACCTTTTGAGACAAATCTCGATTTAATATCTCCTCTATAGATGACGAAGACGATAGAAATAAAAATGCGACATGATTGGAACATTTTTTTCACAACTTAAGGGTTCAAGAATATTATTTTAGTAATGTTATGTTGTTAAATTTAATGAAATTTTAATCTGGGCAATGAATGCTAAAGTGTAATGCGTTAATAAAATTATTATTTTATATTCTCAAGATTGCTGAATGCTCACAGTAGTATCTATCATATTTGAATGATGAAATTAGGAATAATCCAATTTTTCTCCTGGTAGAGTCCGAAAAAAATTTATAACAAAAGTTCTCCCTTTTTTGAAAAAAAGAAGCAAAGCCCTAAAACGGATAGAGGATGATCATAAAAACGAAATTTCTGTATTTTTAACAACAAATCAACACAGTTTCATTTTTCAATTCACATCTACATCTACATCAATTTCCGAAGACAATCTAACCACTGAAAAAGAATCCATCATATTTCTAATTTTATCAGTTTTAATTTTTGGTGGAGATCGACGTGCCAAAAGCTTCAATTTCATTTTTCTTCGAAGACTATCGAACTGAAAGAAAATATTTCCTCATAGTGAGCTAAGACGAACAAAATCGCCTCATTTTCCTAATTTGTTATATATAACATATAAAATTTGATTTTCCAATGAACATCTACATAGCAAGACATCCAATGTCAGCGATTTCCGAAGGCCATCGAACTAATAGAAGAGCCTCTAGTATAGCCGTCTGCAAAAAGGAAACTTCCTAAATTTTTTGACTTTTCAATCTTTTGTATCAAAGACATCAGGATGACATAGCAAATTTCATGTTTGAACGCTCATCTACATTCCAAGATCAGCAACTTGATCCAACTTTGAAGAAAATCGGATAATTTGTAGGGTATGATAAACCCTGTTCAGAAAGGACGCTTGTTCTTAATATATAAATGATGTGATCAAAATTAATTCAAATTAATATTGGAATCTTTCAGCCAATGTAGTGCCTCTCTTGATGAAAATTCGATTTGATTTCTAGAAGATAACCATCACAGATTGGGGTAAAGTAAAATGAAGGGTAGATGATGGGTCAGAGAGAAGCGACGCGACGGCCGATGGTTTTGATGTAGAAGCTTATGCGAAAGGCCAATAGTATACGTTTCAACATGGCTGCCTTAGGTCTCTTTAATAGGATCTTGGATCCTCACCTCGTCCGGGCTGATTGAATTACCGAAGAGGACCAGGTGCCAAAGGAAGTGTTGCAGCACAGACACGTAATACCTTAACTATATAGGTACTTCCGACTTGCTTGTTCTCCGTGGACTCCCTTTACTTGTATATTCTCCATTCAGTTCAATTGTGTTTTACGCGCCCAATTAATTTCCTCCTGAATACATTGTGACAAAATACTCTACGAGAGAGAGATATAGGATGTATTATAATCTATTATATTATATCAGGTTGGAAAATGATAAACCCACTCGGTGCTTTGTAAGATGAATTCCCCTAACAAGGCGAAGTGCGATAATGGCGCAAATGTGATAGTACCGCATTTCCTTCTCAGACTCAACTTGATAAAGTGCATCTGAATTGGATGGGATTATGTAAACGAAATGGGGAATAAGGGCTTTGCGGCAATTGCATGCTGGCCTCACAGTTCCTCGTGCAGAACAAAATAGGAAAGTAGAGAACGTTTTTATAGAAAATAGGGAATAAGCAGAGATGCTACAGTTTAATTTACTTGAAAAAATGATTCAAAGTAGGCATCATATGCCTGGAAGTAAGGGTTGATGACACTATTAAGATGTTAATTAGGTACTTCACAATTGTCCCCTCTCTCTAATCTCTTCATCTATCCTACCGAGTCCTGTCCGATCCGATCCCATCTCAACATTTCCTCCACTGACCTCCCCTACTTCACATCTCCTACTACCCTACACTACATTCTCCTCCCCTAATGATTCTCCCTTGTCCAACATCACCACCTAAAATTCCTCCCCTACTGTCCTTCCCAATACTTTCCGATGAACCTCTACTTTCCCTCCACCTAGTTCCGCCTCATCCCCCTCCTTCTCACATCCCTTCTTTTCCCATTTCCCTCTTTTCTCCATTCTCCTCTTCCATCCTGCCGTGTGCAAGTCAGATCCGATCCTATCTTATGCGATTCTATCTTATCATTCTCTCCACTCGCCTTTCTTATTTCAAATCTACTTCTGTTTCCTTACTTCCTCCTCCTCTAATGATCCTCCCTTGCACAACAACACACCCGGACATTCCTCTCCTACTGTCCCTACCCATACTCCCCAAAACTTCCCTACCTTCCCACCACATAGTTCTTCCACATCCCACTCCTTCTCTCATCCCTTGTCCCCCATTTCCCTCTCTTCTCTATTCTCCTCTTCAATCCTGCCCTGTACAAGTCCGATCTGATCCTATCTTATGCAATCCTATCTCATCATTCTCACCACTCACCTCCCTTTCTTCACATCTACTTATCTTTCCTACTTCCTCCTCCCCTGAAGATCATCCCTTGTACAACAACACCCCTCCTCCCCTAATGCCTCTCCCAATACTTCCCTCCCTACTTATATCTCCATCTATTTCCTTCCCATCCCCCTCCTTCTCACATCCCTCCTCACCCCACTTCCCCTCCGGTGAACGAAGTATGACGGATTCGCGGATGTGACTAATTTCTAACACGAAATGTGACTAAACGTCAGCCAATTCCACATAATTTCCCACACTTCTCCTCCACGTATTTTCGCTGATTTCCCCTATATTTCCTCCCCTCATTTCCCCTCACTGTTTGTACTTACCTACTTATAGTTTCCCCTTATTTCCCCTACCTCTACCTCTCACCTCCCCTAGTTTCCCTCACATAATTTGTCCACACTTTCCGTATTTCCCCACCCTTAATTTTCTCTACTTCCCCTCCCGTTTTTTCCATTCAATTCCCCTCCTGCCATTTCATTCTCTTCAAAAATAAAAAATTCCATAAAAAATCCAGATATATTGAAAACAAAATTCAATCAATCTAAAAACAATTCTAAAATATTCCGAAAGATTCAATGACTTTTGAAAAATGTGATAAAAATCCTATGAATTGAATGTGAATTCAAAATACTTTAAGGTGAATGAAATTAACCTAAAATAATGCATAGAATTAAGTAGAATTGAGTGAGTCTAAAATATTTCCAGGAATTGAAAGTGAATTCAAAAGAATTGAGAAAATTTTTTCAAAATTCACAATAGTAAAAAAAAATTTAATTGAAAATTTTTTAGTGAATTCAAAATAATTTACGGGAATTCAAATTAGTTCTATGATATTCGGATGAATGAGAGATGAATTGGCAAGAATTAAATGAATTTCAAAGACTTTAGGGGAATCAAAGATAAAGAATTCAAAGAGAATTACTAATAAATACAAACGAATTAAAAAAAAGCTTTAAAAATCCAAAATATGTCATTGATAACAGTAAGACTGCATTAAATTTAGATACATACGAGAGAATTAAATTTAAAAAAAGGTCAAAAGAATTCCAATAAATTTAAAAGAATTCAGGAGAAATTAGGTGGATTCCAAGTGAATTAAGTTTTCAAAAAACCGAAATATTGAATCGATTTCGAATAAATTGAAATTAATTCAAATTTAATCGCGGGAATTAGAAAGATTTCTATGGCATTCACACAAATTGGAAATTAATGAAAAAATGTGAATTAAAGATAATAATTAAAAATTTTAAAAATGCGTTAAATTTAAAAGAATCAGATGACACGTTAGAGAATATAAGATGAATTGGAAAGATTTCAGGCTAATTTGAAGAAACCTGAAAAAATTTGAATGATAGAATTAAGTGGAATTGAGTTTTGGGAAAATTCCTATTGATTTCTGGGAACCTAAAAGATTCTAGATAATTCCATCGAATTCAGAAGAATTCAGGATAAATTAATGAGAATTCAGAAAAAAAATTCAACTTGATTTAAATAAATTGAAACAAAGTTCAAAAAACCAAAATATTTAATTAATTTCCGTAAAACTGGAGTTTTAGAAGAATACAAGAAAATTCAGAGGAGATTTGGAAAAAAAAATAAAACCAACAAATTGATAAGAATTCGGGATAAACTGATAAAAGTTCAGTATGAATTTCAAATGAATTCAAACATTTTTCGAAAAGCGAAAACATTTCCTTGAATTCAGACAAATTCAACTGAATTTATAATAATTCGCGGGAATTCAAAAGGAACTTAAAAAATGTATCAGAATTACAAAGAATTGAGGATAAATTGTTGATAGTACAAGGTTAATTCCAGATGAATTCAGATTCATTAAAACGATGATTTACATCAAAAATGTTCCATCGATTTTGATGAAATTGAAGTGAATTCAGAATAATTCGCGGGAATTCAAAAGAATTCTGTCAATTCATACGAATCCCAGATAAAGTAAATTAAAGTTATTACATGGATTTCAAATATGACAGCATAAATTAATAAGAATTCAAGGTTAATTCCAAATAAATTCAAATAAATGGTAAAAAGTTTGAAGTGAATTCATATAATTATAATACTGCATCTTTCTTGGACAAAAGTATATATTTTTTTTTAAATTCAATTACAAAATTTACTTTTTGTCTTAAATTTGTATTCTTCTGTAAAAAAAGTCTATTTAAATCCTTTTGAATGAAAATTCGACTCTTATTTTTAAACTCTGCAACTGTTTGCTTGAAAATTCAACAATCTTGTTAAAAAGTCATACTTTTTGGTCAAGAATTCGACTATTTAACAGAAACTCAACTTATAGTTTACGATTCTCATATTGGTGTATTGGTGTTGGGAAGTGAACTGGAATCTTATTTAGATGCAAATTTATCTATTTTTGTAAAGTTTTTTTTTTAATTCATCTATTTTAAAAGAAAGATTTCATCTTTCTTAAATAAAAATGGAACTGTTCGGTTGGAAATTCAACTCTTTTTTGAAAATTCCTTTTTCTGGTTTGAAAATTCACTTGCTTTAGCAGAAATTATATCTTCCCTGGCAAAAAATGCAACTTTTTCGTTTAAAATTTAACAATTTTGTTGAAAAGTCATACTTTATGGTTCCAAATTCTACTGTTTTCTTGAAAATTCAACCATTTTGTAGAAAATTTAACTATTTTGTAGAAAATGTAATTTTCGGTTAAATTTGATATTTTGGTGTTTTGAAAAGAAGACTGAAATTTTTTCTGGGTGAAAATTCAACTATTTTTTAAAAATTTGTTTTGTTTTTTAATCAAAAATTCATCTGTTTCAAGAGAAATTTTCTCTTTATTGAATAAAAATGCAACTGTTTGGTTGAAAATAAAACTATTTTGTTAAAAAGTCATACTTTTGGTTGAAAATTCTACTGTTTTGTTAAAAATTTAGCTATTTCGTATAAATTTTACTTTTTGTTTAAAATTCATATTTTGGTGTGAAAAAGTGAACTAAAAGCTTTTCTGGATGAATGTTCAACTTTTAAAAAAATCTCTCCTTTTATTATGAAAAATTCATCTGTGTTACTACAAATTTCATCTTTGTTGGATGAAAATTCAACTATTTCGTTAGAAAGTCATCCCTTTTAGTTGAAAAAATTCGTCTTTTTGGATGAAAAATTCAATTTTGTTAGTAGAAACTTATTTTTTGTTGAAAAATTCATATCTTGATCTTCAAAAGTCAACTGGAATCTTTTCTGACTGAAAATTTAACTTTTTTTTTCAAATTTATTTTCTTTTTAAATAAAAATTCGGATAAACATTCATCTTCTTCGATTTTCGTAGAAACTTATTTCTTCGTTAAAAATTCATATTTTCATCGTGAAAAGTAAACTGAAATCTTTTTTAACAGAAAATTCAACTATTTTTTAAAAATCTTTTAGATTTATAAATTTACCCGCTTTGGTTAGAAATGTCTTTTATTAAATAAAAATGTAACTTTTTAGTTAGAAATTCTTCTTTGCTTGAGTATTCAACCATTTCATTTGAAAGATTGGATTGAATCACTTTGTTAAGAAATCATTTTTTTTTAAGAGTTATATTTTTCGTTGAAAATTCATCTCTGTCGTTGAAAGTTCAACTATTTTGTTGAAAATTAATTTTTTTAATTGAAAATTCAACTACTGGGGTGAAAGTTAAACTACATTGTTACAAATTTATTATTTTGATTGTGGGCTTACATCTTTTCTGAAGTATTGAACAGTTTAGTGGAAAAATAATTTTTTACTGAATTCGTCTTTTTGGCTTCAACCCTTTCAGTCACAGAAGCCTATATATCGGCTACCTGTTTTTTTTACTTTTATCGTCATTTCTTTATATTTCATTGAAATTCCTAAAATTTTCCGCATTTCTAGTTATTTTAGTATTGAAAGAATATAAAAATATAGTTTAATTGATAAAATTCTTTATAATATTGAAACGTATGTTTTCAATTGCAATCCAAAAACATTTGAATTGCGTGACTGAAAGGGTTAAAAAACTTTTTTTGTGTATAAATTTCATGTTTTTTGATTGAAATATAAACTATGCCACTTTTTGTTGGGAATTTATATTTTTAAGTAGTAGTTTCAACCATTATGTTAAAAATTTAATTATTTTGTTTAAAATTCGAGTATTTTGTTTGAAAAGCCATCTTTTATAGTAGAAAAGATATTTTTTTGTTTAAAATCAATTAATAAATATTACGTACAGAAAGAGTGGGGGGGGGGGGTCGAAGAAATATTTTGATCCATTTTGTTCCAAGAAGGCGGGGGGGTCTCAGAGAGGGCACGGTGAGCTTCGATTGAGTTTAATTGAAAGGTTCCATAACTGAATATATTCTGAACTCAAAACAATCAAAATTAAAATATAAGGCTGGGCCGTTTTTTATATAAGTCATTTTTTCGTCTTTTTAGTTATTATTTTTAATTATATTGAATACATGTTGGATTTTAGATTATTTATGAAACTCGAAATGAATCTTTAAGTACGTGAATAGAGAAATATATCAAATAAATTTAAATAATAAAGAAAATACTTAAATCTATAATAAATTAACAATTGAGTTATCATGTCATATACATTTTTCATTCGATAAACAAAATTTACAGTCTTTTGAGAGGATTGATGGTTTTGGTATTAGTCAACAAATATAATTTATAATTATAAACTTTCTATTCATCTTGAATCTATGAATTATTTCACACTTCTTATTTTCATAAAAGTAATTACGTTTCAATATAAATTCATAAAATAAACTATATAAAATGTAAATAAACAATAAAATTATAACAATTTTTTCTTAGATAATGATTTACATTGGCAGTTATTTGCGTAACTTGAAAGCTTTCGAATACAATAAGCAAATTCTAGAATAAAGAATTTAATCAAAGAATGTTTTAATGTTCATATATAATCAAAGAAAATTTTTCTAATATTGAGAGGTATGAATATTCTTTGAATTGCACTGAAATTAAATATGACGTGAGTTATATTCACAAATTGCTCGCAACAGTCGATTTCCATAATTTGGATTTTTGACATCAACTTTGTACTTGTTCCAAACCAGGGCAAAATCGGAATGAGCTGATTCTACTGCTTGTTCTCCATAAAAGCCTAATCCTCGATTCGTTTTTATACAAAATTGTTCAACGTGAAAGAAAAACAATATGTACTTTTGGAGTGACTGAGATGTTTAAATCTAAATAACTAGTTTTAAATTCTCTGATATATTTCACATAGTTAGAGTCCAAGTTTGATGACGTAAAACAAGCTTTGACAACTTTGTTAAAATTATGGAAAGCAGCAACATATTTCAATGTTCCTAAATTATCGTTCGACCGTAATAAATCTATTTTATCTAACAATATCTTACAAGAATTACCTGCGAAACCAGGGCTACCGTGAGTGATTTCTCTTTGTACGTGACACATTTCTGCCCATTTTAACGCATCAGTTTCAAACTCTTTTAACATATGATTGAACATGGTATTTACAACTCCTAAGATGAGATGTAATTCGGGCGGAGGAATTATATCTAATAATGCTTTATCTTCCTTCGTCTCAATGATGGGAGGATGAACGCAATTATAAAACTTTTTCGCTGAATTTTTCTTACTTCCCGATTCACACCATTTCATGTAGTTTTGTAGAATATTGCCATATGTTCTCAATTCCCCGACTTCATGTAAATTGTTTTTATCAATTTAACAGTATAGACATGGATGCAAGCTTGAATGAGTCATAATTCCAGCGAAAATGTTCGCAAGCTTTAGATCAGTCGCAACCGTTCCTTCGAATGTTTTCAGCTTCAATTTAGACCATAACTGATTAACATTTTCGTAGTTTTCTTGAGTTGAAGGTGCCAAAGCAAGAATAAATAATTTTTTGACACTTGCATCTTTGAATTTTTTTGCTGAAATTCCATCTTTATAGCTTTGCCGCGTATATTTTCGTTCACATACGCTTGCATCAATATCAGGTAATACTTGAATCGAAAGACAAATTTTTAAAAAGCCTCCTCCCCCATCGATTCCAATTTTCAAGTGAGTTTCTGTGGTTTTCCTTATTTCTTGTACATGTTTTATTAGCTTGTTTGAGTCTCTACAATAAACAACGGTTTGTGATAAATTCGATGCATTATTAGCTACATTTTTTGTGAAGTTGAGTATCTCAACGTTGAAATGTTCGTCTAAACAGTGATTATTATTTGAAAGTTTACGTTTTAGGTTTGGTTCAATTATCTTGAGATTTTCCGTTGCAGAACGAAGAGACGCCGCTATGCTGCAAGTAGCATTCAAACTCAAATTATTAATTTCTTGTATTTTTTGAAAATCCGCGATACTAAACAGAGTTTTCTCAGTTTGTTTTTTGCTACTTTCGCCAATAACAATGTTCAGGTTTTTTCCTCTTTGTTGTTTTAAGGATAATGATTTTGAATGTTCCTTTGAATCAGCATTCTTATTACTTATATCTTTTAATAGCATAGAGGTCAATTGTTCTTTTTGCGCAGGTGTGAATGAATATTGTATGCAATTATTAACATTTTTTACTTGATTAGAATTTGAACATACGTGGTTCTTTCCTTGTCCAATCATCGAAAAACATTTTGAACAACGTTTCTCAGGCTTCGATACAACTTAATTATTGACATTTTCATTGTTTTTTGAGTTTGGAAAAACATTTCGGCATAACGGCTTTTCGTTCCCATTCATTCTTGCCATTATACATAAATCGCATTCACACCTATCAGCTACTCTGGATCGTGTATTTATTGGTATATGATATTGAGAAAAATCGAACTGTTAAATTGTATCACTGGTAAAGTTAGATTTGTACAAATAACTTTTACACGTATTGCATATAACAAGTGGTAGACAACTATTCGTTGCATCGTAACTGTCGAATAAAAGTTCTATTTTTCCTTGTAAAGCACTTGTTATTTTGTTCATCGGTCCACCTTTCTTTAAGCACAGTAAACAGATAACATATCGATTTTCTTCATGAGTACGCGCGTGATCTTTTCCGATTTTTGAAAGAGACATAACTACTCGTAATTTTTAAGCTCACTTCGAGAATTGACCAACGGTCAGAAGAACTCTTCTACTTGAAATAGGTTGAGGCGGTCGATAAAGCAGAGTGCGTCCGTTTTATCGATTGAATAAACCGACCTTGCAGCGATTTGAATACAATAAATTATAAATATAAAGAAAAAAATAGCAAAGGGGAGGAAAAATATCAGGGCCGTAGGTAGTAGCTCAGCTGGGCTAATGGTAAGAGGGGCGCGCAACAAAATCGGACGCAACAGAATCGGCACTCCACTGTACATTGTAGATAAATAAATCATATATATTTTATATAGATTGCTATTTTTGCTTTATATTTATAATTTACAATAATATTTGTATTTAATTCATATTTCGAGTTTATCTTACATATTTATTTATGCACTCAAAGCTTTAAAAACATATCTAATGTAATACATACATTTAACATAATTAAAAATAATAACTAGAAAGACGAAAAAATGACTTAGGTAAAAAACGGCCCAGCCTTATATTTTAATTTTGAGTGTTTTGAGTTCAGAAAATGTCTCTTTACAATATCCAATTGGAATATATTCAGTTATGGAACCTTTCAATTAAACTCAATCGAAGCTCACCGTGAGGGCCTATAATCCGTTACGTAATTTAAGTACGGCCCCTGACATAAGCAACTATATGGTAGCCCTGAAAATAATAAATAATTTTGCATAATAATTGGTAATTTGCTTCCGACTATAAATCTAGATACCTCGAGACTAAATGCAGATTATTTCTATTTTATTGCAAGATTTTACGACACCACGGTTGGAACAATACTTTGCACTTTTTCTTCACCCTGACTATCTATTTTTACGAGCGTCAGAGTATAACCTGGCAGTAAAGAAACCGATTTTCCTTTTAGAAACACGATAGGCCACCTTCTTTTTTTTTCTTAAAAAATGGTTTCAAAACCAGGAAGTGTTCAAATACTATGAAACAATAGGGGGGACCACCCTACAGTAAATAATCACTAATTATAAGCACAAATGTAAGCAAAATGATAAATTATAATTTTGAATTATTGAAAAATATGTTGGCTCAAGTATTTATTAGATTCAATTCGTTATTTCACATACATTAGTATTAAAATTTCTTCTAAATATTATATTTTTGTTATAAATTTCATCATTTAGTTGCAAATTTAACAATTTTCTTAAAAAACATATTTTTTTTGCAAATTCAACTTTTTTGTTGGAAATTCGTCTTTTTGGTTGAAAATTTCAACTTTTTTCGTACAATATTAACTTTTTGTTTTAAATTCATATTTTGTTGCTGATAAGTCAACTGAAATTATTTTTGAATGGAAAATTTTCTCTCTGAAAATTGTTCTTTTTGATTTGAAAATTCAAATGTTCAAGTAGAATTTTTTTTTTATAAAAATGCAACTGTTTGACTAAAAATTTAACAATCTTGTCAAAAAGTCATACTTTTTGGGATGGAAATTCGACTAATTAGTACAAAATTAACTTACAGTTTACAATTCTTATTTTTGTGTTGGAAAGTGAACTGGGATCTTCTTTGAATGAAGATTCAACTATTTAAAAATTATTTTTTTTATTTCATCTGTTTTTAAAATAATATTTAATCTTTCTTAAATAAAAATTCAACTTTCCAGTTGAGAATTCAACTCTTTTTTGAAAATTTGTCTTTCCGATTTCAAAATTCACCTGCTTTAGCAGAAATTACATCTTTCTTGGATGAAAATGCAACTGTTTGGTTTAAAATTCAACAATTTTGTTAAAAGTCCTACTTTCAGTTAAAAATTCCATTTTTTGTTGAAAATTCAATTATTTCGTAGGAAATTTACTCTTTGTTCGTGGAAACTTATTTTTTAATAAAAATTTATATTTTGATCTTGAAAGGTCAACTGAAATCATTTCTGGATGAAAATTCAAATTGGTTTCTAAAATTTGTTTTCTTTTTAAATAAAAAATTATTTATAATATAAATATTTTATTTGAAAGATTTGGTTGAATCACTTTGTGGAAAAATAATTTTTTATTTGTGAGGAGATATTTTTAGTTGAAAATTCATCTCTGTGGTTGAAACTTTGACAATTTTGTTGAAAATTAATCTTTTTAAATTGAAGATTCAACTATTTGGGTAAAAGCTAAACTACATAGTTAGAAATTTATTGTTAAAAACTCAACTGTTTTATGGAAAAGTTTTTTTTTTGTTCAAGATAAATGTTTTAACTGAAAATGTAATTTACCGATTTTTAAGGATTGATCTTTTTCAATTGAAAATTCTTCTTTTCTGTTGGAAAAAAAAATAATTTTCTTGGTTTGAAATTTTATTTTTTTGGGTAAAAATGCATCATTTTCGTGGAAAAATAATTTTTCTCTAAAGTCATATTTTTTGTTTGTATATTCGATTTTTGTAGAGAAAATTTGTCTTTTGGTTTGAATGTTCAACAATTTAGGAAAATTTTCTTCCTCTAGTGAAAAATCTTTATTTGTTGTAAATTCATCTTTTTGGTTAAAAAAAACTTTTTTTTATAAATTCCATATTTTTTGATTGAAAAATGAACTAGGACACTTTTTGGTGAAAATTCATGTTTTATACTACAAATTTTTTTATTTGCTTGAAAATTTCATTATTTCCTGAAAATTTTAATTATTTTATCAAAAGTTTGAGAACTTTGTTCAAATTATCCCTTATGGTTGAAAATTTAACAATTTTTTTAAAAATTCTTATTTTTGGTCCAAAATTAAATTTTTGTTGAAAATTCATATCATCGGGTTGAAAATTTAATCTTGCTGTAGGAAATTCATTTCTTTAATTTAAAAATCCAACATTCTGGATGACAGATTTTTACTTATCAATTGAAAAATCTTCTTTGGTTTTTTAGTCGACAATTCATATTTTTCCTTTGAAAATTGAATTTATCTTGAAAATTAATATTTTTCAGTTAAGCATCCAACTTTTTTGTTGAAAATTTGTCTTTTCTGTTTTTAGATTTATCCCTTTTTGTCGAAATTGTATCCTCCTTGGTTAAAAATTCTTCTTTTTGTGTTAAAAATTCAACCATTTTGGTCAAAAATTTCATTTTAATTGGATAAAAATGCAACTATTTGCTGAAAAAATGATCATTTTATGTTCAGAATTCAGATCCTTCGTCAAAAAATCATTTTTTTTTGTTTGAATTACACTGTTGATTTAAAAAAAATATATTTTTGTATTGAAATAGCAACTATTATATTACAAAAATTAATTTTTTAATGAAGATTAATCATTTTCGTTGACAACTGATTTACTTGGTTGAGAATTTAACTATTTTGCAGAATTTTTTTTTTTTTTTTGAAAATTGAGTTTTTCGACTGAAAATTAAATTATTACACTTTTCATTGTTGTTTAATTGAAGATTTAACTATTTTATCACAAATTCCTGTACTTTGTTGAAAATTCGTCTATTTTGGTAGAAAAGCAATCTTCTTGGTTGTAATTTGATCTTTATGGTGGAAAATTCAACTCATAAGAAACAGTAAGATTCTACCTCGCTTTTTACCAAAAAAACTGAATGCATATATTGAGTTTCAGAAAAAATGTAGTCGTCCTCTACTTCCCCTACTTCCCCTCCTCTAAGTTTCCTCTCCCAACTTTTCCCCTCGCTTTTCCACCCTTCCCCTAAATTGCCCTCCTCTACTACTCCTTCCCTCACTTCTTGAGCTAACACACCCCTTTGTTTTCCTCCCTGTCCTTACCATCTATTTCCCTCCCTTACTTATCCGCATGACCCAACTAGCGATCCCTTTATTCACCTCACTACCCTCCCTCACTTCCAATCATTTCCACTGCTTGCCCTTCCTTCCTCTTCCTTCCTCTACTTACCCTTTCCTCATTTCCTATAAATTCCTCAACTTATCCCTCCCCCAATTTCCCCTACTTTCCCTTCACTAATTTCACCTCACTTCCCAACTCGTCATATCCTCTCACTTCCCAACTCCTCATATCCCCTCCATTCTCCTTACTTTTTCTACCCACTTCCCTCAACCCCTTACTTCTCCTACTTCTCCTTATGGTATCTCGACTTACTTCGTCTACTTACCCTTCCCTCTTTTCTCATAATTTCCCTTTTTCTTATTTTCCCTCTTGGGAAGAAAGTACGACGGACGGACACCCAAACGAAACTATAAGGGTTTCTGCCCAAGCCTAGAAAACTCTAACAATAAAATAAAATAGAAAATTATATATATTTACGAAGGAAGAAAAAACTTTGTGATCCTGAATAAAGTTCCCGCTTCTGTCAATTTCCTGGTGGGGCAGACACCCTGGGGATATTATATTTAAAATGCTAAAAAGTGTAGGAGAGACTTAGGCTAATTTTGAAAGTTGGTTCAGCAGACTTAATCATGTTAAAATTGTTCCTGACTTGGCATTGACGTGCACGTAATAGTTGTAAAGTTATGTTGTGCATAAGTTTCGAGAGAGAAGTTAAGACTCACAAGTGGAGGGAAAATCGTGATAACAATGTTCTAGGGTAATAGTTACGGACTTCGCCCCTTATGCCTCTTCAGAGGCCACAGGACCTTAGCATATTCTATTAACTGGATGGTTTACATTTACGCGATGCCCTTCCCTTGCAAATAGAGGTGGGGAATAGATTTCCTTCACATTATATGCAAACTGCTTCACCCACTTTTTAAAATTATGCATTATATGAGAGAACATTCTTTTTAACTCCCTCTGTGAAGCAATAACCTTTTCGTCTGAATTTTCATCAGAAATACCAAAAATTTTGTTCAAACCTCCCCTGTCGCACTTACCCCACATTCCCCTACTTTCCTCTTATCACATCACACTTTGTTTCCACTTTTCCCAAGTTCTTCCTCTGCTACTTTCACCTCTAATAGCTTCAGCTTACACACCTTTCCTCTACTACTCCTCACTTACACTTACTTCCCCTCCATGATTTCCCCTCCATTATTCTTCTGTTACTTCCCCTATTTGTTCTATGTCTATGTCTTTGATGCCTGTCAAAAGTCTCAAAAAACTTCGAATTTTTGTATTAAAAACTTAAAAAATTTACATTTTGTTATACATTTTTTTTAATCTTTCTAAAACTCCTAAGTCTTGTAGACTTTCTTTGAAATTATTCGAATTCTTAGTGGAATTGTTTCAAAATTCTTGAAAATAAATAAGGTCGAGTATTCTTTTCCAGAAAAATGTGCCGGATTTTAATTCTCTCTTCAACGAGTATTCAGGATTAATTTTTTTGAATCGTTTGTTGAACAAAGGTTTTTTCTAATACATGTCTTTTGGTAAAATTTATTTATTTTGAAGGGACATTCAATTGAACACAAGTATTAATTAATAATCAATTATTATTAATTAATTGATAAATAAAAGAGTAGAAAAATATGTTTTAGAATCGTCAAGATTCTTTTTGAAAAATAGAGAATCTTTCAGATGTTCAAAAATCTTTTCTAATGTTCTCTCAAAATTAATTTTTTCAAATCCTTAAAAAATTCTCAAATCTTAAGACATCTACATATTGTTCAAATTTGTTTGAAATCTTTTAAAATTTTAAATCATTTTTTAATTTCTGTCATTTCTTAAATCTTTTGAAGTACAAAAGAGTGATTTGGAAGCTTCGAGATTTTTTAAAAACATTTTTTGGAATCATTCAAAACATTTCAAAATATTTGAATATTAATTCAAAAATATGAAAGATATAACATTTTATTTCGGAATCCTTAAAAATCTACATTTTGTTTTTAACCATTTGAACTCGTTACAAATTTTTCAAAATGAACGGAATTATTTAGATAAGCTCTTTATAAAATTCCCTCAGGGGTCTCTAATTTCATTATTGAAAATATATCAGTATGCAGTATGAGTGAAGAAGCAAAACATTTCCGGCGGGAAGTATGATAGGACGTGCGCCGAGTATTCCAGTAGCAGTATGGTGAAGATTTCAAAATATATTTTTTGGGCATTGAATTTATATTGAATTTTTATATTTTTACTTGAGGAGTAACTAGAGTGAGGTTTTTGTAAAAAATCTGCATTTTGAGAAAACTTGAGAGAGATTGGATTTAGAATATAAAAATAAAAAATAAAAAACTTAGGCGGATATCCTGGGATCGTATATCTTCGGTTGTAGTGACATAAAAAGTTCAGGTAGCGGTGCAATCGAGGGACTTTTTCCTGATCCAATTTCCGGAATCTCTGAGAAGACATGTCGAATGTGACAACGATGAACTCAGTTTTTACATCAGACGTTCTCTAGGATTTCAGGGTTATTTTCATGTGAAAAGAGGCAGAGAAACAAAAAGTTAAAAATTGGGAGTTTAATTTAAAACTGATTTTCATTAAGTTTAGCTTTCCTTTTGTTTCACCAAATATATTCGCAAATTTTTACAACTACTCACAATAATTCTTATATCTGGCACCATTTTTTCGCAGATCCATTCTTTCATTTTTTTCATTCGACAATTTAGCCCTCTCCAAGTTCTTCATCCACTCCTTACCTATTCCATCCTTCTCTACAATCTTAACAACATTCTCTTACCAGCTTTCTCTATCTTTTATTCCTCTTGCACATCCTTTCCATACATGCTCTCATTTTTCCTCCTTCCATTCACACATTCTGCACTTTTTGCTCTCTTCCTTTTCCCAACAGAACCCTTTCCTCATCTCGTTTTCCACTCTTAATCTTGATATTCTGGTCAATCTCCTCTCTTACCACCTCTTTCTAGAATACCTTGGTACTCCCTTCCTTTTCATTATCTTATATTTTTTATTATTTTTTTATTCCTCAATCACCTCCCATCTTTCTTTCAATTGTCTTTCCCTGTCCCTTCTCTCCAATTCTTCATAGTTTACTCCATTCCCCTTTCCTATATCTCTAGCACTAAAAATTTCCTTTCTTTCTTATTCCCATTTTGTTAGTTTCATCGCCCTTCCTCCTGTTTGTCATGCCTCCTTGAAACAAATTTCCGCTAACACCCTTCCTTTTCCTCCCTTTCCGGGTCTTAGCTTTGTCTCCACTTCCATTCCCTCTTTCCCGCTCTGGTACCTAATTTATCTCTTCGTGCTTCTTCTCTCAGTATATATCTAGGCGTTCTCCAGTATGACCACATCCTCCTCCTCCAACCTTTTTGGAACCGTCTTTTTCCTACTTCCCATATATGTTTCATCACTCCTACCGTTCTTTTTAACCTTTCTATTATATGAGCTCTATGTTCTCTATTTTACGCAAGGAACAGTCCAAATATTTAAACCCCCTAACTTCTTCTAACTTTACTCCTTCTCATCTTCATTCCATTCTTTCTTTCCACTTCTTTTCTACACATCATTATCTTTTTCATACCTACATTCAAATTTCACTTTTTAACATGGAAGTATTTCTCCAATCCTGCAATTAGGCCCGCCATCTCTTCATCCTCTCCCTTCAACACTATGTCGTCTACGTATGCCAGTGTATATACCATTCCTTTTCTCATCCTCACTCTTTCTTATCCTCTTCTCTTCATTTTTTCTTCTCAGTCCGAGATAATTATATTGAATAAAAGTTAGCTTAGAGGACATCCTTGCTCTACTTCCCTCCTGACCAGAAACCACCTCATACTTTTTCTACCTCTACCTTCACCTCTATTGTAAACTCTCAGTTTCCTTCCTCTCCTTCCGATCCATAACCTAATACCGCCCATGCCTTCCTTTTCCTATTTCCCATATCTATTCAATTACTCTTGCTGCTTTTTGATCCTTTCTCTCATATAAGCCTTATAATCTTTATTTGTTTGCAAGCTAAAGCCCAAATGTTTATACTTCCTCGCTCCCAACTTTCACTCCCCTTCATCTCCCAGTCTATTCTTTCATATTTTACCCTTCTTCTCTAAACATTATTATCTTCGGTTTTCCTACCAACGAATTCAACTCTTTCCCATCTATGTATTCCTTCAATCCTGTAATCAAGCCTGCCATCCCCTCCTTTATCCTTTGCCTTTAAAACCATATCGTCCACGTATGCCAGTGTATATACCATTCCTTCTCCAATCCTAACTCTTTCTTATCTTTTTCTCTTTATTTCTTCTTCTTAGTCTGAGATAACTATCTCCTGCTTGCTAAACCTTCATCTGCTCTTGCCCTGCTTTTTGTCTCTTGAAATTTCCGATACTTTCCTTATTTGCCCCTCTCTTATCACCTTTTTCACCATCACTTTTTTTAACTTAAGTCGATCCAGGGATTCAAAAGCCGCCTTTAGATCAACGGATATGGCTTTCATTGCCCATTTCTTCCTCTTGATTCTTTATTTATAAGATAATTCAGAATCGATATGTTGTCCTTCACCCCCAATCTTTTCCTAAATCTTGCCTGATCCAGTGACTATCTTTTTCTCCTCAACTTCTTTCCTCAATCTCTCCTACAAAACAGTTATATATAATTCATACAACGTTGGCATCAGGCTCACTCTTCTAGAATCTTCAACTTTCCCCCTTTGTGTTTCTTCACAATGGGTAACACTACACCTTATTTCTATAACTCTGGCAATCCCTCTTTTTTCTATACTCTTATACATTATTCATGCTCATTTCTTTCGTTCTTTTCTTCCATATTTCCAGACTTCGTTTGGAATCTCATATATATCAGATTCCTTTACATCTCTATTATTCCCAACACCTCGACTATTTCTCTCCTTGTTGTGTCCTCTTTCTTATTTCTTTCCCTAACATATTGCTTACCTCCCTCAATTTCCTCATTACTCCTACTATCAAGTACATAAAATATTTGTTCTATTCTACCATCTCAACATCCTGGTTTACTCTTTTCCTTCTTCTTCTCTTTTGATTTAACACCATCCAAACTTTTTCTGTTTTAGTCTTCTCCACCTCTAATTCCACAATTTTATTTTCCTCTTCTTTCATTTGATCATACAACTCAGTATATTCCTTTTTTTCTTTTATACTTTTCTCCACTTCTTTTCCTTTTTCTGAATTTTCCTTATTCCCTTCTGTCCTCCTTCTCTTTACATTCCTTATCCCATCCATTTCTATCCCTTTGTTCACTATATTTATAAGTAATATCTATATTTGTGTTAAAGGTGATCAAAGTTATCAATTCAAAAAATGAAGCCAAGTAAAATAGTAGAAAATTGATATCGTTTCTTATCCTTCTCCTATATCCTACTTCTTTAAACACCTCGTGACTATTTGCTACCCCGAATCTAAATTTACTCCATCCAGTGGTTGAATTTTTTTTTTTATTATGAATATAAAAACCAATAATTGAAGGATTATAATTGTTCAATACTTTTTGTCCTTTTGAAACCCTGATGAGAATAATACCCCTACCCAATTTCCGATTGGTTCTTGCTCGAGAACTCAGTCGAGGCACGAATAGAAGTGTAATCTGCCGGAGAAAACTTCCAGAGCTCGGATTTCTCACTCGATGAAAGGCGGAACAGAAGGGACGATAGGTCATTTGTTATTTACCGATCGTTACGTTTCAACGAAGCCAGTAATGAAACTTTGCTTTCGAAAATTCTACATCTTATTTAACAAGATCGACCTAAATAAAGTTGAAAGTACAACTACCCCGAAGCGAATTTAGTTGGATCAAATTTCAAGACTTTTGAGCATGAAAATAAAAAAATCCATTATCCAACAAAATTGTAAACATTGAGTTAACAAATGTTGTGAAACAATTATTGGTAATTGAATAGCAGTGGTTCAGGTTCAAATCCGGGCAGAGGTAGATTTTTTCTCGTATCTAAAAAAAATGTTTGGTTGAGAGTAATCGTAAAAAATTTAACATAAGAAATTTAACATAAGAAATCAGTTCTCGTAGGATCACTGAAGTTAACCAGTGTTGGACGCAGTTAGTACTTGGATGGGTGACCGTTCGGGAATACTGCGTGCTGTTGGCCCGTCGTGGGTGTGATAAGCCAACACTAGTAGTACTAGTAATAAATATTGCAGCTAGAAACACTACCCGAATCGGATAGTGCCACGCCTACCCCGAAATTGATAGTATAAAAAAAAACGCAATTGAAATGCAAGAATGAATATATCGGAAGATTTCGAATCAGAAACGTTCCAAATCGAACAGTTTTATATTATGTAAAATTTTGAAAAAAGGATAATATTTCGAACGTAATGAAAAGGAATTGAACATGTATCAATTCTATAAATGTATCTTCTGAAAATTGTAGTAGAAGAATATAAAAATCGAACGATTTCAAAATTAAATTTCGAAAATATGAAAATTAAAAAAAAATTGAATATGTACAGATTATAATTTTTCAATTGGATTACATCAAAAAATTATAATTTAAGTCGATTAGAAAATTTCTTCTATCATTGAAAAATAAATTTGACGTAATTTAGTAGCTCAAAATGGAAAAATTTTTAAGAAGCGTAATCGTTACAGTGATTGGCAACTTAAGAAATCTTTCTAGTTCCCGCTTTTTCCCTAATATCTTTTAGTCAATTTATTGCAATTATAAAAAAATAATAATTTTCAGCATGGTTGCCAAATACTGCAGAATTTTTTGCGCTTTTTCCTGCACTATTTATTTGTCGTTTTATTTATAAGTATTCTTTCATAGAAGCATATTTAAACGAAGTGGCCAATCATTGGGAATGGCCAGCCATTGTCCAGATTGCCCTATGAGCCTTTAAAATTGAATTATCCTATAAAAAGGTTCAATATAAAAATTCAGTTCAAGTGGAAAACATTAAAATGGAAAAAAATTCTACTGCGAAACGATGAAAATAAAATAATTCCAAATGTCATTTAAAACCAAAAAAACGTTTTAGTCAACGAGAATTATGACAATATAATTTTTTTTATACTCATACCATTTACGAAAATAATTATCAAATTTAATTTAAATAGTTCAAGAATTACATTCTTCTTAAATTGTTAATTGTGCTCTTAAAAGTATAACCATTCCAATTTTCATTGCAGAATTGGAACTCAAAATTTAAAAAAATCAATTTACAAGAAGAACAAAATTTTTATTTTTACGTATGGGAAAATTTATAATTCAGAAATTTAGGATAGAGCCTAATAAATACGACATCTTCCAGGCAAATAATTTAAATTTTATTCAAAGAATATACGAATCGATTACGTTTCGAAAACACAGCTGGCTTCCCTCATCAGATCTGTATGAAAAACGTATTCAAAATTATAATATGAACCAATATAATTTAATGACAAAATTTCTCTAAATATAATAGGAGAATACCTTTGAAACAGTTTCAGAAAATTTCTCGAAAATTTCTTTATGTGTGTGTTCCATGAATTTTTTTTTGTATACAGTGCTAGAAAACATATAATAAAGGTTAGGTTCAAAATATGTAAAAAATTCTTTGTGAAGACAGAGCAAGTATGCCCCGTCTCCGTCTTGAAAACGTTGTGAACACACACATTAAGAATTACAATGCAACACATTTGAAGAGGACACATTAGTGTAAGAAGGGTCAAAGTCAGTAACAATTTCTACACTACTATTTTATGACTATATATGTTTCTTACAATTCAAATTTGTGGTATTGAAGTTTGAAATGAATTTAGAGAATGTTTTTCATTTAGTTATAAATTCAACAATTTTATTATAAGAAGCACTAAAATAATCTAAATCGGTAACTAAATCCATACAATTTTCACCTTCTTTTTTAATAAAAACCATCTCAGCAAAAACACGTTTATATTCATTAGGTTTAATATCCAAAATTTCTACCTCATTCCATTTTATGAAACTAGAGTCATCTCAGTGTTCTTGTGTTAAGTTTTGACTTACAGCTTTATGGTATTTTGGATCTAATCTGATGTTATTCATATGTTCTTCAACTCTGATTCTTAACGGACGCTTCGATTGACCAATGTAAGCTTTTCCACAACGACTGGAAATTCTGTATGTAACATTACATTGGTATAAAGTATCAAGTCTGTCTTTTCCTAATTTAACAAATTTGTTAAGTTTAGTATTAACTCTAAAAACAGTTCTAATATTATCATTTTCATTTAAAAGTCTTTTTATGTTATGTAAAATTTGGCCTATAAAGGTTATTGAGATGATTGCTTTTGAGTTTTGATTAGTATTGTCAATATTGATATTGTCGTTAATGTTGTCATTTTCTGTCTGTAGTTCAATTAGTCTTCTGTCAATGTGCTTATCAATGAAATTAGTTGGATAGTTATTATAGAATAATAGTTTTTTAATTACTTCTAGATTTTCTGAGTGAAAAGAAACGTCTGCTAAAAGAATGGCTGAATCAACAAGATTTTTGATAATTCCAATTTTATGTTGTATGGGATGATCAGAAAAATAGTTTCAATATCTTACTGAATAAGTTTTTTTGCAGAAACAATTAGTTTTTATAATATTTTTATCAGATCTTAGTATTTTTAAATTTGAAAAGCCTATTGAATTGTT
>CAKNXH010000731.1:383830-413451 GCA_932178445.1 Andricus quercusramuli | reverse complement strand
TGTAAATTCAAGTCTGTTGTGATAGGAATTGAAAAGTGGAACGATCAAATCTGTTTTATTTTCGAGAATAATTTAGAATGAGTCATCAACATAACGTACATATATTGGAATTTCAAAATTAATTTAATTAAGTACTTCTCATTCTGAATCCTGCGTAACAATTTCAGAAAGAATAGCCGAAATCGGTGAACCCATAGGCATACCTTGTGTTTGCTCGTAAAAGTTATTATCAAATTTGCAAAAGGTGTTATTCATAAGAAAAGGAATGCCATCCTTGAATTTGTCGAAAGGAATTTTAGTATTTTTCTTTATATAATTCCATCTAGACTCTATGGTTTTTAGAACAAGTTCTAAAGGAACATTACTGAAGAGTGATGTGACGTCAAGTGATACCATACTGTGATTATCGGGCATTTTAAATTTTTTTATTTTTTCTTTAAATTCATTTGAGTTTTTTTATCTTATAAGGATAAGATGGTAAGAAATCGGAAATAATTTTACTAAAAATCTTTGCTAAGTAATAAGTAGGAGTGCCCATGGGAGACACAACTGGTCTGAGAAGACAATTTTGTTTATGTATTTTTGGAAGCCCATACATTCTAGCAATGTTAGTATTTACCGTAAGTAAATCTGCTCTCTTTGTGCTAGAATTTAGAAAACCACTTGTCATCCAACCACCCACCATTTTAAAGGTATAAATTTTTAAAAAGTTTAAAGAGTTATAACTAATTTTTTTTATATGTTTTTAAATCATGTAATATGATATTCATTTTATTAGTGTAATCTTGGCAACACATCACAACGGTTACATTGCCTCTATCTGCTTTGGTCACTAGCATATTTTCTCTGTTCTTACTCATAAAAGTATTGGTTATGTTTATTTCATTTGCAATGATTTTGTCTATACCTGAAATTCATTGTGGTTTCTTTAAATAATTGGAAGCTAATGATAAAACTTGTTCTCTAAATTCAAGGATGGCATTTCTTTTCTTATGAATAACAACTTTTTCAAATTTGATAATAACTTTTACCAGCAAACACATGCTATGCCTATGTGTTCACCGATTTCGGCTATTCTATCGGAAATTGTTATGCAGGATTTAGAATCAGAAGTACTTAATCAAATTAACTTTGAAATTCCAATATATGTACGTTATGTTGATGACTCCTTTTTAATTATTCCCGAAAATAAAATAGATTTGATCGTTTAACTTTTTAATTCCTATCACAACAGACTTGAATTCACAATTGAAAAAGAAGAAAACAATTCAATAGGCTTTTCAAATTTAAAAATACTAAGATCTGATAAAAATATTATAAAAACTAATTGGTTCCACAAAAAAACTTATTCAGGAAGATATTTAAACTATTTTTCTAATCATCCCATACAACATAAAATTGGAATTATCAAAAATCTTGTTGATTCAGCCATTCTTTTAGCAGACGTTTCTTTTCACTCAGAAAATCTAGAAATAATTAAAAAACTATTATTCTATAATAACTATCCAACTAATTTCAGTGATAAGCACATTGACAGAAGACTAATTGAACTACAGACAAAATATAACAACATTAACGACAATATCAATATTGACAATACTAATCAAAACTCAAAAGAAATCACCTCAATATCCTTTATAGGCCAAATTTCACATAACATAAAAAGACTTTTAAATGAAAATGATAATATTAGAACTGTTTTTAGAGTTAATACTAAACTTAACAAATTTGATAAATGAGGAAAAGACAGACTTGATACTTTAGACCAATGTGATGTTATATACAGAATTTTCAGTCGTTGTGGAAAAGCTTACATTGGCCAATCGAAGCGTCCGTTAAGAATCAGAGTTAAAGAACATATGAATAACATCAGATTAGATCCAAAATACCATAAAGCTATAAGTTAAAACTTAACACAAGAACACCGAGGTGACTCTAGTTTCATAAAATGGAATGAGGTAGAAATTTTGCATATTGAACCTAATGAATATAAACGTGTTTTTGCTGAGATGGTTTTTATTAAAAAAGAAGGTGAAAATTGTATGGATTTAGTTACCGATTTAGATTATTTTAGTGCTTCTTATAATAAAGTTGTCGAATTTATAACTAAATGGAAAACATTCTCTAAATTCATTTCAAACTTCAATACCACAAATTTGAATTGTAACAAACATATATTGTCATAAAATAGTAGTGTAGAAATTGTTACTGACTTTGACCTTTCTTTCACTAATGTGTCCTCTTCAAATGTGTTGCATTGTAATTCTTAATGTGTGTGTTCACAAAGTTTTCAAGACGGAGAAGGGGCATACTTGCTCCGTCTTCACAAAGCATTTTTTTACATTTTTTAACATTTCTGCACAATAGTTAATTTCTAAAATAAAATAAAAAAATACCAATCAATTTACAGGTATGAAATCAGTTTCTTACTTTTTTTCCATTAGATTTACTGTTTGCACTTTAAATGAATATACTTCACATATTTCAAACCTAACCTTTATTATATATTTTCTAGCACTAAATCAAAAAGAAATGTATGGAAAACACACGCAAAGAAATTTTCAAGAAATTTTTTTAAACTGTTTTAAAGGTATTCACCTATTATATTTAAAGAAATTGTGTCATTAAATTATATTTGTGCATATTATAATTTTGAATACGTTTTTCATACAGATCTGATGAGGGGAGCCAGCTGTGTTTCCGAAACGTAATCGATTCGTATATTTTTTAAATCAAATTTAAATTATTTGTCTGGAAGATGTCGTATTTGTTAGGTTTGATTTTTGAAACTTCATTTAGAATTATTATTCATTCTCGAAAATTACAATAAATTATTTTTCAATTTTAGTTGACTCATGTTTTCCACCCTCAAATGTAAAAAAACAGGATTGCTATTGCAGATTTTTAAGCCTTTCAATTCAAAATAATTTTTCTTTGTTCTAAATTTGAGTTTGAAATGTACAATATTTTTGAAAATATTTAAATTCCTTCTTTTCGCTTGATTTCGTTTGATTGGTAATTTTTTCCTGTTGTTTAAAATTTGAATATTTTTTTTCAATTTATATTTTTAAGTGGACAATTTAACAATTTTGTTGAAAATTCATGTATTCTTTCTTCAAAGTTTTATTCAAAATTTTGTTTACAAATTTTATTTGTTTTTTCACAAATGTCTCTGGTTCGGGGTTAATCCATTTTGTTCAAAAATTCGATCATTCGGTTGAAAATGCGATTATTTCGTTAATGAATCAATTATTCTGTTAAACATTCAATTTTTTTGTTAAAAACTCTTTCTTTTTTTAGAGAAATTAACGGTTTGTTCGTGCGCTCGTCCTTCTCGATTAAGAATACTTCTTTATGGTACAAAAAATTGTGTTTGTTTGACATTTTTTTTTTAAATTACCTTTGTTTTTGAAATTCAACTGGCTTCTAACCAAATCAGTTTCATGGTTTGGAAATTCAACTGTTTGGTTATAACTTCAATTATTTTGTCTTCCATAACTTATTGTTGAAAATTCAAATGTTTTCTAGAAAACTCGTATTTTTTACGTGAAAATTCAACTATTCAGTGTAGAATGCAACACTTTGATGATCAACTTAAATATTTTTTGTATGTGAAATTGATCATTTAGTTAAAATTTTTGTTGAAAATTTCCTATTTTGTTTTGTTGTAAATTGGTTCTTGTGAATAGATTTTTCCTTTTGGGTTAAAAGTTCATATTCTTTGTTAGAATACTTTAATTGTTAAAAATTCGTCTTTCTTTTTCTTTTAAATATAACTTTTTTTTTTTAAATTTGAATGACCTCTGAAAAAATCAGTTGCTTGGTTTGAAAATTCAACTTTTGGTTTACAAATTCATCCTTTTGGTAGGAAAGTATTATTTATTGTTGGAGATTCAAATATTTGTCAGCAAAATCGTAATTTTTGCTTGAAAATTCAACTATATAGTTGAAAATTAATCCTTTTGTGTTTAAAAGACAACTCCTCTAAAATATTCGACTTTTTCGCTTGACAACTCAACTCTCCCTCTGAAAATTCATTCATTTTCGCAGAAAATTAATATTTTTTGTTTGAAAATTCAACCATTAAAATTTTTAATTTTCGCATGGACGCAAGAGCCTTCAGGTGCTTAAAACGAGTCGCTTTCCAGAATAATACAAAAAATGACTACAAGAATGAATTTTTTTATGTCATATTTCTACCACATAACCTGAAGGCTCACTCATGCGTATGACTAGAGCCCTTTTTTCGGAAAATAGTCCTGATTTTTTTTTTTTCTCCATTGAAACACACTTTGAAATGGTGGGTGCCTGTTTCCGGGTCACCATGAGTACTCTTCCAGTGCCGCTTTTCCCGCTTCCAGGTGCAAAAAATTCAGCACATTTGCAATTAAAAAAAAATAAATAAATAAAAAATAAAACCATTCTTCGAAAAAAGGGCTCTATGTGCATGTACATGAGAAAATATAAAAAGAGAAAAACTGATGGAAAATAATGAGAACGTAATTAGGATAAGTGAGGAAAAATAAGGAGACGGGCAGTAGGTGAAGTGTTGGGAAATAAAGGAGGAGGAAGTAAGGGGTAGTAGGAAAGGTAATGGGAAATGAGGAAAGTGGGAAGTTTCGGTGGTGACGGTAAATAGGGTAAGTGGAAGTAGCAGAAGTGAGAAGAGGGGAAGAAGCAGAAATGAGGGGAGGAAAAGGTAGAGGAATGTAAAGTCAATTATTGGAAATAAGGAAGGGCAGTGAGGTATGGTAGTAAGGGAAACGAAGAAAGTACTAGTAGGGTGAAACGTGTGAATAAGGAAGGGGAAGTCATGACTGGGGACGGGGAGCAGGAGAAAGGGTGTGACAGCTAGATGAGTAAGAGAAGGGTGCAGTAGAGAATGCAGAAGTACAAAAAAGGCGGGGAAGCCATGGAAGATGTAGAGGAGGGGTAGTAAAGGTGAAGAGAGGTAAGTAGAGGTAGTAGGATGAGGAAAGTATGGAAAGAAAATGCTTAAACGACTTAATTAACATCTTAAGAGGTGATGAAGGCCAGTGAGGAAGGGTTTTGAAGGAAGTAAAGGAAGGGCTAGTAAGGTATTAAAGGTGAATAGGAGAGGGGGAAAAATCGCTTTCGAAGGAAAGTATAGAGACGATAGTGTTAGCTGTTAAAGTAAGGAGAGGGAGAAGTAGTGGAGGAAGAAGTTTGGAAAGCACGCGGAAGCGATTAGGACTTAGTGATGAGTATTTTATTTTGGATTAGCGATGAGTAGGGGAGGACAGCTAGAGGTGTAGAGGAGGAAGTAGGAGAAGTAGGGAAGGAAAAGTATGGAAATTATTCTGAACTCATATTTAAAATTAGTAATCCCTTCCGAAGCAAATCCTGTCGGTGAGTCTAAAGTGTTGTCGAAGCAAGAAATCGACTGCCAGGACTGCAGGTACTTTTCTCGTGCGAATTTTTGCTCTCCTCTCAACCACGGTGAGTTTCCTCACACAAAAATAAAAAGTTGCACGAGGGTGCGAATCCCCGTTAAAGCCTTTTGCTTTAAAGCTTCGCAACTTCAGTGGGAAGTTGGCGTTCGAACTATTGGGAAATCCTGGCCGCAGCGTAAGTCTGACTTTTCCGATATTATTATTGCTCTGGGCGGGCACTATGCTTTTTCACCTCTGCTTCCTTTTTTCTTCTGTAATTTCCGTGCTTCTCTTTTCATTTAGTTCGATCCCGGAAGACAAGAACTTTATCACGTTTTTTGTGCGAGAGACGTGTCGACTTGGCCGCTCTTCTCAATTTATATTCCAGCCGCAAAAAGAAAGACACAAATGTATTCGAGAAAAACGCAAGTACTTTGTATACAAAACATTCCAATCGAATTTTTTGTATTGGGTAATTTAAATAAATTGGGTTCTCTCCAATTACGCGTTTTTTTCAACTTGATATTTTGTTAGGTAAATCGTATATATTTTGTTATCGATACATTTATTGACGGTATGTTAACGAAATTAAAAGCAAACAGGAATCAGGAATATACACAGGGAAAACCTGCGTTTCAAAAGTTAGTTTAATTTGTGTGTGTATTGAGTTTTTATTATTCAATACGAAGTCTCGCCCCGAAACTAGTCCAAAAATGAAGAATCCTTTGAAATTTGAAGGTTTATTGCGCGCTTTTACAGTGAATTACATTGCAAATTTTTTTAATATTGTAAAATTCAGGTGCATGAAGTTATATACTTTTGAGAATTATTTCTCTTTAAATTCAAAAATTCGTCAATGCCTTTTGACAATTTTTGATAATTCGGTGAACATTGATGTAATTTAAAGATTAACTTGGACAGTAGATTAACTGAATAGATTATGGGCCATCCACAAACATTTTCGTAAACACATAAACTTCCATAAACACATTCTTGGTTAAAACATGAGGTTTTTTTAAAAATAGTCTACCATTATATTTTTAGTTCAAAAATCATCCCATTTGGTTGAAGATTCGATTATTTGTTTGAAAATCTAATTGTTTTGTTAAGAAAAAAAAAATAATTTGCTTGAAAAAAATTTTGGTTTGAAATTCAACTATTCGTTTCAAAGTAGAACTACTTTGTTAAAAATTACTTTTTTGTTGTTGAAAATTTATCTCTGAAAATTTTAATATTTTGATGAAAATTCGTTCAATTTTTCTTTTTAATTAATTTTCTAAACTAAAATGGAATCATCACATTTTTGATTGAATGTTAATCCTGTCCAGTTAAAAATTAACTTTTACTAACAATAATAATAACATAATTAATAACAATAATAATATAAGATAGAATTGATTTGTATATAACATCTTGCAAAATAAAGCGTATTTAAGATAAAAACACCTGACCGGAAATCAGTTGATCTGGTGTTCGAATCCCAGCGAAGTGAAAGAAGATCTTTTTCCGGAATAAATTTAATATAAAAATTAAAATACTTGGTTGCAAATTCATGTATTTTGTTTATAATTCATGGCTTTTTGTAGAAACATAATCTCCTTGTTTAAGAAATAAACTATTCAGTCAAAGTTCATTTCAATGAAATTTCTTTTCATCTTTGGATGAAAATTAATATTTTTAACTAAAACGTCAAATATTTTATTTTTCAGTTTGAAATTCATCTTTTTGCAGAAATTGAACTATTCCACCATTTTCTAGTTAAAGCTTTATCTTTTTATTTGAATTGAACTATTTGGCTAAAATTTCCCTTTTTCAGCTGAAAGTAATTAATTAATTGAAATTATTTGAATTAATTGGAAAAAATTTAAATTTAAGTATTCAATTGAAAATTCATGTACTTTCTTGATAATTTATCAATTCTTATAGAAAATTATTCTTCTTGGTCAAAAAATCCACAATCTGTTGAAAATTTCAATTTTTGGGTTGAAAGTTGAAACAATTTGTTAAAAATTGATCTTTTTTTTAAAATTCATCTAATTGGTTGGAAATTTAACCACTTAACTGAAATATCGTTTCATGCTTAGATGAATATTGATTTTTTTTTTAACTAAAAATTTAACTATTTCATTTTTGAGTGGTAAATTTAGCTTTCAGAGTTTAGAATACAACTACTTGGTTGAAAATTCGTCTTTTCTATTTGAAAATTCAAGTATTTTTTTTTTTAAATAATTTTCCTCGTCAAAAAATAAACTTTTTTTGTTAAAAATTCAACTTTTTGGTTAACTGTCAAACCCTTGTCTTGAAAATGTATTCTTTTCTTGCAGAATTTTTATTTTTTTAGAAAATTTATATCCTGTTTCACAATTGAACTATTTTGCTAAAAATTTGTTTCTTTTTTGTTTGAGAATTCATTTTCTTCACTGAAAATATAACTATTTCCTTCTCCGTTGAAAATTTATATTTTGAATGGAAAATTTATCTTTTCTGGTATATCTTATTTATTTTGTTGAAAATTAATTTTTTCCTCAGAAAATTAATCTTCTTGGTTGAAAATTCATCCCTTTTGAAGAAAAAATGCTATAAATGCCTTCTGAAAATTTTCATTGTTTTGCTTGATGATTTATCTTTTTTTTAAAATTTTTTTTCTTTGATAGAATTTGATTCTTTTTGATTCAAAAATAAAATATTTTTGGTTGAAATATTGAATATCAGCTCTTTCTTTGGAAATACATTTTTTTAGGGTGAAGAATTATCTACTTGATTTAAAGTTTTTAAAAAAACTCATCAAAAAAAAGGTTGTGAGGAATACATTCCTTTAATTGAAGATTCATCATTCAAGTTGAAAATTCTATTGTTTTGTCGAAATTCTTTTTTTGCTTGAAAATTTAGCAATTTTATACAAGAATAAACTATTTGGTAAAAAATGATCTTCTTTGTTGAACATTCCTATTTTTGTTTGTTAATCCAACTACTTTGGCAGAAAATGCAAATATTTATTTAAAAATGTAACTACTATGTCAGAAGGATGTTTTTTTGGTTGAAATTTAATTTAATTTATCTCAAATTATCTCAAATTTAAGCAGAACATTGATTTTCCTTGTTAAAAATTTAACATTTTGGTTGAGGATTCAACTATTTTGTCAAAAATTCGCCTTATTTAGTTGAATTCCACTGGTTGAAAATTCAATTTTTCTTGTTAAAAATAAGTTTATTCCATCTTGAAATCTGGCTGTTTCATTTTGAATAGAAGATTTTTCTTTTTAAGTTGAAAGTGTAACTATTTGGTTGAACATTTATTAATTTCTTGAAAATTTGTCTTTTGGTAGTGAATTAAGTTTCTTGTTCATAAATTCATCTTTGTAGGTTGAAAATTAAGCTATTTGCTAAGAAAATGAACCTGTTCGTTAAAGTTGAACCATTTTGTTGAAAATTAAACTATTTTGTTAAAATCATATCTTTTGTTGAAAATTTAACAGTTTTATTTAAAAAATTTCCTCGAAATTTAAATTCATTTTTTTATATTAGAAAAGTCATCTCTATTGGTAGAAGATTCACCTCCACGCATTCGATGCAAGATTCTACAAATCAAATTTCTCCAGGAATCTGTATTATTATTAGAGAATAACAGAAACACATGTTGAAAATTTCTGTTATTTTCTAATGATGATACAGATTCCCTGAAAATTTTGATTTGTACCATCTAGCGTAATAATAAGTGTATTTCTGAGTGAGGTTTCTTCGCTCGATCCCTCTAGTAGCTTAAAGGGGAAAACACCTGACCGGAAATCAGTAATTCATTCATAGCTCCATCTAGTCTGAAAAAAACGTTAAGAATTTTTGTTATTCTCTGATGATGATACAGATTCCTTGAAGAATTTCAATTCTACAGTTAAAACAGTTTTTCTGCACGGTTGTTCAGTCTCTTCATCACAAAATGTTACTGAATATACTTAGGCTTCAAAAATGTGTTGTTACCTCAACTTTGAACATTCAAAGCTTTGTGAATGTTGGAAGCCAAAATATGAGAATTTCTCCTAATATTTTTGTCAAATTGAATAACGAATTTTATCGCGAAGAAGGAGCTTTAGATTCATTCCATTCCGGTAACCTTAGGAAGAGGGCAGAACACGTACATTGTGGGTTTACGCAGAACACGTAAACGTGACATATGACATACATATCTGGGGGCTGAAAACGTGCGCTGCAATGCACATGGTACTCGTACGTCGTCGTGACCAAGGAGCACCAAGGAGCACCAAGGAGGTCGAATAACCGCAAGGTTGGTATTAAATAAAAGTGTTATGTCAACCGCAAACAACTGCATTCTACGTACGTCGTACGTCGTACGTGATGTGATACCTACACCTCAATCGACTTCAGTTTACTAAGGAGGAATGACCCAATAGTACGGAACTATGGACTACCACACTTTTATTACACACCCTCGGCTTTTATGGCCGACATGGCTATTCCGCTGAGATAACCGATGAGTGTCAGCATGAAACACTCCTGGCCCAGTAAACTGGAAGGAATTTGCTTTGCTGACCCAGTAACAAAAATCAGAAACCGCCATGCTGTTATTCCATTTGGGTGGTCAAAGGTATCAAAGCAAAATGCACCACACAATTGATCAATCTTGAGCAGGATCAGCCGTAGGATGTTTTATCAACGTTTTTTTTCCAATCATTGATTCGAGGTGATTTTATGTGTTAAATGGAATTTATCATGACTGCTGCTGAGTAGTTTGGGTGCTGGTTATAGCGTCTGTTTTCAATTGTTATCATTTCACGAACACTGCGGAATTTCATCAAATTCCAAAAGTACGAAAACCACGAAGAAGGGCCTTGGTTGGATGTCTTTCATCATTTGGAAAACTCATTATATTCCTTAGATTGATCAGGAGAATGAAGCTTATATCCAGGTGTCTTGTGAACAATTTCTACCTGGAAGTTTGATCTAGAAGGTCTCCCTACCCCAATAATTGATGATCGTTTGGGAGTTCAGGTGTTTTCTCTTTGTCTACTTCAGGAAATTTATTATTTTCAGGAACATGAAGTTTCTTAGGTGGCGATCGTCTGGAATCTTCATCTGGATTTCTGGGCAACCTATGTAGATGCTTCCCCGACTTGTTTGTGCTTTAAATCGTGGCCCTGCAATGGAAATCATACATTGCCCTTGCGAGTATTGAAACCAGGTAAACCCGTGGTTCAGGGCAAAATATCAATGGCAGTTTAGTTATCAAGTTCAAAAAGCTTCATGAAGAAACTAACGTAATTAAGGATATAGTCAATAATATCCTACATTCACCAGTAAGAAGCTGATCATAAAAGTCGTACCTGCAAGCTTCTGCAAGTTTTACTGGGACTACTAGGTCAACAACGATATTATCTTTGAGGAATTGTGGATTACTTTTACACTGATGGAAATACGTAATCAGTTTATCCACAACAGGACGACCTTGATGCACGAAGTATTCAACCAGATCTATGCTATAAAATTCTACATAAAGTATCCTAGTAATTGATGTAAAAAGTCACCAATGTCAAACTTGAGTTCAGTCTAGATGGTTCCTATGTGTGGGTTATTGCATGAGGTCATTAAAATCAAAACCTTCAGGATCTCTTTTAAGAATTGATGACGAAGATGATGATCTTCGTGCACCAAAAAAATAGTTCATCTCCAGGGAAATGATCGAAACTGCTTGAAGGTTCAATGCTGCTTATTCTGTATGATGCTGGTGATCATGTTGGGTTCAACATCCAACCAGTCCTTCCAAAACCCTTCAAGATCAAACTTCCCTGTAGGAGTCTCTTAGAAGGCTAAGGCCTCTCCTCGTGTTTTTGGTACTTTTGAAATTTTGTAGAATTCATGTAGATTCATTCTACTCGAATTCTATAGAATTTCTTCTCCTTGATGTGCTTCCCCATAGATGATTGTTTTGTATTTGAGTAGTGAAAGAACAAAACATGATAAATCCATTTCTTGTGCAAAATGATCTACTCATGGTTGTCGCATTTTTGGGACTCAACGAATATGATTATTGACCCTTGGGCTACAAAAAAATAGTATTCCGTTAAAATCTCGCTTCAAAAATTGTGTAATCTCTCAAAGATTTCAATCAAACGTTCATTTCGTACTTGAGTGTTCAATATGCTTTAGAAACCGTATAAATAGAATAGGCTAAATAATTCTACTATAATGGTGAGGAGATGGTGTCCTCTATTTGATACTATTTCAATTTTTCTTCTATCTCTGACTTTTTTTGGATTACAGCATCAAAATAAATTTGGATTCATCAACAAATTAGTTTAACATTTCTTTCGCGTACTCTTCATTTATTGTTGATTTGTTGATATGTTAATGAAATTATAAGTATAATTATAAGGAAATCAAACATGAGTAAATATGGTTGAAAAGAAAATTTCGGTTCTTAAAAGAAGTCTGTGGGGATAGAGAAGGTGATTTCGCCTGCGCTTTTTTATTGTTTATTATTTATTCATTATCAATAACTGCTCGTAATCACTTATTTTTCTCCATCATTATTATTTGTTGTTTATTGTTCAGGGAAGGGTTTCATATCGTTCAATATCACTATAATCCCAAAATTAAGAAAGTATTCCTCTTCAAATCGCGAGGAAAATTTATAAATCTGTGGATCTCATTACTTCATTTACCTTTAACAATTAAACACTTTTATTGAACATTCATCTGTTTTGGAAAAACTGCAATATTTTTTGGTTAAACAAGCAAATTGGTTGAAAATTATATTAAATAATCTTAAAAACAAATAATCAAATAAATGAGATAAATCATCGGTTATTCAAAATTTGTATTCTGTATCAAATTATATTATTAATGCTGGATTACCATAATACATCTCAAACAACAATGTTAAGTGTTGTTTCTGTATATATTTTTTTATAAATTTTGCTGATAGTTTATTCAATATGCTCAGAATACGTACCTGAAAATTTACTTTTTTTATAACATTTAATTTAGTTCATTATTGAATAAGCCTAAACTAAGATTAGTATTGGCTATACTTTTCTAGAATTATTTTCCATTTTTTGGTGATAGATTAGATTTCTTGTCTACTTCATTTATTTACCAAAAAATCATAACTTTAAATTTCCTAATTTTTGAAAATCACTAATATGGATGAGGATTTAGTGAACAAAACATGGAAATTCCATTCATGATGATCCCTTAATAATTAGACAAATGCTACACTTCAAAAACATCAGAGATATAAGACAAATTCAAGTAGGAACATTTAAAGCGAAAAATCGGGCTAGTTATCGACCATCATCGAATTATTGAATTTTATTATTAATTTTGAAGGCTACAACATTTTTAAGGCGCAATTTCAATAGGATAGAATTTTTTTTGGAAACCAAAGGTCAAAAATCATATTCCTTAAGTCCTGATAATGTTAAACATATGCATAATAAAAAAAAAAAAAAAAAACACCTTCATCTATTTTCTTTAATACTTATTCGTCTTTGTTATAGTACCAGAATCAAACATGTTTCGAAGCGTTTCAGACATCTTCACCACCAGGGACATTTTTCAGATGAACATAGTATGGACTATTTTTATTTTATGCTAATATTAATTTCAAAAGTAGATATAAACTTGAATTTACTTATTAAGAAACAATTTAAATTCGTTAATCTGCAATATTTCTGAGCATCTTTTTTTCATATTTTCAATTGTTTATACACCAATAAGAAAAATTAGGGAAAAATGTTCTTTTGAACTTTCAATAACAGCTAGAAAATCAATCTTTTAGAATTTTTTTAATTGTGTATTAGTTTGACATATAAGCTACAAATAAAATCAAGAATGCTTCTATTTGAATCTATAATGAAACTTATCCTCTTGTTGTTTGTGTCCTGATCTAATGAAATATTTTTAAAATTTTCCGAAGTCATTGTTGTTTTAGTCGGATGAAAATCAAATTCCAATCTTCTGAATATATTCACTTATTCTAAAAGAAAACTCTCTAGTAAATTTTTCTCAGAGTTATAGTGATCACAGTGCTACACCTATTGATTTTGTTATATTTTTAAGAAATTTTTTTTTCTTCTGCCCCCAGTAAAGATTTGGAAAATGTCTTTGTTTTTATTCAATTTCTTCAGAAAAATTAAATTTTGAATAGAAACTTCAGAGTGATTGTTTAAGACTTGGCTTCCATGATCTCATCTCCACAAAGCTATGATCCCTGTTTTTTTTCAATACGAGGGAAGCAAAGAGAAGTACTTGTCATATATTTCAAATTTATGAAAAAACCACTGAAATTTTAAAAATTTATGAAAAAACTCCTGGCCTTAGTATTTTTCACAATCACATAAATAAAATCCTGTTTCAAAAAATATTCCTGATAGAAAAGTTATAATGATAAAAAACTGAATGAAATTGTAAATAATAAAGCCGATTACAATGTTTGTGAACCAATTTGTCTTTTTTAGGTTTATGTTTTTTTTAATGTACTTTCAAATATTCAATAGACAGAAAAATTAAGTCATAGACCCTGTTGTCTTTCTTTAGAGTTCAGTTCTTTGTACTCTTCTCAAAATTTCGATTCTTGGTTATCTCTGAATAATTCAATTTGTTTGGTTTATCCAAATTTTCATAAATTTTCAAAAAAGTTGTTTTATTCAAGAAATTGTTTTTCCAAGCCTGAATGAAAAAGGAGGTTTGTTATTTTTTAAACAGACAAGATCACTAGGTAAATGCTGGATGCCACTTCTAAATGTAAGAAAAGGATGAGCAAGGTAAACGAACATCCCTCTTTGTATATAAACGAATGGATCTAGTACTTGAATCCTACGGGAATCCTTCTAAATAGATGCAAAGATCCCAAGAGAATACGGAACTGATTTCACAATCTGTGCTACCTGAAATACAGTTAAAATTTGTATTTTCTTCTGTAGAACTTTCAAGTAACGTGTCCTTATACAAATGAAAATCACCTTCTTCCATAAAGACAATTAGAAAAAATATAAAGTAAAAAACAATATAAGAACGAAATAAGTTTTTTTTCAATTAACATTTTTGATCTCTTCTAAAGGAAATTCTCGAATTCTGTAAATCAGTCTCAATTCTCATGTAATTTTCAATGCTAATCCTACTTGCATACGTAATGATGTAAAACTCACTTCATTCCATTCAGCTTAACGAAAGCTCAGACTCTGCACCTTTTAAAATAGTAATTAGCTACTTTCGCAAATTGGGTTACTATGCTCTCAGACAACATTCATTCTCTTGAAAAAAAAAAAAATTTCCTGTCCAACGCAATTCTTAACTCAAAATAACAAATTCTTGATAATAGCAATTTTATCATCGAACAGTATCTATCATCTAAAATAATATGCAAGAAAAGCAAGGACAATATTTTTGATAATGGATGAGAAATGATATCTTAACTGATGATTTTTTATAACCAATAGTAAATTTGAATAAAAAAATGAATTAAAAAAAAATTCTTCAAGCTTGTGAATTTACTTTTAAACCTAATCATTTGTGTATAAAATAACCGATTACCAGGAACAAACAATAGCATAATTTCAAATTATTTTAACATAGTGAATCTTTCCTGAAATCTATACCAATTTCCGGTAAAAAATGCGAACAATACCAAAAATTGTTTAAAAATTTGATATCTTCTTTGAAATACAATCATTTTCATAAAAAGTACCGATTTCCGGTATAAAATGTCAAAAAATACTGATATGGTCGATACAATTTCGTGAGCTGCAGAATCCTAACATTTCAAATAACAATATTGCATTTTCAAAAAAATAGATTAATTTTTAACCAAATAGTTCAATTTTCAATCGAAAAGATTAATTTTTTACGGAGAAGACGAATTTCAAACAGAATTGTTCAATTTTTAATCAAAGAGGTGAATTTTCAACTCAAATGATGAATCTCCGACTATAAAAATTTGTTTTTGACAAAGTAGTTCAACTTTCAATCAATTGATTAAATTATCGAGCAAAAAAGATTAATTCTGAAAAAAAGTTAACAGTTAATATTTTAACTAGAAAATATTTATTTATGAATATTTATTTGACTAGAAAATAAAAAAATTGTGAATTGAGTGACTAAATGATAATCTGAAGAATAATGACGATCGGAAAAATCTCATGATTTTTAAAACTAAAAATCCGTACAAAATTTTCAAATATTCAATATCTCTTCAAATTTATTTTAAAATATTCGAATCCTGAAAATTCTCTAATACCCTTTAAAATCCCTAGAAGTCGCTTAAAATTTCATCCCATTTCATTTACTGCATTAAGTTCTCTCAAATTTCATTTAAAATTCATAAAATCTTCAAAACCGTAAGATTGTGAAATTTTTCAGAATCTTTTAAAATATCCTAAAATCTTTGAATTTTCCTAGAATATTTGAAATCTGTTAGAAGTTACTGAAGTCTATTGAAAATTCTTGAATTTTCTTGAAATTCTCTAAAATCCTCCGAAAGCTCTCCAATTTTTTGAAGCCCCTTGAGATCTATAGGAATTTGTTATAATCTTATAGAATCTTCACATTTTTTTGGAAATTCTATGAATTTTTTCAAATATTTGAAAATTCTTCGAAATTTCCGAAATCTTCCGAAATCTAACGAAATTATTCGAAATTCCTCATAAAATTGTAAATTTATTGATTCTTATAAAATCCATGAAAATTTTTTAGAATCCCAAACAAAATCTCAATATTTTTAATGTTTTTTTTTTCAAACTCATTTGAAAATATTCAAATATTGGTAATACTCTGAGATCCTCAAGTTCTTGAGAAATATTTTTCGATTTTTTAAAAAATCCTCAAAATTCGTTAAATATTTTTCTTTGAATCTTGTGAAGTATCCTAAAATCTTCGCGATTCCTCAAAATTTCTGAAATGAGTTGATAGTGACTGAAATCTATTAGAAACTCTTCAATTCTGTTGAAATTCTCAAATACTAAAAAATTTCTTCAAATTTTGAAATTTTTTTGAAATTATGCGAAATCATTTAAAGTTTCTTAAAAATTTGTAGATCTCATAAATCTTGTAAAATCCTTTGAAACATTTTAGAATCCCGTATTTCGTTTTTTTCAAAAATTTCTCAAAATTACTTTTCTAGTTTCTTGAAATTCTTAAAAAAATTTGAAATTTTTTCTTTGAATCTTGTAAAATATCCTCAAATCTTTGAAATCCCTTAAAATATTTGAATTTCGTTGAAAATCACCTGAATCAAATAAACATCTTTGAATTATGTTCAAATATTGTGAAAATCCCTCAAATATTAAAAAAATTTTCAAAATCTTTGGAACCCCCAGAAATTTTTCAAAATCATTTGGAATTTTCTAGAAATTCGTAAATATCTTAATTTTTGTGGAAAAATGTGTGAAAAAAGTGTTTTGTTAAAAAATGTTTAAATCTTCGAAATTCTCGGAGAGACTTTGAAATCCATATAGAAATTCCTAGAAGCTAGAAATTTTGTGAAATTTCATTGAATTTCATTTCATTTACAAACTTCCTAAAATTTTCCTAGAAATTCTTTGAAATTATCTGAAATTCCTTGAAACTTATGAATGTTAAAATGTTGAAAAATGTTTAAATCTTTCAAATCTGTTGAAAGTGACAGAAATGTATTGAAATCCCTTGAATGCTGTCGAAAGTCTCTTAAATCCTGCAAATCCGTGGAATATTGAAAAAATTTTCGAAATATTCAAAAATCTTACGAAAATATTTGCAGTTTCTCAGAAAATTTTGAATTCTTGAATCTTGTTAAATTCTTCGAAATCTTTCAGAATTCCGTACACCATCTTACAAATCCTTTGAGAACTATCTTCAATTTATTCAAATCCTTCAAAATTTTTAGAAATTTCCTAAATATCTCATTGGATCTTTTAATTTTTTTTGAAATCCTATGAATCTTTCACATATTGAAAAATTCTCCGAAATCTTCAAAATCTTCTGGAAGCTTACGTAATCATTTGAAATTCCTTGGAAATTCGCCAGTCTCTGGAATCTTTTGAAATTTGTAGAAATCTTCTAGAATCCTGTACAAGGTCTTGAAATCGTTTATATTATTGAAAATTCCCTAAATTTCTCTAGAAATCTTTTAAATCCCTTGAAATCTCCTAAAATTTTTAAAAATCTTGGAAATTTCTTGGAATCTTGTGAAACATCTCTTGGAAAATTTTCGCAAATCGCCCATTTTTAGGCATTTCAATTAGGGCAGTGGCCTGAATCTCGCTAGGAAAACTGGACCAGTAAGTTCTAGTCAGGACCCTTTCAGGCACTGTTGAGGAGCATAACAGAACTAGCCTGGTCCTCTCTATTTTCCCCGATCAGCGCCCGATCAGAAACAGGGAAAACTAGTCGCAGCCTTTCCAAATCCCGATCGAAATTTCTACACGGTCAATCAGCGGAAAAGTTTGAAAGTATGTTTAAAGACAATGTAAAAGAATATTTGGATTAGGGAACAATTTGAGAAAATAGTTGCATCCTTAGAAAAATCAATCTTCCAAGATGGAGATATAGAAATATATTTTGATTTTGCTGCCATACCCTAAAGTGCATACGACAAACTGAAATGAATGCATTTCTGCATCGTGAGATCTGAAACCATTTGAGAATGTCTATTTTATAGACACTTGTAAGAAACATAAAATTTTTATTAATATTGCGGTATAGTATGTGAAGTCTGATGTCGAAACTTAGCAGCGGACAGAGCGTTTTGATGGTACGATACGGGCCATTTTATGTTCATTTTATGTTTCAGATAGAAGCCATTGCACCACATGAAATGACGGGTCGCCTTACGCATTAAAATCAGAGTTGGCGTTTTCGTAACAAAGACGTCTCTCTGTGAGAAACAAACTTTTTTTATAATGTAAGGTATAGTCGATTTCATTTATATAAATCCTATAATTCTAAAACATAGTTTTAGTTTTAATACGGGCGGGAAGCCCATAAAGAACTCCCCTGGCGCTCAAGCTATAAAGCTATAAAGAATAAAAATAAATATTATAGAACCTGGTGACAATTAAAAAATCTTTCTTCCAATTATGAACTATTATAATTATGATTAGTCTAGTATTTAAGACTAATAGACAAATTTTTCAGAAGAGCGATGAATTTCTAACCTGAAAAGTTGAATTTTCGACGAGAAAGTTCATTTTCAGCCCATAGAGATGAATTCTCAATCTAAAAGGCCAAATTTCAAACAAGGCAGTTGATTATCAACAAAAAAGATGAATTTTATAAAACAGTCAAATTTTCAAGAAAATAATATTACATTCAACACAATAGTTGAAATTTTTATGAAAAAGCTGCTTTTTTGACATAGAAAGATAGGGAATCACCTAAGGGAGTTCACCTAAGAAGAATCATTTTCTGCCAAACGATAAATTTTCAACGAAATACATAAATTTTCCACCAAATATTTGAACTCTGAAATATGGAATATAATTTTTCAAGAAATATCTATTATCATCAGAGAATAACGGAAATTTTCAACGTATTTTCAGACTAGATGAAGTTATGAATTGAAATTTATTTTTGATGCATTATTTCTTCTAAAAAAACATCTTCTTTCGCTCTGCTGCGAATCGAACGTGAAAGGAAAAGTTCTTTTTTCAGAAAAAAATTAATTAAAAATAATTTTCAATTCATAGCTGCATCTAGTCTGAAAAGAGGTTACATTTTCTGTTATTCTCTGATGATAATACACAATAGGCTTTATAGCTTGAGCGCCAGGGGATTTCTTCAAGGGCTTCCCGCCCGCATTAAAACTAAACTAAAACTAATGATAACACAGGTTTCTTGAAAAATTAGATTTGTACCACCTAGCAAAATAATGCGTGTATTTTCTGAAAAAAGTTTTTTTTCTCGATCTCTCTAGAAGCTTAATAGTAAAGCACCCGCCCGGAAATCGGAAGTTCTGTGGTTCGATTCCCAGTGGAGCGAAAGGAGAAGATCTTTTTTCAGAGCAAAAAATAATTTAAAATTATAAAATATGACTTTTAAACAAAAAATTTATGACAAATGGCGAAAAAACGAATTATTTATCCGTTAAATTCAATAAAAAAAGACAAATTTTCAATAAACCAGTTGAATTCTCGACCAAATAGATAAATTCTTGAAGTACCCTTTAAAACAGACTTATGGGAGTGATATTCAAAAAGTAATATTTTATTCGTATAGAAAACATAAAAAATAAAAATAAAACACATAACTGTTTAATGATGATATTCTTTTCAGCTTTTTATTGCAAATTTTATCCAATTCATAAAATACTACTTTATACTGATAATTATACGTTTATATAAATTGTAAAAATTTTTTAAAAATAATAAAAATAAAGAAATAAAAAAACGTAAAGAAATAAATGAAAAAATTAAAATCCGAAAAAAATGCAATGCATTTATGGGCCATCCTATTCTGCAATCATTGCTTCATTCAGATAATTGCTGCGTATGGAAATATGTTATATTGGGTTGACAAATAAGTCCGCTCGGGTTTTTGTAGACAATTGATCATTATTTATTGCACAGAGAAAATGAATTTAAATCAATTATTCAGGAAAATTGAATGTATTGAAATCGACAGAAATTGGGGTAATGGGATTGATCAAACACTTTTACTTCGTTATTAATATCAACAATTTTTCAACAAGGCTTTTTGATCATATGCGAATCTCATGGGGGTTTTATTATAACATTTTTTTGATATCAATAAAAATGTAAGCTTTGATTTAAAAAAAAGGACTTCTCAAGATATAACAAAGTACGGGATAGAGTAATTAATTGGCCAAAGTAATTATCTTCGACAAGATAATAGAAACATTTCTTTTTTATTCAACAATCAATTTCTCAAGAAATAATTTTGATTACATTGAACTTAATTAATTTTTCATTAACACTGATTGCAATATTTTCTTTACAGGTATATTCATTTTTTCATACCTTTATTTATTTCCTATAAATAATCCCTAATGAGGAGGTTTAAATTGGCCTCGAAAAAATTTGGTCCCCTCGTAGGGTACTGAAAAGTATTTTTGAATTGAAAACTCAAGTATTTTTAAAAATTTGTCTTTTTCCGTTGCACTTGACTGTTTTTTATTCATGATTGAAATCTTTTTTGGCTGAAATTTCAATTGCATTACATTGTTCTTTTGTTAAAAATTAATTCTTTTTGTTGAAGATTCATTATTTTATTTGAGAATTCATCTCCGATTAAAAATTCAACGACCTTGTTGAAAATCAATTCTTCTAACTACAAATTTAACAATTCTATTTGAAAATTCAACAATTTAGTTTAAAATTCGTTTTTTCTTTTAGAAATTAGTTTCATTCAACAGAAAATTAAATATTCTATTTTTGGTTCAAGCTGTATCTTTTTTGGACCAATATTTAACTGCTTGATTCATAATTGATCTTTTTCATTTAAAAAATGAAATATTTTGTGAACATTTTTCGTGCCTTTTTGGTATAGATTTCAACTATTCAATTTGAAGATTCATCATCTTAGTTGAAAATTCATCACATCGGTTGAAAATTGAACTGTTTGATTCAAAATATGTTTTTTTTGTTAAAAATTATTTTCTTCGACTCAACGTTTAACTATTCTATTTTTTGTCGAAAATCCTTCTGTATTTTTGTTGTTGTAAAATTTAAATATTGGTCAAAAATTTATCATTTTCAGTTTAAAATTCAACAAATTGGTTGCAAATTTATATATTTTGTTGAAAATTCACATTTTTTTGTAGAAAATTAATCTTAATGGTTGAATACTCCTCTTTTTGGTTGCAAATTTAACCATTTCAGTTAAGGAATAATCATTCCAGTTGAAAACTTATTTGTTTGGTTTAAAATTCAATTATTCCAGTTGAAGATTCATCACTTTATTTGAAAATGTATCGCTTTATTGGTTGAAAATGATACCATTTTGTTAAAAATCCGTTCTTTTTGAATCAAAATTAATTTGTTTTACTCAAAGTTTAAGTATTATATAATATGAACATAAAATTAGCTATATTAATATAATAAAAATCACATGTTATTGCAAACATGTCTCTGTTCCATGAATAGGAGTAAGCGTTGAAAACGTGCCTGCCGATATAAAAGAACCTTCATATCCCTTCTGAATCGGTTGAATGGCAGTCAATTTTCCCGAGTTTGGAGGTCATATAATTAAAATTATTTTTTAGTGTTTAAAAGTTTAGAATCATACTTGCTTTTTATATAGATAAAAAGCCTAACTTTCATACTTATTAACATAATAATAAACTGATATGCTCCTTACTTTTGGGTGGGATTTGTTGGAAGTTGTAAGAAGGATATACGTCGGGAGAATAGATTTGCATCCACCAAGAGGAAGTGAGGAGTTATCTCATGAGATAATAAGAGACAGGAGAGGTAGGGGAACCATAGGAGGACGTAAGAGAAAAGCTTGCCATCTTTGTAAGAGTGAGGATGTATGGCAGATAGGCTTCAAGGGATGTAAAAGGTGGGTGTGATCGTATGATAGAAAGAGATAGCGGATAGAAGAAAGATCTGGAGAGTACCAGAGGAGGGAGTAAGAGGATAAATGCCGAGAGAGGTGGAAAGGGGAAGTGATGTGTCTATCTCCTAAGATAGAAAGAGATAGCGTGTTAACCGGGTATTTTTTATTCTGATTTCTTCTTTCCCTGTAAAGAACTGAGTTAGAGGAGGTTTTAGAGAGTTAGAGAGGTTTATTGGTCGTGGGAGAAGTTAGTCAGTGTGTCGGCTGAAATGGCTGGGATGCCAGCTGTCTCAGCGGAAACGGGCAGGCTGGTATGCCAGCTAACCCGTTAGCGGAGAGAAGAAGGGGCAGGAGTTAAATGACCAGACAAAAACAAAGAATTGTGTTTGTACGAATTTTCTTTATTTCTATTAGTTTCTTACCATTGTTGATTACAAAGAAGCGCCGAAAAGTAAAGCGTTGGAGTCTTTAGTCGCTTCCTCACAAGAGGGCGAAGTTGATGCGTAGTCAATTGTCCTGTGGCTGGCTGCCAGCTGGAGGACTCTTGCGGTCAAGAGAGAGTTCTGTTGGGCATGGCAATGGCTTGCGGTGCAAACCTATGGCTGGCTACCAGCTGTAGGTACCTATGGCTGGCTTCCAGCTGTAGGGTTTAAGTGAGAGTGCTCTGACTACCAACTGCCAAACACTTCTGTCGTTCTGGGCCCGTGCGCGCCCTTTTAACGGGGAGGCTGCGTGGGCGTTGCGTGGGAGTCGAGCGTAGAGGGTAGAAAATCGTTTGGTGGGAGATGCGCGCGTCGAGTTTCGAGGGCGCTCTACTCGCGACTTTCGCCTCTACTCGCCCTGCCGCCTTGCTGACGTCACTGCTGACGTCACTTCATGGAGTACCTATTTCTCTCTCTCTTACTCGCGGGTCTAATTACTAGTCATTATAGTTTAAAATTCTTGTAAATTTACAAAGCAACATAGATAACAGTATTCGGGAGGATATTCTTAGTGGCATTCATAAAAAAACTGAGCCTATTCGTTGAAAAACAGCCAAACTCTGAATATGTTTATGAAAATTGTTGAAATAATGAATAATGATTGCAACTGTGCAAAGAAATGTAGGAAAGTCTTATTGGAAATACGGACTTTCTTTCTTTTGTAACCAAATGGATCCTATTAGTTTCAAAACAGATAAACTCTCAATTTGATTATAAAAATTGTTGAAATAATTAATAATACTTGAGAATGTACAAACTATCACAGAAAAAAGTCATCGGAAAGATATTCTTAGTTCCTTATGTTAAAAAACATAACCTATTCGTGGACAAATAGCTAGACTCTGAATTTGTTTATGAATATTGTTTAAATAATTAATCATTTTTGTATATTCGAAAAGTATCGTAGAAATCTTGATTCACTAAACTAATTGATCCTATTAGCTAAAAATGACCAAGTTCTTCATTTCTTAACGAAAATTGTTTAAATAATTAATAATTCTTGGAAATTTGGAAAGCATCACATAAAAAAATTAATCATAATGAAATTCCTAGTTAATTCTGTAATGAAATGTAGCCTATTTGTTGAAACCTAGCCAAATTCTAAATTTTTTAAAGAAAATGTTTCAAATAATTATTAATTCTTGCAAATTTACAAAGCAACACGGAAAAGAGTCATCATTCATTTCGCAAAAAAAATTGAGCCTATTCGTTGAAAAATAGCCAAAATCTTAATTTGTTTATAAACATTGTTCGAATAATTAACGAATATTGAAAATTTGCGAAGCATCATAGAAAAAAGTCATTGCAAAGATATTCTTAGATAATTATGTAAAAAAATTAAGCCTATTTGTTGAAAAATAGCCATACTCTGTATTTGCTTATCAAAATTGTTAATAGTCAATGATTCTGGAAAATGTGCAAAGTATAATATCAAACAGTCACCGAAAAAGCATTCTTAGTTGATTCCGTTGAAAAAAAAAAAAACTTTGAATTTCCTTGCAAAAATTGTTTAAATAAATAAATCATAGTTCTGTAGAATGTGTGAAGCACTACAGAAAAGAGTGATCGCAAATACATTCTTAGTTGAATCTCTAGAAAATTAAGCCTATTCCTTAAAAATTAAAATTGATTATAAAAAAATATTAATTTTTAATAATTAATAATTCTTGGGAATTTGCGAAAAATCATGAAAAAAACTCATCGAAGAGACATTCTTAGTTGATTCCGTCAAAAAATTGAGTCTGTTGAAAAATAGAAAAAACTGAATTTCCTCACCAAAGTTGTTCTAATAAATCATAATTATTTGGAATTTGGAAACCAATATAGAATAGAAAAAAGTCATCGCAAAGATATTCTCAGTTCATTTATAAAAAATCGCAAAGATATCCTTAGTTAATTTTTCTTAATTGAGCATATTCGTTGAAAAATAGACAAACTCTGAATTTGTTCATGAAAATGTTTGTAAATAATAAATAATTCTTGTAAATTTGCAAAGTACAATATCAAGCTGTCACCAGAAAAGCATTCTTAGTTTTTTTTAAATGATCCTATTCGTTGAAAAATCGTTTAAATAATTAAAAATGCTTCCGAATTTGCTGATTATCATATCAAACTGTCACCGTAAAAGCGTTCTTAGTATAATTCGTCAAAAAAATTAAGCCTGTTCGTTGATAACTAGTCAAACTATGATTTTTTTTTAAATTTCCAAATAGTATCTTTTTTCAAGTAACAGTAACACACTGTCAGTTCTTGTGTAGAACAAAACACAATCCACAATAATCCATGAAAACTGCCAATTCTGGTGTAGAAGAAAACACAGTCCTCAATATAATGTAATGAATATTAACAAATTAACGAATTTTGGGTTTATTTAGTTAGTTCGTTGTAATGTAAGCCTATTGTGCCACACCCGTGTTTATTCTCAAGGCAGTACTCCGAATCCGGCCATCCTTCGCCGAGTGTTTTTGGATCTCGGTGTGTTTTCGTTGTTACCAACGTTCTGAGATTATACCTCTCAGGTGCCAGAAGGCAAGGAGATCGCTGACTCATTTTCGAGTCTTCACAGAATCGACTTCGACCCCCAAGGCTATTCCCCTCGACATGGGACCTCACCTTGGTATGATACCAGCTTTTTCTGGGGGGACCTACAGTTTAAGGTGGGTTCCGAACCACCGAAGCCTTGGTATAAGTACATAGAAAAATTTCCATTGGTACCCGACCCGGGTCACGCAGTCTTAATTCAATAAAAACGACAACTTAGATTTAGGATACAATGAAAAAAATGAAAAAAAATCGACCCTCAACCCAGTTTTTCACTATTTTGAATGAACTTATCCCCGTTTCTCTTTCTCATAGCTCGTCTGTCTTCCTTAGCCAGGAGTTGGGTCCCTTATTTCTTCAAGGCACAGCTCGAGGCAATGTTTAATGCAAACTCATCGATTCAACCGAGCCCTGGACATTTTTCTCTCCTTCAGTGTCCCGAAGCTGCTGAAAAAGATTGCGGCGAAGATTCTATGAGCGATGGAGGCTCATAAACTCGGATATGTGGTTCTCCGTGGGTCAAACCTAACCCAACCAGACCTTTAGTAAATGACCCCTTGAGTCTTGACCAGGACTGGAAGAGAGAAGCCTCCCTTCTGCGTGATCCTTGATTCATTACCAACGCTCGCGTATCCGACTTTTGGTTAGTTCTGATTCTTGATTAGGTGCATCATTTTCCGCCATCGTCCATTTTCCTTGAAATGATAGCGCTTCGGTGAAAAATGGATGGCAGATAGAAAAGCAAAGATGATAAAAATGAATCCGTATCTCGATTTTCTCTTATCCTGCTTCGAAATGAGAATATTCCTGAGAAGATGGGGATAGCAGACCTCGGATTCATTTGAGAAAATTCAACATAGTTTCAATAGCAGCATCAATTTTTTAAAATAGTGCAGACTGCAGAGGCTAAGCTGCTGTCAAGAAAGAGGGAATAGGGTGATTTGGTCACGAAATTAGGGCCATAAATTCTGTCAAATAAAATTATTGTTGGTACCATTTGGGTGGTCCAAAAATACATTGGAAATTTTTGTTCTTGAATTGCCATGCATATCGACCAGAAACTTTTCCGAGTAAAAAAAAAACAACATTTTTTTTGTCCAATTTCCACTCAGTGAGATAGTAATTAATGCAAGTCAATAAAAACAGTTGTTTGGATAATTTATTATTGTTTATAATCATCTTTTTTTAGATAAGTGCTAGAAATTGCGGTTTTTTCTGGAATATTTAACTTTGCTTCCTTTTTGAATTATAAGGAACTAGTCAATAATAGTTGAATCTTCAACAAAATAATTGAATTATTAAACTAGTAGTTGAATTTTCGAACAAAAAAAAAAGATTTTTTAGAAAGCAGTTAAATTTTCAACTACAGAGATAATTTTAAACTAAGAAAGATGAATTTATATCAAAATGAACTTTATACTAAAAAGGATGAATTTTTCATCCAAAAGGACGACTTTTCTATTAAAAATGCAAACTGCCAACAGAATAGTTCACGTTTCGTCCAAAAAATTACTGTTTGGCGAAATAGTTGAATTTTCAACGAAAAACGTAATTTTTAACCAAATGATTGATTTTTCAAACAAAAATGATTAAACTTCAACCATAAAAGTATTATATTTTCAACCAAATAGCTAAATTTATATGCAGAAAATACGATTTTTCTAGAAAACAATTGATTTTTTTTTACACTAAATCATATTTTTTTACCCTGAACATGAATTTAAAAAAAAAAAAAAAAAAAAAATTTCGTCCAAAAAACGAGTACGCAAACAATCAGTTCAATTCTCTATAGAAAAGAAGACTTTTAAACAAAATAGTTGAATTTTTAACCAAATAATTATATTTTTAACTGGATAGTTGAATTCTCAAACCAGGAATCTGATTTTTTAAAAGGATATTTGAATTTTCAAGAAAAAAGTTAATTGTGAACTCGGAAAGATATTTGAATTATTAAGTAAAAATTACGATTCTTCTAGTAAACAATTGAATTTTTAACGATAAAAATACTTTTCTGCCAGAAAGATGAATTTTCAATTCCAACGGATGAATTTTTAACTCAAGCGGAAGAATTTTCAATTCAAACGGATGAATTTTCTACTCAAAAGAAAAAAATGTACAAAAAAGCAGTTGAATTTTCCACTAAAATAATTAAATTTTAAAACAAAAATAGAATTTTCATGCAGAAGATATAAGCTCTAAACAAAAAATATAATCGTAGTCTATTCAGTCAAAAATAATTAACTTTCAACCAAAAAAGTTTGAATTTTTTAATCGGTTTCTATTAATTCAATTCACATTTGATGATAAAAATAAACAACAAGGTAAAAATGGAAGCTTCCTAAAAGCAGAAAAATGAGGATCCTGTTAAATTCCTTTTTTTTCAAATTTTTCAAATTTCCTAATCTTTCTGAAATCCTTTGAAATCTTTTCATCGAGTAAAACATTTTGAAATCTGTAATATTTGGAAAATTTCTTCGAAAATGATGAAATCTTTGAAATCATGTAAAATCCCATTAAATCTGATACAACCTCTCGCAATCCTTATCTGCTTTCAAAATTATATGAATCTATGAAATATTCGCAAATTTTATGCATATCTCAGACATTTTAAAATCTTTTGAAATCGCTTGAAATTTTTTGATTGTCGTAAAAAATCTTCAAATCTTCGAGATCATTCAAATCTTCTAAAATCTTACAGAATCATTCGGAATTCATCAGAAATTTTCGAAAATCTTGAAATTTTCAATAATCCTGATTTAGACTCCTTGGAAATTTTGAATATCCTTTGAAGTCTGAAATTCCCAAAAATCTTTTAAAGTCCCATACAATCTTTTGAAATCTTTCATATTTTTCTGAAATTCTTTCAAAATTTTCAACTCTGTGAAATCTTTCGACTTCTTTGAAATTCTTTACCATTTCTTCAAATATGTTATATTTTAGAAACCCTTTTAGAGTAACTTGGAATTTCCCAAATAGCTTAAAATTATTCTACTACTTTGTGAAAAATTAATTTTTTTAGTGTTGAAGATTCATCATTTCTGTAGAAAATTCAACTATTAGGTAGTAAATTATCTTTTATGTCGCAAATTCATGATTTGAGCTTCAAAAAATTAGCAGCTTCACAAAAAAAAAAATTTCTTCTGCCGTATAAATTCAACTATTTGTTAAAAAATTGAACTATGTCATTGAAAATGAACTTTTTGTTGAAGATTCATATTTTTGGTTGAAAAATTTTTCTTTATCATTTGAAAATCCACTATTTTGTGAAAAATTCATGTTTTTTCAAGAATACTATTCATTTTGTTGATGATTCAACTATTTTGAAAAAAATCGTATCCATAGTTGAATTTCACTAGTTAAAAAATTCCTTTTTTTTCTTGAAAACTAGTTTGTTACTTTAAAAATGCTATTATTTGTAATCACCTTAGATGTAATTTTCGATCCGAACATGCAAATCAAATTTGCCTAATATTTTAGCACAACTTTGATTATGTGCACTATGTAGAGAGTAACCACAAGATTTAGTTAACGAAACCAACCCGTGAGATGGTGCCATAGATGCCACCATGTAAGCACTGTAATCATATTACTCTAAGGTGGCAAAATGTCCTTGAATTAATAAAATATTATTAGAAGTAGAGATATAAAATTTATTTTTGATGTTATTGTTTGTTTAAACAGGTATATCATTAAATAAATTATATATATATATATATATAGTAATAATATATTATTATGAATCATATTACGTAATGCTTTTTCAGCGATTTGGGACCTGATTGCCCTCCTTTTTTCAAATAAAAATCATGGATTTAATTTTGCACAATCTAATATCGAACAATGAATGACGAGTTCAAACTACTTAATACTGGTATGATAATACTGATAGAATTCCTAAAAAAAAAAATTTTCTTCCGAGAACATTGATGTGATTTAAAGATTTATTTGGACGGCAGATAAACTTAACAGATTAGGGGTAAACCAACTATTTGGTTTTCATATAAGAGTGAAGAGAGTAAAGATAAAATCAGAACAGAAGGAGAGAAGAAAATACGAAGCGGCTTTGAAGGCATCATGAAACTATTATTTAAACTGATGAAGGAAAGCAAAAGTACAGAGTTTGTCAGCATGAGAAAGAGCAAAAGCGAAATGCTACCAAAACTACGCGTCCCATCAAAAAGTGAATAATAACAAATTTGTAGATCTTTTTTCCGTGCGCATTTTTTGTAGACTCATCTTTTCCCGTATCTTGTTTATTCTAATCGCGAAATTGAATTTTTAATTTTTGATTATTTCTTTGTGGCATAAAAATTGGAATTTTCAATTTTTGAAGAAAATTGAAAAATCTTATGACAATATACCATGGTGTTCGAAAAAAAAAGAATTTTCTATTCCTGACTATTCATATCATGCGTTCAAGCTACTTAATACTAGTATGATAATACTGATAGAATTCTCCAGAAAATTTTTTTCTTCTGAGAACATTGACGTAACTCAAAGATTAATTTAGACGGCAGATAAACTTAATACATGAGTGGCAGTCTATAAATTTTTTTCCTCTTCTTTAAAAAAAATATTTTTTTTGTTTCCAATTTTTGAGAAACTTCCCGTTTTTTCTTCTCGTTTTGCTTAAATTTGAACTAAATTCATTGAAAGTATGTAATCAGAAAATTCAGCTATTCTGGCCTGAAAGTTGATCTGT